>CM057926.1:8247434-8626373 GCA_030141595.1 Chydorus sphaericus | reverse complement strand
AAAAAAATACTCCCCGGCGGGGAATCGAACCCCGGTCTCCTGCGTGACAGGCAGGGATACTTACCACTATACTACCGAGGACAACAATTTCCATAAACTTTAAATTTAAATTAATACCAAAAAATACGTTCTGTTTACAGTTTCACGTTTGTTGTGAATAATCTCCCTTTACACTTGACTCATCTAGAAAACGAGCGAGTGCTTAACACCAATGATACAGAATGGTTGATCTTACCCTGATCTGACAACAGTATATAAAATATTTAAAAAAAATTCTCATAATATTTCGAGACAGAACAGCATTGTTTCCAGATTTGGTCAAATAAAAAAAAATAATAACGCTGAAAAAACTACAACTCAAAATGTAGTTCCGTAGGGCTCGGTCCGGGATTTGAACCCGGGACCTCTCGCACCCTAAGCGAGAATCATACCCCTAGACCAACGAGCCGACGACGAACTTATAACACTTTTCAACAACAATTTTGGGTCCATTTTTTAGGGGGGAAAGTATACAAAATGAAAACCTGGAAAAATAATCAAAGTAAATGATCAAGCTTCAAAGTTGATAGGCAGCAGTTCCATAGATGAGATAGTAGGAGTAAACATTCATTTATTGTGAAAAATGTTGACGAAGAAAAATACTTTACAAATAAATTGTTATCCAGGGATTAAACTGCGCTCCTCAATGGAATCAAACCAATCGCTTCCTTCCATTAATCATTTGTAAAAACCAAACACGCTAGCCAATAACAAGGATTCCAACTGTTTACCAGTGTAAAAATGTGTTAAAAATTGTGTCGAGACTACATATTTTATGCTTATTGATATAAAATTTTATTTGGTTGAATATAGTTTTGACCACTCGGAAACACGCTTGACTTCCACTAACATACCCGAAAGAATGGTAGGTACGGTATCAATGGAACCGGACTGATTCACGAAAAATCAAACCAGAAATCCTGCTTCACGCTCAGAAGCCAGCGTCGTATCTCATCATCGTGGTTGGTTCGAGTCCAAGTTTCTGGTAGGAAACTCGTCAAGATATACTACAGAAATGATCCTGTGAAGTATGATCTTAATTTATTCCATCTCAGAAAGGCGGGTATTTGAATAAAACCAACTTTTCAAACACGACAGGTTTTTACAAAGTCTTTTTAAATTATTTTGAAATGAGTCGATAACAAATTTTAATTTATTTCAAATATTTTTGTGAAGGAAAATAAAGTTTTCTCTATGTTCATTTTTGTATTTTAAAAAACATGGATTTAAAACCCTTTTTATGCTAATAAGATGAAAAAAGATGTTCATTTATTAGATCCCTCTCGCCCTCTTTGAGCAAAAAATCCTAGATATTGATGCCAGATCCCCTACCTCAGTCATAAGCATATTGCCATATGCGTCATAAGCATCATTGAGAAATAATTTTCTTTGATCATGTATATAGCAAATTCAAAACTTTAAAATGTTCAATTCTTATTAGAAAAAAGGCCTCAGGGCTTAAATAAAGTCTTCACAAATCAACAAAATTTCTGTAAAAAATTCGCATGATCTAGAAAACCTTCTCTTTTTAAAATGTTAAACATTTACTTAAATCCTTATTAAACACAATATTTTGATTCTCATTTGAGAAGTATATTTTCTCAGTAACCCCGTGTAAAAGAAAGCAAGCCATGCTTGTCTATTTCTATCGTTTGAAGGGACCTCCAAACCTTATCTAATCTTCCAAATTGAGTTAGAATATGTAAAGACTTAGATTACACTATTGTAAAAAGGAGAAAGTCCCAAAATAAAATCAACTGTATGTGGAAAATAATTAATGATAAAAAATTGAAATTTGTCTAAAACACGTAAATTGATTTAAAACGGGACACCAAGAGCGCTGGGTCAAGATATGAAATTGATAGTCAATAATTTTATTTTTAAATGGTTCTCTCAAAAAACCTATTGTTTGCACTTGAGAGGTAAAAAAAGAAAACGCCCAACTTGGGGCTCGAACCCACGACCCTGAGATTAAGAGTCTCAAGCTCTACGACTGAGCTAGCCAGGCTTTTTGTTACACACGTTAAGTCAATAACACTCTATTGCCAGTCGCCATGTCATACACTAAAATCCTACATTCGCTGATAAAAATGAAATCTCTATAAAGCTCGATTCAAAAATACCTTCCCATACCGGGAATTGAACCCGGGCCTCCTGGGTGAGAGCCAGGTATCCTAGCCACTAGACAATATGGGATGTTTTATTCGGTAATTAATAACATGTATATCGAAAGTAATACTTGTGAACGGGAGAAATTCCCAAAACCTTATTTGAATTTGATGCATTCATGTTGCATAATACTAATTCCTACCTGTAAATGGGGATTTCATACCCATCTTCTGGGTTTTTCATTCAGGTTTCTGTAAGAGTATGTTATTGCTGCCTCTAATTGTCTAAATAAAAATTGCTTCAATGATTGATTTTAAAATAATGATTTTAAAATAATTTCAAAATAATCAGCAGATGTGGCCGAGAGGTTAAGGCGATTGACTTGAAAATCAATTTCCCTACGGGAGCGTAGGTTCGAACCCTACCATCTGCGAGATTAATAACACGTTCAAGGTGTATGTTGTTTTCCAGTTTATAATCATTTTTTGTGGTTTTACTGATTTCTATTTAACAGTGTAGCGCTGCATATAGCTACCCGCAGCTCAGTACAAGCATATATTGTTATTTAAGAAGTCAATCAATTGGTTTAAAATACAGCAGCACAATATAATGAACGCATATAGCAGTCGTGGCCGAGTGGTTAAGGCGTCTGACTCGAAATCAGATTCCATCTTGGAGCGTAGGTTCGAATCCTACCGGCTGCGTGAGAAAACTTTTGATTCATTTTCTTAAATGTTTTATTAAATGTCCAATTATTGCACTGCATTTCTTGTATGTTTTTGTAGCGACCACTTTTTTCAATGGTTCACCTAACATTTTTTCTTGTGCTTTAAGTTTTAAAAAAAAACTACTGCTAAAATGTGTTACTATTTTATCGTTGAAATTTATTTTGTAATAATTCTATTTAGGGATATTACAAGTAAATATATATTTTGAAAAATAACCAAATATGAGACGACCGTAAAAGATCATAGTAAAAGAAGTCAACTAAGATTTAACGACAACTTGCAGTTCGTTTTAATCATAGGAATTTTAAATCACAGGCAAGATGTAGTCTAAGAGATATTAATCGAAATCTTTATTTGCATTTGAAAACGTGAGACAAATGAGACAAAACACTGCTTTAAAATTTGAAACATTATTGAGTTATTGCATTAAAAGTTTGTTCATTTAGCAATACACTTAAATGGTTCTGGATAAGTTAAAATCTTAACATTTTCAAAAAAATATAGTCGTGATAGTGAAGAGATTCGAACTCTTGCCTCCGGAGAGAATGGTGCCTTAAACCATCGCCTTAGACCGCTCGGCCACACTACCTGGTTTAAAATATGTCTATATGGTTTAAAATATGCAGTAAAATATCGGCTGGAAACGCGAATCAATACTATTATTACAATTGAATATTATTATTGTTGAGAACATATCAAATTGTTAAATTTTTTCCAAAAGAATTGTATTTATATCCTTTACATGCTGTACTGCGAGTAAAACAGGACAATAAACTTTCCAATGTAACTGGCTCATTTCGTATTCCTTTTCTTTCTTTTTGAGTGAAGCCAACTTCCATCTAACTTTACGTTGAATAAAAAATATTTTAAAACACAGACTTCGCCGAATAAGGGACTTGAACCCTTGACCTCAGGATTAAAAGTCCCGCGCTCTACCGACTGAGCTAACCCGGCTTACGTAACACAGTATTATAATAAAATAATATATGAGGGTTCATTCAATACCTTTTGAAAATACCATAAATATTGTAAATGTGTATGCATGTTCTCAAGCAATCTTTATAAACATAACATAATTTCAAAGACGTTATTTTATTTTATTTGTTTTCATTGATTTCTTCACCATTTTCTTGAAGTCCTGTATAATGTTTACAAACGGATAAAAGCAATGTCTTTGAAATCTTATGAATATAAGTTCCTTAGGGTACTCGAAAATGCATCAAGATTTGTTTACTTTTTCAAACTATGATTCATTTTTTCTGTGTTTGAAAGACACGGAGACGTAGGCTGATTTGTATTGATTCACAATTTTGGCCTATGGTTGAAACAGCAGACTTTCAATAATTAAAATAGTTTTCAACTCCTTTTTATTGTTTTCCTCAACGAAATATTTTAAAAATGTTTTACCAACCCAGCGCCCGGTATCGTATCCACTAGACAATATGGTTTTAAATGCATTCAATTTCACATCATTTTTAAAAAATCTTCTTTCTCTCCTTCGTTTTATAATCTCCCAAGAAAAAAAAAAAGAAATTTGGTCACAAGTAGAATTTGAACCCACGCCTTCATCAGAAGACCAAAATACTAGATAGGACAGGAAAGGTTTATCACCTTGAGTCTGGTACCTTGGACCGCTCGGCCATCTTGATACCAAAACGAACGAAAAACAGTCAAACTACCCAGAGGAAAAGATAAGTTCGTGAAAACAATATAAAAAAATACTCCCCGGCGGGGAATCGAACCCCGGTCTCCTGCGTGACAGGCAGGGATACTTACCACTATACTACCGAGGACAACAATTTCCCATAAACTTTAAATTTAAATTAATACCAAAAAATACGTTCTGTTACAGTTTCCCGTTTGTTGTGAATAATCTCCCTTTACACTTGACTCATCTAGAAAACGAGCGAGTGCTTAACACCAATGATACAGAATGGTTGATTCTTACCCTGATCTGACAACAGTATAAAATCTTTAAAAAAAATTCTCATAATATTTCGAGACAGAACAGCATTGTTTCCAGATTTGGTCAAATAAAAAAATAATAACGCTGAAAAACTACAACTCAAAATGTAGTTCCGTAGGGCTCGTCCGGGATTTGAACCCGGGACCTCTCGCACCCTAAGCGAGAATCATACCCCTAGACCAACGAGCCGACGACGAACTTATAACACTTTTCAACAACAATTTTGGGTCCATTTTTTAGGGGGAAAGTATACAAAATGAAAACCCTGGAAAAATAATCAAAGTAAATGATCAAGCTTCAAAGTTGGATAGGCAGCAGTTCCATAGATGAGATAGTAGGAGTAAACATTCATTTATTTGTGAAAATGTTGACGAAGAAAAATACTTTACAAAATAAATTGTTATCCAGGGATTAAACTGCGCTCCTCAATGGAATCAAACCAATCGCTTCCTTCCATTAATCATTTGTAAAAACCAAACACGCTAGCCAATAACAAGGATTCCAACTGGTTACCAGTGTAAACATGTGTTTGAAATTGTGTCGAGACTACATATTTTATGCTTATTGATATATAAATTTTATTTTGTTGAATATAGTTTTTGACCACTCGGAACACGCTTGACTTCCACCTAACATACCCGAAAGAATGGTAGGTACGGTCATCAATGGAACCGGACTGATTCACGAAAAATCAAACCAGAAATCCTGCTTCACGCTCAGAAGCCAGCGTCGTATCTCATCATCGTGGTTGGTTCGAGTCCAAGTTTCTGGTAGGAAACTCGTCAAGATATACTACAGAAATGATCCTGTGAAGTATGATCTTAATTTATTCCATCTCAGAAAGGCGGTATTTGAATAAAACCAACTTTTCAAACACGACAGGTTTTTACAAAGTCTTTTTAAATTATTTTGAAATGAGTCGATAACAAATTTTAATTTATTTCAAATATTTTTTGTGAAGGAAAATAAAGTTTTCACTATGTTCATTTTTGTATTTTAAAAAACATGGATTTAAAACCCTTTTTATGCTAATAAGATGAAAAAAGATGTTCATTTATTAGATCCCTCTCGCCCTCTTTGAGCAAAAAATCCTAGATATTGATGCCAGAATCCCCTACCTCAGTCATAAGCATATTGCCATATTGCGTCATAAGCATCATTGAGAAATAATTTTCTTTGATCATGTATTGCAAATCTCAAAACTTTAAAATGTTCAATTCTTATTAGAAAAATTGCCTCAGGGGCTTAAATAAAGTCTTTCACAAATCAACAAAATTTCTGTAAAAAATTCGCATGATCTAGAAAACCTTCTCTTTTTAAAATGTTAAACATTTACTCAAATCCTTATTAAACACAATATTTTGATTCTCATTTGAGAAGTATATTTTCTCAGTAACCCCGTGTAAAAGAAAGCAAGCCATGCTTGTCTATTTCTATCGTTTGAAGGGACCTCCAAACCTTATCTAATCTTCCAAATTGAGTTAGAATATGTAAAGACTTAGATTACACTATTGTAAAAAGGAGAAAGTCCCAAAATAAAATCAACTGTATGTGGAAAATAATTAATGATAAAAAATTGAAATTTGTCTAAAACACGTAAATTGATTTAAAACGGGACACCCCAAGAGCGCTGGGTCAAGATATGAAATGATAGTCAATAATTTTATTTTTAAATGGTTCTCTCAAAAAACTATTGTTGCACTTGAGAGGTAAAAAAAGAAAATCGCCCAACGTGGGGCTCGAACCCACGACCCTGAGATTAAGAGTCTCATGCTCTACCGACTGAGCTAGCCAGGCTTGTTACACACGTTAAGTCAATAACACTCTATTGCCAGTCCGCCATGTCATACACTAAAATCCTACATTCGCTGATAAAAATGAAATCTCTATAAAAGCTCGATTCAAAAATACCTTCCCATACCGGGAATTGAACCCGGGCCTCCTGGGTGAGAGCCAGGTATCCTAGCCACTAGACAATATGGGATGTTTTAATCGGTAATTAATTAAACTGTATATCGAAAGTAATACTTGTGAACGGGAGAAATTCCCAAAACCTTATTTGCATTTGATGCATTCATGTTGCATAATACTAATTCCTACCTGTAAATGGGGATTTCATACCCATCTTCTGGGTTTTCATTCAGGTTTCTGTAAGAGTATGTTATTGCTGCTCTAATTGTCTAAATAAAAATTGCTTCATGATTGATTTTAAAATAATGATTTTAAATAATTTCAAACAATCAGCAGATGTGGCCGAGAGGTTAAGGCGATTGACTTGAAATTAATTTCCCTACGGGAGCGTAGGTTCGAACCCTACCATCTGCGAGATTAATAACACGTTCAAGGTGTATGTTGTTTTCCAGTTTATAATCATTTTTTGTGGTTTTACTGATTTCTATTTAACAGTGTAGCGCTGCATATAGCTACCCGCAGCTCAGTACAAGCATATATTGTTATTTAAGAAGTCAATCAATTGGTTTAAAATACAGCAGCACAATATAATGAACGCATATAGCAGTCGTGGCCGAGTGGTTAAGGCGTCTGACTCGAAATCAGATTCCATCTTGGAGCGTAGGTTCGAATCCTACCGGCTGCGTGAGAAAACTTTTGATTCATTTTCTTAAATGTTTTATTAAATGTCCAATTATTGCACTGCATTTCTTGTATGTTTTTGTAGCGACCACTTTTTTCAATGGTTCACTAACATTTTTCTTGTGCTTTAAGTTTTAAAAAAAAAAACTACTGCTAAAATGTGTTACTATTTTATCGTTGAAATTTATTTTGTAAATAATTCTATTTAGGATATTACAAGTAAATATATATTTTGAAAAATAACCAAATATGAGACGACCGTAAAAGATCATAGTAAAAGAAGTCAACTAAGATTTAAACGACAACTTGCAGTTCGTTTTAATCATAGGAATTTTAAATCACAGGCAAGATGTAGTCTAAGAGATATTAATCGAAATCTTTATTTGCATTTGAAAACGTGAGACAAATGAGACAAAACACTGCTTTAAAATTTGAAACATTATTGAGTTATTGCATTAAAAGTTTGTTCATTTAGCAATACGCTTAAATGGTTCTGGATAAGTTAAAATCTTAACATTTTCAAAAAAATATAGTCGTGATAGTGAAGAGATTCGAACTCTTGCCATATTATTACAATTGAATATTATTATTGTTGAGAACATATAAAATTGTTAAATTTTTTCCAAAAGAATTGTATTTATATCCTTTACATGCTGTACTGCGAGTAAAACAGGACAATAAACTTTCCAATGTAACTGGCTCATTTCGTATTCCTTTTCTTTCTTTTTTGAGTGAGGGGGGACGGAAAGCCAACTTCCATCTAACTTTACGTTGAATAAAAAATATTTTAAAACACAGACTTCGCCGAATAAGGGACTTGAACCCTTGACCTCAGGATTAAAAGTCCCGCGCTCTACCGACTGAGCTAACCCGGCTTACGTAACACAGTATTATAATAAAATAATATATGAGGGTTCATTCAATACCTTTTGAAAATACCATAAATATTGTAAATGTGTATGCATGTTCTCAAGCAATCTTTATAAACATAACATAATTTCAAAGACGTTATTTTATTTTAATTTGTTTTCATTGATTTCTTCACCATTTTCTTGAAGTCCTGTATAATGTTTACAAACGGATAAAAGCAATGTCTTTGAAATCTTATGAATATAAGTTCCTTAGGGTACTCGAAAATGCATCAAGATTTGTTTACTTTTTCAAACTATGATTCATTTTTTCTGTGTTTGAAAGACACGGAGACGTAGGCTGATTTGTATTGATTCACAATTTTGGCCTATGGTTGAAACAGCAGACTTTCAATAATTAAAATAGTTTTCAACTCCTTTTTATTGTTTTCCTCAACGAAATATTTAAAAATGTTTTACCAACCCAGCGCCCGGTATCGTATCCACTAGACAATATGGTTTTAAATGCATTCAATTTCACATCATTTTTAAAAAATCTTCTTTCTCTCCTTCGTTTTATAATCTCCCAAGAAAAAAAAAAGAAATTTGGTCACAAGTAGAATTTGAACCCACGCCTTCATCAGAAGACCAAAATACTAGATAGGACAGGAAAGGTTTATCACCTTGAGTCTGGTACCTTGGACCGCTCGGCCATCTTGATACCAAAACGAACGAAAAACAGTCAAACTACCCAGAGGAAAAGATAAGTTCGTGAAAACAATATAAAAAAATACTCCCCGGCGGGGAATCGAACCCCGGTCTCCTGCGTGACAGGCAGGGATACTTACCACTATACTACCGAGGACAACAATTTCCCATAAACTTTAAATTTAAATTAATACCAAAAAATACGTTCTGTTACAGTTTCCCGTTTGTTGTGAATAATCTCCCTTTACACTTGACTCATCTAGAAAACGAGCGAGTGCTTAACACCAATGATACAGAATGGTTGATTCTTACCCTGATCTGACAACAGTATAAAATCTTTAAAAAAAATTCTCATAATATTTCGAGACAGAACAGCATTGTTTCCAGATTTGGTCAAATAAAAAAATAATAACGCTGAAAAACTACAACTCAAAATGTAGTTCCGTAGGGCTCGTCCGGGATTTGAACCCGGGACCTCTCGTACCCTAAGCGAGAATCATACCCCTAGACCAACGAGCCGACGACGAACTTATAACACTTTTCAACAACAATTTTGGGTCCATTTTTTAGGGGGAAAGTATACAAAATGAAAACCCTGGAAAAATAATCAAAGTAAATGATCAAGCTTCAAAGTTGGATAGGCAGCAGTTCCATAGATGAGATAGTAGGAGTAAACATTCATTTATTTGTGAAAATGTTGACGAAGAAAAATACTTTACAAAATAAATTGTTATCCAGGGATTAAACTGCGCTCCTCAATGGAATCAAACCAATCGCTTCCTTCCATTAATCATTTGTAAAAACCAAACACGCTAGCCAATAACAAGGATTCCAACTGGTTACCAGTGTAAACATGTGTTTGAAATTGTGTCGAGACTACATATTTTATGCTTATTGATATATAAATTTTATTTTGTTGAATATAGTTTTTGACCACTCGGAACACGCTTGACTTCCACCTAACATACCCGAAAGAATGGTAGGTACGGTCATCAATGGAACCGGACTGATTCACGAAAAATCAAACCAGAAATCCTGCTTCACGCTCAGAAGCCAGCGTCGTATCTCATCATCGTGGTTGGTTCGAGTCCAAGTTTCTGGTAGGAAACTCGTCAAGATATACTACAGAAATGATCCTGTGAAGTATGATCTTAATTTATTCCATCTCAGAAAGGCGGTATTTGAATAAAACCAACTTTTCAAACACGACAGGTTTTTACAAAGTCTTTTTAAATTATTTTGAAATGAGTCGATAACAAATTTTAATTTATTTCAAATATTTTTTGTGAAGGAAAATAAAGTTTTCACTATGTTCATTTTTGTATTTTAAAAACATGGATTTAAAACCCTTTTTATGCTAATAAGATGAAAAAAGATGTTCATTTATTAGATCCCTCTCGCCCTCTTTGAGCAAAAAATCCTAGATATTGATGCCAGAATCCCCTACCTCAGTCATAAGCATATTGCCATATTGCGTCATAAGCATCATTGAGAAATAATTTTCTTTGATCATGTATTGCAAATCTCAAAACTTTAAAATGTTCAATTCTTATTAGAAAAATTGCCTCAGGGGCTTAAATAAAGTCTTTCACAAATCAACAAAATTTCTGTAAAAAATTCGCATGATCTAGAAAACCTTCTCTTTTTAAAATGTTAAACATTTACTCAAATCCTTATTAAACACAATATTTTGATTCTCATTTGAGAAGTATATTTTCTCAGTAACCCCGTGTAAAAGAAAGCAAGCCATGCTTGTCTATTTCTATCGTTTGAAGGGACCTCCAAACCTTATCTAATCTTCCAAATTGAGTTAGAATATGTAAAGACTTAGATTACACTATTGTAAAAAGGAGAAAGTCCCAAAATAAAATCAACTGTATGTGGAAAATAATTAATGATAAAAAATTGAAATTTGTCTAAAACACGTAAATTGATTTAAAACGGGACACCCCAAGAGCGCTGGGTCAAGATATGAAATGATAGTCAATAATTTTATTTTTAAATGGTTCTCTCAAAAAACTATTGTTGCACTTGAGAGGTAAAAAAAGAAAATCGCCCAACGTGGGGCTCGAACCCACGACCCTGAGATTAAGAGTCTCATGCTCTACCGACTGAGCTAGCCAGGCTTGTTACACACGTTAAGTCAATAACACTCTATTGCCAGTCCGCCATGTCATACACTAAAATCCTACATTCGCTGATAAAAATGAAATCTCTATAAAAGCTCGATTCAAAAATACCTTCCCATACCGGGAATTGAACCCGGGCCTCCTGGGTGAGAGCCAGGTATCCTAGCCACTAGACAATATGGGATGTTTTATTCGGTAATTAATTAAACTGTATATCGAAAGTAATACTTGTGAACGGGAGAAATTCCCAAAACCTTATTTGAATTTGATGCATTCATGTTGCATAATACTAATTCCTACCTGTAAATGGGGATTTCATACCCATCTTCTGGGTTTTCATTCAGGTTTCTGTAAGAGTATGTTATTGCTGCTCTAATTGTCTAAATAAAAATTGCTTCATGATTGATTTTAAAATAATGATTTTAAATAATTTCAAATAATCAGCAGATGTGGCCGAGAGGTTAAGGCGATTGACTTGAAATCAATTTCCCTACGGGAGCGTAGGTTCGAACCCTACCATCTGCGAGATTAATAACACGTTCAAGGTGTATGTTGTTTTCCAGTTTATAATCATTTTTTGTGGTTTTACTGATTTCTATTTAACAGTGTAGCGCTGCATATAGCTACCCGCAGCTCAGTACAAGCATATATTGTTATTTAAGAAGTCAATCAATTGGTTTAAAATACAGCAGCACAATATAATGAACGCATATAGCAGTCGTGGCCGAGTGGTTAAGGCGTCTGACTCGAAATCAGATTCCATCTTGGAGCGTAGGTTCGAATCCTACCGGCTGCGTGAGAAAACTTTTGATTCATTTTCTTAAATGTTTTATTAAATGTCCAATTATTGCACTGCATTTCTTGTATGTTTTTGTAGCGACCACTTTTTTCAATGGTTCACTAACATTTTTCTTGTGCTTTAAGTTTTAAAAAAAAAACTACTGCTAAAATGTGTTACTATTTTATCGTTGAAATTTATTTTGTAAATAATTCTATTTAGGATATTACAAGTAAATATATATTTTGAAAAATAACCAAATATGAGACGACCGTAAAAGATCATAGTAAAAGAAGTCAACTAAGATTTAAACGACAACTTGCAGTTCGTTTTAATCATAGGAATTTTAAATCACAGGCAAGATGTAGTCTAAGAGATATTAATCGAAATCTTTATTTGCATTTGAAAACGTGAGACAAATGAGACAAAACACTGCTTTAAAATTTGAAACATTATTGAGTTATTGCATTAAAAGTTTGTTCATTTAGCAATACACTTAAATGGTTCTGGATAAGTTAAAATCTTAACATTTTCAAAAAAATATAGTCGTGATAGTGAAGAGATTCGAACTCTTGCCTCCGGAGAGAATGGTGCCTTAAACCATCGCCTTAGACCGCTCGGCCACACTACCTGGTTTAAAATATGTCTATATGGTTTAAAATATGCAGTAAAATATCGGCTGGAAACGCGAATCAATACTATTATTACAATTGAATATTATTATTGTTGAGAACATATAAAATTGTTAAATTTTTTCCAAAAGAATTGTATTTATATCCTTTACATGCTGTACTGCGAGTAAAACAGGACAATAAACTTTCCAATGTAACTGGCTCATTTCGTATTCCTTTTCTTTCTTTTTTGAGTGAGGGGGGACGGAAAGCCAACTTCCATCTAACTTTACGTTGAATAAAAAATATTTTAAAACACAGACTTCGCCGAATAAGGGACTTGAACCCTTGACCTCAGGATTAAAAGTCCCGCGCTCTACCGACTGAGCTAACCCGGCTTACGTAACACAGTATTATAATAAAATAATATATGAGGGTTCATTCAATACCTTTTGAAAATACCATAAATATTGTAAATGTGTATGCATGTTCTCAAGCAATCTTTATAAACATAACATAATTTCAAAGACGTTATTTTATTTTAATTTGTTTTCATTGATTTCTTCACCATTTTCTTGAAGTCCTGTATAATGTTTACAAACGGATAAAAGCAATGTCTTTGAAATCTTATGAATATAAGTTCCTTAGGGTACTCGAAAATGCATCAAGATTTGTTTACTTTTTCAAACTATGATTCATTTTTTCTGTGTTTGAAAGACACGGAGACGTAGGCTGATTTGTATTGATTCACAATTTTGGCCTATGGTTGAAACAGCAGACTTTCAATAATTAAAATAGTTTTCAACTCCTTTTTATTGTTTTCCTCAACGAAATATTTAAAAATGTTTTACCAACCCAGCGCCCGGTATCGTATCCACTAGACAATATGGTTTTAAATGCATTCAATTTCACATCATTTTTAAAAAATCTTCTTTCTCTCCTTCGTTTTATAATCTCCCAAGAAAAAAAAAAGAAATTTGGTCACAAGTAGAATTTGAACCCACGCCTTCATCAGAAGACCAAAATACTAGATAGGACAGGAAAGGTTTATCACCTTGAGTCTGGTACCTTGGACCGCTCGGCCATCTTGATACCAAAACGAACGAAAAACAGTCAAACTACCCAGAGGAAAAGATAAGTTCGTGAAAACAATATAAAAAAATACTCCCCGGCGGGGAATCGAACCCCGGTCTCCTGCGTGACAGGCAGGGATACTTACCACTATACTACCGAGGACAACAATTTCCCATAAACTTTAAATTTAAATTAATACCAAAAAATACGTTCTGTTACAGTTTCCCGTTTGTTGTGAATAATCTCCCTTTACACTTGACTCATCTAGAAAACGAGCGAGTGCTTAACACCAATGATACAGAATGGTTGATTCTTACCCTGATCTGACAACAGTATAAAATCTTTAAAAAAAATTCTCATAATATTTCGAGACAGAACAGCATTGTTTCCAGATTTGGTCAAATAAAAAAATAATAACGCTGAAAAACTACAACTCAAAATGTAGTTCCGTAGGGCTCGTCCGGGATTTGAACCCGGGACCTCTCGCACCCTAAGCGAGAATCATACCCCTAGACCAACGAGCCGACGACGAACTTATAACACTTTTCAACAACAATTTTGGGTCCATTTTTTAGGGGGAAAGTATACAAAATGAAAACCCTGGAAAAATAATCAAAGTAAATGATCAAGCTTCAAAGTTGGATAGGCAGCAGTTCCATAGATGAGATAGTAGGAGTAAACATTCATTTATTTGTGAAAATGTTGACGAAGAAAAATACTTTACAAAATAAATTGTTATCCAGGGATTAAACTGCGCTCCTCAATGGAATCAAACCAATCGCTTCCTTCCATTAATCATTTGTAAAAACCAAACACGCTAGCCAATAACAAGGATTCCAACTGGTTACCAGTGTAAACATGTGTTTGAAATTGTGTCGAGACTACATATTTTATGCTTATTGATATATAAATTTTATTTTGTTGAATATAGTTTTTGACCACTCGGAACACGCTTGACTTCCACCTAACATACCCGAAAGAATGGTAGGTACGGTCATCAATGGAACCGGACTGATTCACGAAAAATCAAACCAGAAATCCTGCTTCACGCTCAGAAGCCAGCGTCGTATCTCATCATCGTGGTTGGTTCGAGTCCAAGTTTCTGGTAGGAAACTCGTCAAGATATACTACAGAAATGATCCTGTGAAGTATGATCTTAATTTATTCCATCTCAGAAAGGCGGTATTTGAATAAAACCAACTTTTCAAACACGACAGGTTTTTACAAAGTCTTTTTAAATTATTTTGAAATGAGTCGATAACAAATTTTAATTTATTTCAAATATTTTTTGTGAAGGAAAATAAAGTTTTCACTATGTTCATTTTTGTATTTTAAAAACATGGATTTAAAACCCTTTTTATGCTAATAAGATGAAAAAAGATGTTCATTTATTAGATCCCTCTCGCCCTCTTTGAGCAAAAAATCCTAGATATTGATGCCAGAATCCCCTACCTCAGTCATAAGCATATTGCCATATTGCGTCATAAGCATCATTGAGAAATAATTTTCTTTGATCATGTATTGCAAATCTCAAAACTTTAAAATGTTCAATTCTTATTAGAAAAATTGCCTCAGGGGCTTAAATAAAGTCTTTCACAAATCAACAAAATTTCTGTAAAAAATTCGCATGATCTAGAAAACCTTCTCTTTTTAAAATGTTAAACATTTACTCAAATCCTTATTAAACACAATATTTTGATTCTCATTTGAGAAGTATATTTTCTCAGTAACCCCGTGTAAAAGAAAGCAAGCCATGCTTGTCTATTTCTATCGTTTGAAGGGACCTCCAAACCTTATCTAATCTTCCAAATTGAGTTAGAATATGTAAAGACTTAGATTACACTATTGTAAAAAGGAGAAAGTCCCAAAATAAAATCAACTGTATGTGGAAAATAATTAATGATAAAAAATTGAAATTTGTCTAAAACACGTAAATTGATTTAAAACGGGACACCCCAAGAGCGCTGGGTCAAGATATGAAATGATAGTCAATAATTTTATTTTTAAATGGTTCTCTCAAAAAACTATTGTTGCACTTGAGAGGTAAAAAAAGAAAATCGCCCAACGTGGGGCTCGAACCCACGACCCTGAGATTAAGAGTCTCATGCTCTACCGACTGAGCTAGCCAGGCTTGTTACACACGTTAAGTCAATAACACTCTATTGCCAGTCCGCCATGTCATACACTAAAATCCTACATTCGCTGATAAAAATGAAATCTCTATAAAAGCTCGATTCAAAAATACCTTCCCATACCGGGAATTGAACCCGGGCCTCCTGGGTGAGAGCCAGGTATCCTAGCCACTAGACAATATGGGATGTTTTATTCGGTAATTAATTAAACTGTATATCGAAAGTAATACTTGTGAACGGGAGAAATTCCCAAAACCTTATTTGAATTTGATGCATTCATGTTGCATAATACTAATTCCTACCTGTAAATGGGGATTTCATACCCATCTTCTGGGTTTTCATTCAGGTTTCTGTAAGAGTATGTTATTGCTGCTCTAATTGTCTAAATAAAAATTGCTTCATGATTGATTTTAAAATAATGATTTTAAATAATTTCAAATAATCAGCAGATGTGGCCGAGAGGTTAAGGCGATTGACTTGAAATCAATTTCCCTACGGGAGCGTAGGTTCGAACCCTACCATCTGCGAGATTAATAACACGTTCAAGGTGTATGTTGTTTTCCAGTTTATAATCATTTTTTGTGGTTTTACTGATTTCTATTTAACAGTGTAGCGCTGCATATAGCTACCCGCAGCTCAGTACAAGCATATATTGTTATTTAAGAAGTCAATCAATTGGTTTAAAATACAGCAGCACAATATAATGAACGCATATAGCAGTCGTGGCCGAGTGGTTAAGGCGTCTGACTCGAAATCAGATTCCATCTTGGAGCGTAGGTTCGAATCCTACCGGCTGCGTGAGAAAACTTTTGATTCATTTTCTTAAATGTTTTATTAAATGTCCAATTATTGCACTGCATTTCTTGTATGTTTTTGTAGCGACCACTTTTTTCAATGGTTCACTAACATTTTTCTTGTGCTTTAAGTTTTAAAAAAAAAACTACTGCTAAAATGTGTTACTATTTTATCGTTGAAATTTATTTTGTAAATAATTCTATTTAGGATATTACAAGTAAATATATATTTTGAAAAATAACCAAATATGAGACGACCGTAAAAGATCATAGTAAAAGAAGTCAACTAAGATTTAAACGACAACTTGCAGTTCGTTTTAATCATAGGAATTTTAAATCACAGGCAAGATGTAGTCTAAGAGATATTAATCGAAATCTTTATTTGCATTTGAAAACGTGAGACAAATGAGACAAAACACTGCTTTAAAATTTGAAACATTATTGAGTTATTGCATTAAAAGTTTGTTCATTTAGCAATACACTTAAATGGTTCTGGATAAGTTAAAATCTTAACATTTTCAAAAAAATATAGTCGTGATAGTGAAGAGATTCGAACTCTTGCCTCCGGAGAGAATGGTGCCTTAAACCATCGCCTTAGACCGCTCGGCCACACTACCTGGTTTAAAATATGTCTATATGGTTTAAAATATGCAGTAAAATATCGGCTGGAAACGCGAATCAATACTATTATTACAATTGAATATTATTATTGTTGAGAACATATAAAATTGTTAAATTTTTTCCAAAAGAATTGTATTTATATCCTTTACATGCTGTACTGCGAGTAAAACAGGACAATAAACTTTCCAATGTAACTGGCTCATTTCGTATTCCTTTTCTTTCTTTTTTGAGTGAAGCCAACTTCCATCTAACTTTACGTTGAATAAAAAATATTTTAAAACACAGACTTCGCCGAATAAGGGACTTGAACCCTTGACCTCAGGATTAAAAGTCCCGCGCTCTACCGACTGAGCTAACCCGGCTTACGTAACACAGTATTATAATAAAATAATATATGAGGGTTCATTCAATACCTTTTGAAAATACCATAAATATTGTAAATGTGTATGCATGTTCTCAAGCAATCTTTATAAACATAACATAATTTCAAAGACGTTATTTTATTTTAATTTGTTTTCATTGATTTCTTCACCATTTTCTTGAAGTCCTGTATAATGTTTACAAACGGATAAAAGCAATGTCTTTGAAATCTTATGAATATAAGTTCCTTAGGGTACTCGAAAATGCATCAAGATTTGTTTACTTTTTCAAACTATGATTCATTTTTTCTGTGTTTGAAAGACACGGAGACGTAGGCTGATTTGTATTGATTCACAATTTTGGCCTATGGTTGAAACAGCAGACTTTCAATAATTAAAATAGTTTTCAACTCCTTTTTATTGTTTTCCTCAACGAAATATTTAAAAATGTTTTACCAACCCAGCGCCCGGTATCGTATCCACTAGACAATATGGTTTTAAATGCATTCAATTTCACATCATTTTTAAAAAATCTTCTTTCTCTCCTTCGTTTTATAATCTCCCAAGAAAAAAAAAAGAAATTTGGTCACAAGTAGAATTTGAACCCACGCCTTCATCAGAAGACCAAAATACTAGATAGGACAGGAAAGGTTTATCACCTTGAGTCTGGTACCTTGGACCGCTCGGCCATCTTGATACCAAAACGAACGAAAAACAGTCAAACTACCCAGAGGAAAAGATAAGTTCGTGAAAACAATATAAAAAAATACTCCCCGGCGGGGAATCGAACCCCGGTCTCCTGCGTGACAGGCAGGGATACTTACCACTATACTACCGAGGACAACAATTTCCCATAAACTTTAAATTTAAATTAATACCAAAAAATACGTTCTGTTACAGTTTCCCGTTTGTTGTGAATAATCTCCCTTTACACTTGACTCATCTAGAAAACGAGCGAGTGCTTAACACCAATGATACAGAATGGTTGATTCTTACCCTGATCTGACAACAGTATAAAATCTTTAAAAAAAATTCTCATAATATTTCGAGACAGAACAGCATTGTTTCCAGATTTGGTCAAATAAAAAAATAATAACGCTGAAAAACTACAACTCAAAATGTAGTTCCGTAGGGCTCGTCCGGGATTTGAACCCGGGACCTCTCGTACCCTAAGCGAGAATCATACCCCTAGACCAACGAGCCGACGACGAACTTATAACACTTTTCAACAACAATTTTGGGTCCATTTTTTAGGGGGAAAGTATACAAAATGAAAACCCTGGAAAAATAATCAAAGTAAATGATCAAGCTTCAAAGTTGGATAGGCAGCAGTTCCATAGATGAGATAGTAGGAGTAAACATTCATTTATTTGTGAAAATGTTGACGAAGAAAAATACTTTACAAAATAAATTGTTATCCAGGGATTAAACTGCGCTCCTCAATGGAATCAAACCAATCGCTTCCTTCCATTAATCATTTGTAAAAACCAAACACGCTAGCCAATAACAAGGATTCCAACTGGTTACCAGTGTAAACATGTGTTTGAAATTGTGTCGAGACTACATATTTTATGCTTATTGATATATAAATTTTATTTTGTTGAATATAGTTTTTGACCACTCGGAACACGCTTGACTTCCACCTAACATACCCGAAAGAATGGTAGGTACGGTCATCAATGGAACCGGACTGATTCACGAAAAATCAAACCAGAAATCCTGCTTCACGCTCAGAAGCCAGCGTCGTATCTCATCATCGTGGTTGGTTCGAGTCCAAGTTTCTGGTAGGAAACTCGTCAAGATATACTACAGAAATGATCCTGTGAAGTATGATCTTAATTTATTCCATCTCAGAAAGGCGGTATTTGAATAAAACCAACTTTTCAAACACGACAGGTTTTTACAAAGTCTTTTTAAATTATTTTGAAATGAGTCGATAACAAATTTTAATTTATTTCAAATATTTTTTGTGAAGGAAAATAAAGTTTTCACTATGTTCATTTTTGTATTTTAAAAACATGGATTTAAAACCCTTTTTATGCTAATAAGATGAAAAAAGATGTTCATTTATTAGATCCCTCTCGCCCTCTTTGAGCAAAAAATCCTAGATATTGATGCCAGAATCCCCTACCTCAGTCATAAGCATATTGCCATATTGCGTCATAAGCATCATTGAGAAATAATTTTCTTTGATCATGTATTGCAAATCTCAAAACTTTAAAATGTTCAATTCTTATTAGAAAAATTGCCTCAGGGGCTTAAATAAAGTCTTTCACAAATCAACAAAATTTCTGTAAAAAATTCGCATGATCTAGAAAACCTTCTCTTTTTAAAATGTTAAACATTTACTCAAATCCTTATTAAACACAATATTTTGATTCTCATTTGAGAAGTATATTTTCTCAGTAACCCCGTGTAAAAGAAAGCAAGCCATGCTTGTCTATTTCTATCGTTTGAAGGGACCTCCAAACCTTATCTAATCTTCCAAATTGAGTTAGAATATGTAAAGACTTAGATTACACTATTGTAAAAAGGAGAAAGTCCCAAAATAAAATCAACTGTATGTGGAAAATAATTAATGATAAAAAATTGAAATTTGTCTAAAACACGTAAATTGATTTAAAACGGGACACCCCAAGAGCGCTGGGTCAAGATATGAAATGATAGTCAATAATTTTATTTTTAAATGGTTCTCTCAAAAAACTATTGTTGCACTTGAGAGGTAAAAAAAGAAAATCGCCCAACGTGGGGCTCGAACCCACGACCCTGAGATTAAGAGTCTCAAGCTCTACCGACTGAGCTAGCCAGGCTTGTTACACACGTTAAGTCAATAACACTCTATTGCCAGTCCGCCATGTCATACACTAAAATCCTACATTCGCTGATAAAAATGAAATCTCTATAAAAGCTCGATTCAAAAATACCTTCCCATACCGGGAATTGAACCCGGGCCTCCTGGGTGAGAGCCAGGTATCCTAGCCACTAGCCAAGTCCCGCGGTCTACCGACTAAGCTAACCCGGCATCCATATTTCACGCAACAGTTAAAAATATAATCTTATTACAAGGTTCTCCTTGCTCATAAAAAATCAGACAGTTTAATACCCTTGTAATAAACAAAATAGACTATTTTAATACATACGTATACATGACCCCAGATAATCTTTTTAAAAAGAGTAAACTTCTAAAATAGTTTTTAAAGACAGTTACTCATACTGAAATTCGGTTTAAAGTCGTTACTTTGTTCATTTAATCGAACATTTCTGCTAAAAACATTAAGTCGCATTCCACCAATTAATGCGATGCCCTTTAACGCTATGCCTATGCACTATTTTCAATGAAAGGACATCCTTATGACCAAGTCATTTTTCATATTTCTGAAAAATTTTCAGATTAAATTCAATAAAACAGTTTGGTTTCATTTCCTCTCTAACAGCTTTTAAAAAAGAAATCATTTTCACTAAAAAACCAGTTGCCTATTTTATACATGTTTTCATACGAGTAAATCAAACTTTCTTGTGATAGCACAGGAGAAGACGTTGCTCAGTGTAAATACGATTTAAGGTGGCTAGTACTGGGTATTTCAATAATGCTGTATAATAAATTCTAATGATTGGAACAAGAAAAAGTGGCCAAGTGGTTATGGCAACATATTGCTAATCTTTTGTGATCTGCACGGGTTAGTTCGACTCTCATCGGATTTCGTTGATTAGCCCCCTCTATATCTCTCTAAACTTTTAACTATTCTTTTCTAGTTACACTATTGGATATTCTTAAATTTTAATTTTGCAAACAGACTGGGGTTTAGGCAGTATTATTAAACGTATAACACATAAAAAAAGTGTACTGCTTCTGCCAAGGTTCGAACTGAGGACCCTGTGTTATTGGGACTGATATGATAAGTTATACTTATAATATGTGAATTTATTCGCGATACTGCCATGCCACTAGCTCAAAGGCGAAATGGCTTCTTTCCTTCTTTTTCACAGTTTTTCTGTGCTGCATCAAGAATCTTCATTTTAGAATCGTGATTTTTTTTTCTTGGTTTTTTTTTGTGCTGGTACGTGTGTTGGTATCTCACAAATATATTCTTTATCGTAACCCCTATTGCAATCCTGGTTTTCTTTAACATTTTCGGTATAAGCTAGCCTTTACCCATCAATAATCGGCCAACGAAATGAACTCTGAAAATATGCTGCAAAATTTTTCAACTAAAACAAAAGAAAATAATCCTGAATTTGAAGAAATTTTAGAGTTGCCTAAAGCATTTGTAAGGCTGATTATAGAAGATCCAAAGCATTTTCCGAAAGCAACACTTGAAATGATTAAGACTCCATCACCACTGCCAATTCCAGCTGAAATGACTTACCCAAGAAATGTTGCTGAAGAACGCATCAAATATCTTGGATCAACAAAACTTATTGACGATGGAAAGTACATCTGTCAAGTGGAAAAACGTAACAACTTATCTAAAGGCCCTAGATTCAAAGAAAGGGACATATGTAAGTGAATACCACGGACAAAAACACCTTGGAATGAATTTGTTCATATCCTTGTGGAAATTTTATGAGAGTTTAGTTGTCAATAGTGGGAAAGACGTGAAACAATCCTCAGCAGTCTATGCAGATGTAATCATGAAAGCTGTAACAATTCACCAGTAATACGATTGGATCCAAAATAAGTCATACTGCTGGCATCAAACGACTTGCTGATTACCAGTAAAAAGATATATTCTACAAATTTTGGGCTAGTAATAGTAAATGCTTTTACAAGTAACGATCCATTCCTTTTAAAAATCATTACAAATTAAGGTTCAGAGCACTTCCTGATTTATCGCAGTGTGTTTAATTAATTGGATTTCCGGACTTGAAAACGTTAAAACGAAACCAAACACTGTGTTAAAGTTTAAACATTTAAGTTATTGCATTAAAAGTTGGTTCATTTAGCAATACGCTTGAATGGTTCTTGAGAAGTTAAAATCATTACAGTTTCTTAAAATAATTTATGATAGTGAAGAGATTCGAACTCTTGCCTCCGGAGAGAATGGTGCCTTAAACCATCGCCTTAGACCGCTCGGCCACACTACCTGTGTTCGCTACATACCAATATGCATATCAGTATTCAGTAAAATATTGGCTGGGAACGCGAACAAATACATTATTGTTGAGAACATATGAAATCGTTCTTCGATCGAGAATGTTCCTAAAATATTGTATTTATATTCTCGATATGGTGTACTGTAAGTAATAAGTCAGGACATCCAACTGGCCAATGTGAGTGGTCCATTTCGTATTCTATTTTTGGGGGGATTGAAAGCCCACTTCCATCTAACTTTACAGTTAGATTTTATAGGATAATATCTGTCAGTAAATTCAATACCTTTGGAAAATACCATAAATATGTAAATGTTGGATGCATGTTCTCAACCTTTCTCTCGGCCTTATAAATATAAAATTTCTAACATGATTTTAAAGGCGCAAACAGCATTGTTGCCAAATTTGGTCAAATAAGTAAAATTAAAGTAACAAATAAGTAAATTGTTAAAACATAACATAACATGGTTTTAGGTGTTTTAAAACTTTTTTTTTATTGACAATAGAAAAACTCCCATCTCGATCTTTTTTGCATAATATCCCTTTGATGACAAAAAGAACGGTAAATTGAACATTCTGAGAGATTCTTGGATTAATCTTATTGCTAGTGAACCGTAATTGATCTTTTGGTACCTTATTATATCCTTTTTATTGTTTTCTTCAACGAAATATTTAAAAAATGTTTTACTAACCCAGTGCACTTCTATGTGGCAGCTGGATATCTTACTATTTTAACCACTAGACAATATGGGATCACACTCTTTTTTTTTTTAAAAGCCACTTTGTTTTATTAAAGTGATAAGAAAACCGGTATTAGATTAATAATAGAATTTGATCATATTTATTGATCTTATATATATCTGTATGTAGAATTATGATCAACAAATTGAATTATATAAAAAATATAGCACTGCTTTGGGCAGCTCGGTTCGCCCCTGGGGACCCTAAATACTCCGAAAGGGAATTCCATACCAATGAGGGGGAATAGCCTCACCATATCCTCCAAATAGATTATGCAAAAGCAGAGGCAGTCTCGCTGACACTAGCAACATCAAGTTCCATTCGTTTCAATATGATTCTTAAACGAACCTTCAATCGTGCAAAAGCATTCTCGGTGACTCTTCTCGTCTGCTTAATCGATAATTAAACATTCTATGCGCCACATCTTGAACGGCGTGAGGAAAAGGTTTCATAAGTGTTTCTAATAAAGGGAAAGCAGTATCTTTAATCAAATGAAGGGTAACAAGCATGCCGTTTAGGAGAGAACTAAAACAGCGTATTCTTTTGATCATACAATTTTCTGAAAAGATGACCATGTCTGAAAATAAAAGAAAAATGGGATTTTCCTGGAGTTCCAAGATGAAAATAGGTGAAACGTTATCGGCATTACAAACACCAAGAAGGACACAGCTGTACCATTCTTTGTAGTTGTAAAAATCAATCTTTAGAAGGACTGATGGGGATATGCCAGCTGTCTATAGATCCAATACAACAAGGATTGCTCCAAATATATGAAAACTCCTTGGTACAACGCAATAGATCTTGTTCTTTGGGCCTTCTTTCACTTTCACTTGTTCAATGATCACTGTATCGGGCGATGACTGCTGTCGTGAATTCATAATGCATTTTGTGAACTGTTGATTTTCCAACTCCAAAGAGCTCTACCATAACTCTTAGTTCACAACTTGAGGCAAGTCGAAACAATCTCATTGCCACTTTTTTCTACGGGAATTTTGGCTCTGAAATTACTTGGCTCTCCAACAAGGAAAGGGTGCAGTTCATTCACTAATATGTTAAAGTTAACTCTGTTGATTGTAAAGTACTCTCGAAAGACATCTTCGGGGAGCTGTAATTTCAGTGTACATTTACATCATCGATTGAAGTATTTTACTTTTATTTTCTCAAAATTTAGATACGGATGACGAGAATTCCGATGACGATGACCTCTCTGTAGAGGAGGAGAGCACGCCTAGCCAACCAACTTCTTCTACTTCTGATCACTAACTTCTTATGTTCTGATGGCCACAATGCTACTAGTAGTTGCTCCTCCACAGGCCCTGAAATCAATCCTAGAATGAAAAAATCAAAATCCAGTCCTACTACTAAAGTCGCTGCTGTTAGTCGTCCTCCTGGAGCTCATCGTGGAAGTACTACGAATAATGCTCCTTCTACAACAAGCATGGCCAAAAGCCTTCGCTTTCTTACTTCCAGTCCAAGGCATAGAACCCACGATGATGGTGATCAGATGGCGTTCTCCTTCATCTACTGCCGGTAGTGGACCGTGCCTCGATGGAAGTACTTGGCGCGTGGAATTACTTGTCTCGTATTCCTTGAAAAGTAGGTATTTTCTCCAAGACGACAAAATGGTACAGTTATACCAGGAAACTGGGTTGATGGGTAGGTCAAGTCGACACCTCTTTGTTGTGTCCAGGTAAAAACTCATAAATTATGCCAATGTGTTCATGTTGTTTTTGAGAATTGTCGTATAAAATGGGGGAAAACATTATTTTCTTTCAGTGACGGATGTTTTTCGAACAATCTATTTCCCTCGACGAGGCGATCTTGGGCATCTATTCCATAATTGATCAACTCAATGAGCAGTATGGATAAAATGACACTTGTGCATGGATGCACTAGATGATATAACGACGTGAAAATTGATCCCCTTCCTCGATCTTGTTCATTAATTATAGAGATTTCTATTTACTTTGTATTATTTATAGAAATTATGATGTAAAAGACTAATAAAAAAATTGTAAAATGTAAATGTAAGACGTATTTTTCTTTATTACTGGGGTTATCACGATCTAAAAACGTATGTAGGAATGATAGCTCTCTGATAAGTTTTCCGACAAATTTCATCTTTTAAAGCTTATTGCCTGAAAAATGGGACGAAGATCGAGAATTGGAAAATTTCAGACAAAATATTCAATAATGACGAGCCTAAAAGCACCGAAAAACAGAAATACGATCTAGAGTTGAACTTCTAGTAGGTGGGCGGTGGGTTGATGGTGGAAAGTTATCAAGACTAGTACAAGAAAGAAGCCGGGATAAAAAATTAAAGTTGAAGAAAAGAACAAGTAGCAAAAAGTTAAATTCACAAAGAAAGAAATCAGTTGGTTGATGATACATTTAGAGCTCAAGAAAACTTAACATAGAAGATCAGACGAACTTTGAAGAGGAACGCCGCTTTCCTCATAATAAGATTTCGTCAAACGATCTCAGTCAAGCGAGATTTTATCCCCCCCCCCCTTGAATAAATGTATATCTAGAAGTGAAGCAAAAAAATACTTGCAACAATTTTAGAAATTGAGTACCACATTTTAGTTCAAATATATTGCTGTTGCCGAAAAAATATAGGGGAAGAACGAATAGTCTATACTTTATTAGATTGTATGTGGCAATCTGAGCATGTCCGTTAGTCTGGTTTAAGTTAGCATCAGTCGTGGCTCGCATGACGACTATTGGCAACCCTGTGTGACCGCTTTAGAAATATATTAGTGGGAAAAGGAATAGTATGTTTGGTAGAATCTTCTCCCTACTTGACTACTACCCAATATCGAACCATGAGATTCTTGCACAAGATACACTTAATCAAATTTCTAAATTCCAAAACACTATTGGTGGTTATTACATGTAATCACTTGAACATCAATCTTGTTTCGAATGGCCTTTTCGGTCAGCAACTGCTCAACCAGCTCCATCTTAGCTTCCGTTGTACTGTACAACTTTTTTTTATTCCTTTTTTGTCCGTAGTTTCTTATATTGTCCGTATTTCTTCTTTGTCTTCACCTCGTTCAATAACTTCTGGATAAGCTCCGTTGGAGCCCCGGAGTGATGTACAACCTTTTCTCGACATCGGAGGCTGTCCATATTGGTAATTGCCTCTGATTGGGCCTCTTTTAAGCGGATCTAGGAGTCTTAAAATGAACGCGAGAGAGACTCCTGCTCCTCTTTTTGGAGAACGGGTGGTCTAAACGTCCCATCGCTTCTTGCGTCTAGCATTAAAAAAGGATACATTAGTTGCAAATTCTATTAATACAGAAAAAGGTATTGGTGTGTACGTGACGACTATTAGCAACCCTGAGGGCTACTTTAGAAATATATTAGCGGGAAAACGAATAGTATTTTTGGTAGAATCTTCTCCTTCCTTGACTCGTGCTCAATCTCAAACCATTAGATTCTTCCACAAGATATTCTTGTTAAATTTCTAAATTCCAAAAACACTATTGGTGGTTATTAAATGTAATTTGAAGGCTTAGAAAACATTCGAATAATTTCTGAAATAACAATTAGGTTATTTTATATTTTATAAGCAAAGGTAACAATCAACAACGTGTGATACTTGAATGTTTGGTGAAACTTGAATTTTAAAAAGTTACGATAGCGATGCGCGATATGTAAAACTCATTTTTAAAATACAATTTTTTGGTCTAAATCTTTTTCTTGCCATTTGAAAAAAACATACTAAAGCGCTGTTTAATAAATAAAAAAATAATTTTGAATCACCCTAATGTACATTCTTGTAAGCATATCCAAGTAGAATTTTTAAAATGCTGTTGTAAGATGGTTATTCGGAATATTTAAATGCGACAAATAATCAGGTTCGTAAGGATTATGATTACTTTAAAAATTTACTTACACCTAGAAACAAAATTTATCACAACTTTTTTAAAGAACTTTTCATTTAGAATTTTTTCCCATTTCATGCATTATTTTCACCACAGGTATCTGGGGGATTTTGGCAGGAAAGGAAAGATCCATTTAGACTTGAGAATTTAATATCAGCACAAAAAACTTAATGCCACAATAAAAACCCATAAACAAGAGGAACAGCAAAATTTTTAAGTACATTGTTGGAGGTGGTACAATGGTGGTACAATGGTCGTCTTTTTGTAAAGAGAAACCTATTTGGAGGTACAGTTTTTCTTTCGTTTTTTCTTTTTATTTTATTGTGTCATTGTAATGATCTCAACAAAATGACATAGTTATTTGAATAGGAGCAATTCCATGTTGTTAAACGATAATGTATATTTCTAGTTCTTTAGCTATAATCAGATCTTTTCTCAATGTCTGTAATTACTTTGTTTCTTGTTCAGTTTAGCTTAGAGTAAGCGAAAAATCTGATCGAAAAACCGTCACTACTAAATCTTAGTATTTCCACGGTAAAAAAAAGTAGAAAGAGCAAACAACGATGCAATATCGTAAAAAACAAGCCTTTTTGTAAATGAAAAAAAAAATCATATTCAAGCCAGCTAAAATTCGCGATACAAGCAAAAATTTGTTTTTAAAACACATTAAATAACTTTATTCGTGGCTTTGACATGAAAGCCTTTTAAGTTTGTTGTTATCGATTGATATTGACGTTTGTTTCGTTTCTGTTTGGCAAATAGACCAGTTTCAATTTTGAATAGGGTTGCCATTTACGCATTGAAAAGGCTTTCATTGTTCAGGTCTTGGAATAGCTGTAAACCAACCGACATTCGTTTCTACTTAATTTTGCTCAGTCCACCTTTTCTGGTTCCTTTTCTGATTTCTACTGATTATTTTTTCATTTCTTTCATCTTTATACTTTTATCGTTTTGATATGAAAACTAACAAAATCCCTTCTCATTATTTTACACTTGAAAGAACTAATTCAACCAAGACAAAAAAAGGAACAAATTTGCCATCAACACGACAATGCAGTGTGTTACTTTCCATAGGATCTATAACTACAAGATTGAGTACTTTTTCAAGGTTCTTTGCACATAATATGTTCACTTAGTAGCCGTTTATAACCATCAAAACAAAAACATCTGCCTGCACTAGAGCAATTAATTGTGAGGAAAGAAGACAAGTCTTGCGTGCAGTTAAAGATAGAAAAGAGATATTTAAAAATATATATTTTCTTATCTCCGGCTTCTTAGATTCAAGATGTTTTTATTCCAGTCTCGTTCACGCTTATGTTTAATTATAAAAATAGAAAATTATATCAAACTTTGGCGAACTCTCAGATCGATTGGTGTTTGTTGTTATTCTTAAATTGCTGGTGGTAATCATACATGCATTTTGTTCTGATTCCTCATTGCATGATTCCGTTTTATATGAGTTAGAGATGGAAAAAATTAACCAATATATTTAGGGGAAAAGTACCTAACGGTTGAAGTAATAAAAAATAATATTAGTTTACCATATCGGAACATTAGGTTTACGGATTGAAAGTAAGATAAGCACTTCCGAAGATACAGAACCGGACTAGAAAATTGGGAGTTTTTTACACAATCAATTGGAGAGCAGCAGAAGTGTAAATCATCAACGGGGAAATTGTGGACTGCATTTTTTGTGTAAGCACATCTTTAAAACAAATTTATATTTGATGTCAATTGATTAAGGATTCTTAAAACCGGTTCAGATCATGCCTATGTAGAGTACAAAAGACACTATGGATCTCAATTGATTTCAGCTTAGAAAAAATTCAAAACACTAGTTTTAAACTATAATTGATTACCTCCTGTTTGACGGCATTGCGGCTGTGATGGTGAACGAATGTTCTGAAACGGGTCATGGACCGCAGACCGGATTGGGGACGAAAAATTTTACTGAGATTTTGGCATCAACAGCTCCTCGAAATCAGCCACGAAGAAGATTCCGCGATCAGGATATATTTTGAATTTTGTTATACTTTTATAGCATCAAGTTTTCCGATTCTCTCTATATATTTATATATGTTTCAGATGTCTATGACCTAAAGATCCCTCGCTATGTCAAACAAAATCTGGCCGGCCGTACATAAGCCGGCGACCTTGCACTATAATTTTTCCGTTTTGTCACCTGTTATTCTTCAATACATACATCAATACCTTTCTTAAACTCTCATTAGAAAGTTTTTTGTTTGCCTTACATTTTTTTCAAAGAAGTGTTTTCACTGTTTGGTGGCTTGTTAGGACTTAAAGAGGGGGTTTAGTCATTTGCTAAATGGCCCATCTCGTCTTATAGTTAGTCGATAACCTGTACTAAGGGCTTTTAGAGTTAAAATTCGTCGAGTTTAAGACACAACAGTAACGGTAGTTGTGTTCCAACGTATAACTCGGGTTTTTATACTTGCCTTTAACGACCAGAAAAGATTCACACTATTTTCTATTAAAACAAAACTTTGTCTTGCATAAATAGCAAATTATATTTTCCTATAAGCAATTAACTAATTTGATTTCTTTTGTTTCGTTCCATTGGCGGACCTTTTACTTTATCCATTGTTAACAAGTGAATTTACGAGGAATTCCGAAGTTGGATTACCAAAAGTTGTAGAATATTGGCTCCAATAATCCTTTAACGGCTCTTCTATGAAGACATACTCCATCACTGGAAGTTAGAGCGAAATAAACCAGGTTTCACCCGGTTTAAGGCAGATAAAAAAAGAATGAATTCAAACTTGGAGGTTTTTTCAATCCATTTGAGGGCTTCTTCATCTGGAGCAAGTGGAGGCTATTCTCGTGCCGGCGTCAACACGACTACGTTGCCGAAAAGCAAACAAACAAGAAAACCCAAGATATCTCATTGAGAGGTGGGTAGCTGCTGCGCATAAGAAGCGGAAAGAGGGAAAAGATAACCTTATATGTCTTAGCCGTTGAAATAAAGCGGCTTCAAAAGGTAATGATCGAATCAGCGAAAAGACAAACGAAAGGCTAATCTCAAACTGGAAGGAAGAAAAAGAAGGAGGACGAAGCCGCTCTCAATACCAAAGCCATAGAAGCTGGCATCTCGGCAGTGACTCTTTCCGAAGACCAAACCTCTGAGGGCAAGCTCACTTTCTCCGTTTGGGTTCAGCACTACTACTCTTAAGAGTCACGCCTTTTTGGAAACGTTTGAGAAGGATTTCAACTCAGAAATCAAACGGATTCGTAACAAAAGTCATGTTTAGAAATAAGTAAACAAAAATGTTTCAAGTCAAAAATAGCTTTAAAAAATTTGAAACCTAATCATAAAATTTGTGTGCGTGTGTTGATTCTTGAGTAAAGAATCAATACGGTAAAATACATACATCATGGCTCAAGAATCAGCTATTATAAAACGATTTTTTTTATTTTTAAAAAAGACAACAGTATATTTTACATTGTATATAGGATTGTTTTCACTATAATATAAATGAATAAAAATATATGAACAAGAATAAAAAATTTTGTGAACGAAACATTTTAATGAAGAGTAAGGAATTTTTTATAAAAAATAAACAAAAAGATTAATTTCTGAACAAACCATGTTTAGATAATTAGTAAACATAACTTTTCTCTCTTTTTTTTATTTTACTGTGTGATAATCGAGGCGATTTCAAAACTTCAAATGAATATGTTTTAAGCAAAATACATTTCATTTGGTTAAGTTTTTTTTCAAAGTTTTTGCTCGAAATAATTTTTACTCAGAAAAAAAACGAAATCAAGTGATTTTTAAATAAGCTTTCATAAAATAGCCCATGGTGGCATTTGCAATTCACACTTAAAATTTATTACATTCTTTTTTTCTTTAAAAATTCAATTCTAGGATAAAATATAAAACAAATTCAGTTTTAAACTTTTGTTATTCAACCACGGCCATTAAAAATGTTGTATGAAGTTTCTTATAAATTTTTGTAAGTTTCTTTATAAATTATGTTATGTAATGTTATTGTTATAATCGCTAATACAATCATAATAATATCTTATAAATAAGTATTCCATAAGCTCGATGTTTATTTTGTTTATTCATTGCAGAACTGTGAAGCTATTTATTCTTTAATTTACAATTTTGCAATGGCGGCTATTGCTAAGAAGCACTTCTGGTTCTTTGCATAATGGGAATCGTCTTTTAAATCCACTTGGAATGGCTTAGTTAGTTTGCTAACATTTCCTTCTAAATAAAACTTGTTTCTTGTTGTAAAATAAATATAATGAACATTAAAATTTCATTCAACCAAAAGATTTGTTTTATTCATTTTAAACTCGATCAATGACAGCCAAAAAATAAACAAAATTTAAAGATATAACCTTTTTGTCAATTGTCGTCATTTGCGGAGAAAAAGAAGAAGATTGAAGTTCATTATTTATTTTATTTTATTAATGAAGGAAAATTGGAGGGAAATATTGGCAGAGATTATCAATTTTATTATTTTTAAAAACATTTCCACCATAAAATCATTTTCAAAAATGGTGAAAAATGAGTTGTCATATGGGACTACATATTAGTTACTGCGCAAAAATGACTTTTGACAGCTTACGTACTATATATATATATTGAAAAACAAATTATATTTATTTCCTTATGGTTCTTCGACATCAAAATTAGACATAGACATCATAAGTGGCATGCCCCAATTGTGGTCTTATTTATGAAATTTATTAGGGAAATTCACCCGAATGAATCGGCAATATACTAATCAGTGAATTTGAATATAAAAGAATATAATAGCCAATCAATATGAATGGTAATATTGGTTGATTTAATTTATTTCGATTCAAAATTCTTCATTAGCCCTATACGATGATTGAGCAAACATGACTTTTGACGCCTTAAGTACTATACGTATGTTTAAAAACAAATTATATTTAGTGCCGTTTAGTTCTTAGTTCTCTTTCTACTTAAAAAAAAATCTCCAGTGTTTTAAGTTAGTAAAACTTTATTTAATAGCTCAATATTTTTTTTAATATTAAAAAGCCCAAAATAATAGGTTAATTGAACTAAGCAGCAAGATTTTGAACATATTATGACACTCAGCAGAGGCTTGTGGTGAAAGGTGCGAGAGGTACCGGGTTCAAATCCCGGACGAGCCCTCCTGGTACATTCAATCTCTCAAGAATTGGGAGAGTATTTACCTTTTTTGTCATTGTTTTCAAAATAATGCTTCCGTTATTACAACTTATTGCGGTATTACTACAATTTTGGATGAATAGAAATATTATACAGCAAGAACGCTGTTCTTAACACATTTTAGCGTTTCGAAAATGACTGTATGATAGAGATGAGAGTTCTGTGATTATTTTATTTTTTCAAATGCTGCTTGTCAAACAATGGGTAGTGAGACAGTCACAGTGACATTAAATTCATTTTAAAATGTGAGGGATTCAAGGATTTCAAGTACGACTCACAAAGTTTAAGCCAATGTCTCACAGGTTTGGAACTCTATTTATACTTGAATTATAAGAAAATTAATTATAAGAATGATTACTAAGTTTACCAGTTGCTTATAAAGCGACTAAACAATAAAATGTCAAGACACATAAGCTACAGAATCGACCATATTACCGGTCACAAACGAACTTTTTTTCTGGATCAGGCTTAATTCAGTTGAACTCGACAACTCATAAAATCTCGGCAAGCCACAAAGCGCTCAGTATTTTTAAATTGTTATTTTTTTTAAATTCAATACATATTGCATAAATAATGTTTAATAGTTAAATATGAATAGGATATTCCCATCAATATTTACGAGGTGAAAAAAGTGCAGCCTCCGGCCTCCAATATAACTTAAATTTAAAAAGTAGGATTTTCTTGCTATCATTTCTTTGGCCCAGTTTGACGTGCCAATCGTTGTTTTTAACAGCAGCGGTCATATAGGCATCGACTACCAAGTCCCTATTATTATTAGTTACTGTTATATTATAGGCGAATACCACGACAATAAGCGTCTGCCACACTTATTGCTATTGCCCGCTACTGGAATATAATTTATATTTAAAAACAAATTATTACCAATTTGTAAAACTAAATTAATTGATATTATGACTGTATGATATTACTTCAGTAACCACGTCTGTTCCCTAGCGCCATCTACTGTCCTTTTAAACAACTTCATTATACGTGCATTATATTTTTTTCTCCTATTTCTTTATTATTTCTTTTTTTGTTTAAAAAACGCACTTGATTGGACACAACAATTAAAGTGAAAAATGTATCTCGAGAAAGTAATAGAACATCCATAAAAACAATCAGGTCCAAGCACCTATTTTTTAAATACAAATAATATAAGGAGCAGTCCTTATTTTCGTCATAATCACCATCATTATTTAAAATAATTATTTAATATCAACGACGCATCCATCATTAGTAAAAAAATCCAGTCACATTTGAGGCTGATACCAGGAGCCGAGGAGATGGCAACTCTAAGTTTGGGTGTGCGAAGATTTAAATCCAAAAATGGGAAAAGATCTTGATTTTCTGGAAATTTTTGGATTTTTTCATATTTATTCACAAATTTTGGATTTTTTAAAAAAAAAATTTGGACTTTTTGGTAAATTTTTCTGGATTTTTTTTTTCTCTTTTCGTGGATTTTGGATTTTTTCATCGAAATTTTATGGGTTTTTTCGGATCGGAGTATCGGAGATCGGAGTAAATCATTAATTTTTACGAGTGTCACGTAAGCATAATCAAGGAAGCTGTCTGGCAGCCGTTAAAACCCATTATCAATATTTCGCACTCTTTTTTTAAAAAACAAACAAATAAAAAAAGAGTCCGTATTAAATCCAGTAGGCTTATATTGATAAGAAGATAATCCTATTGTTTTTCTGCTCGAATAAAAATAAATAGAACATTCTATATTTCGTAATGACGTATTTTCCGGGCTTTGTATTTTTTACATAATAATTAATTTTAGAATTTCGAATAGATTTTTGAAAATGTTTTTAATTTCACTAATATAGTTGTGAATTAAGGGCAGGCGGTCGGGTAGAATTCAGCTTTCCTGAGGTCCTTAATTTCAACGTAATCAGCATCCAGAGGGCAGCCCTTGGCTGTGTACTCCAATCGACTCCTTAAAAAATAAATTAAATTGCAAATTTAAGTGAAATTCGAATTAGAATGATAATATTTTCTTGGATTTTAATCTAATAAAATTCAAGATATCTGTCTTAATCAATTGGATTTGTTTTTTAATTGGGAATTTAAAACGAAATTATTATTATGAATTTTTATTACGATTCTGGGTAGTGATTCATCTCAGTGACTGTAACGGAGCTGACGTAGAGGGCGCTGTTGCAGAACAGTCCACAGATGGAGCCGGGATCTAAGATGCTCTGGTCGTAGTTCCAGTGCAGTTCGATACGCTGGATTTTACCCACATCTTCGGCGGTGACGTAGAGGAACAGCTGATTCTCTCCGTGCATCATTTTAACACTCCTGAAAAAAAATACATCTTTAATTTTCTTCTTTTAAATCATTCTCCTTCTTTTTAAAATAATTTTTTCAAAAACAGAATTCAGATTTTTTTAATTGACTAAAATCCAATTAAATTAAGTTAAACTATTTTTTAATTAGTTTAATACAATTAATAATTTTTTTTGATTGAATAATTTTTCAAGATTTCAGAGTGAACATTAACTTATTATTTTTAAGAAAATAAATAATATTTAAAAAGAAAAAGGTACCCTTCAGTCACTCTCTCGGAGACCAATTGGGATTTAGTTCCATAAAGGGAAATGTCAATGTTGCCCCAGACGAATTTCTCTGCATCTCTCGGATTGGCCAATTGTACTTGGATCCCGTAATGGCTCACTATTTACGTAATCACAAGTCCAGTTTTAATTTATAACTAGTCAATTGATTAACTATTAAATTAATTGAAAAAATTACGAATATATGGAGCGTCCTTTCCGGTCTTGAAAAAGAGGTTAACGAGAGTTCGATCCCTAGTAGGATAGAGGAAAGAATCGACACCGAATCGGGCGCATTTCTTATTATCAGCTCCACAAGAGAAGCACTCTCCCTATATTTAAAAAAAATCAAAATAATAATTAAATATTAGTTAAATTTTTATCAGTTCAAAATAAATCAAAATGTTACAAATAAACTTCAATATCAATCATTATCAAAAATTAATTAACAAGCAAAAATATATGTATTGATCAAATATAATTTAAATAAAAATCTTAGACTTTTTAATGATTGTTATTATTTAATCAAATTTTAGTTTAAATAGATGAAGTATATGAAATTAATTCATTACCCTCTTATAAGCTTCGTAGCCCGCTTGAGGATCATTTGGATCAGAATAAGGACATTCATATCCGACATATTCCAAGCCAGGAACGAGTGAGTCGATGTAAAACTCGATAGATCTCAAATGATTGCAAGCTGCAAGTTCTCTTCCAGCAGTGATCATATCTTCCGTAATAGCATCCAAAGCTTTAAAAAGACATTTCAAAATAGGTTATAAGCCCAGTTTTTAATAGAATTTATTTTTTATTTTATTTTTATTTGTGGATTTTTTCTTGAGTTTATTATAAATTCCCTTAAAATTATTTTTTTAACCAAAAAATGTATTTACTATTCCCCGAATTTTCCTCAGATTTTTTATAAAATTATTTTTCCCGCTTTTTTTTCATTTATTCAAAAATGTATACAGACTTTTGTTTTAAATAATAAATTTGCATATTTTAATTATTAACAGATTGTTCACTTTTTAAATTAATTTATGGACTTTTTTCCGGATTTTCCAACTGTCCTAATCAATTACGCTTTGATTTTTAAAATTAGGTTTACCAATATCAACTGGGTTGCATCCAGGTTGCTGATAACCGCCATTCACATAGAAATCGAGGTGTCCAACAGGTTGGAGCATTCCATAACCTAAGAGAAGAATCGTCTTGGCATCCGTGTGGATGGCTTCAACAAATTTGGCATCCGTAGGATCCAGTCGGATTTTGGGGTCGAGATATTGGAAGTAAGGCTCAGCGGGATCGAGACCAGTGATCCAACCGAGTCCTTCGATCTGTTCGCCGGCGTAGCCGACCGTGTGGGCTCCCAAAGAGTGACCGATCAGGTGGACATCAGCTGGATCAACTCCAAATAATTCCTGTTATATAATATTTTTTTAGAACTCTTTTTCTTTTTATTTGAGTTTTTTTTCTATTTAATCAAGATTTAAAATCTGAATTTTTTCAGATTAAAGAAATATTTTTTTTTCCCTTTTTTATTTTATTAAGAACTCAATGACAAAAGAGCTAAATTATAAATATTATGACGTCATAAAATAATCTAAGGTCTCTTCTATGAACCCAATTTTTCACAATTTTTCATTACATAACTTTTGAGCAGTAAACATTTTTTTAAAAACAAAAACACATTTCTTCTAACTTTTAAGAATCTCAAGTTTCAACTTAGAATTTTTGTAACTATAAGACGACATAGAATAAATCAACAAATATTACGTCATAAAGTAGGCCAAAGTGTCTTCTATAAGACGCTATTTTAATATCTACGAATTTATTGCATAACTTTCGAGTAATAAGCATTTTAAGCTAGGACACTTACAATCATCGTGTTGACCATATGGCCGATCTCAAGGCCTACTAAGCGGGTATTGGCCGTCGCCTGAGTATAAAGTGGGTAGCCAATAGGAAGAGAGCCTTGGCCCCAGTTGACAATGATCACATTGTAGTCCCCATGATCCAATAGATTGGCTGTAAGCCTCTTTAAGATGATTTTTTAAAAATTAGTTATTATTCAGAAAAGTTTAGTTATAGCTGTTAATTCATTAATTTTACCTTCATCCACTTGACAGTGCCATCATCGACAAAACCATGGACTAAGAACTTTGTGGGTCTTTTAGGGTTGAAAGAAGAGTACCTGATGGTATCTGGATCATCAGCGTACAGCAGAGTGTCCTTATTAAAGACATTACATAATTTTAAGATTATTTCGAATCAAAATAAAGGATCTAATATTCATTTTTGATCATATAGAAGTCTATTAAATAATCAAACGATCAAATTTAATTAAATATGTTCACTATTGATCATTTAAAATTTGAAAAAATATGATCCAATAAAAAGCTTGTAATCTTTGATGATGATTTATTAGGCTGGACCAATGGTATATTGATGGTTCGATCAATTAGAATTAAAATAGATGATCGAGTGATCATTAATATTGTTGATCTTATATGATAGTAGTATAATTACTTGAGTTGGTTTCTCTCTGGTGTGCAGGATGAATCTGGTGTTGATATCTTCTCTGGACATGGGTGGCGGATTGCAGCATCTGTTGATCGGATCGTACCAAGATTCGTCGATTGTAAGGCATCCAAGAACTCCATAACAGTAGACCTCAGTAGGATCTGTGTAATTATAAAAATGAAAATAAGACCTATTATAAATTTCTTTTTTGAAAACGCAAAAAAATACATTTAAAATGCTGGAAAGTTAATTTTTCTTGGAAAAAATATCTTAATTTGAGAATAGAAATAGCAAAATATGAGGAGAAAATTTGAAATCTGCAAAAAATATAACCAAAATTCTAAAAAGAAAACTCACAATAAAGTCATCACGATGAAAACTAATTCAAATTTGACAGAAAACAGTAGGCTGTTTTCTATCTAAGTTAGATAGAGTTAAATAATTCAGAGAGTTATTTTCATATTTTTTAAGTTTTCTTAATCTTTTCTTAAAGATTTAAAAAATATTTTCAAATGTGAAAAAAGTTTAAAAATTCCGTTTAAATTCCATGATTTTTTTAAAAAATCTGAAAATGAATATTTATAAAAATTTGGTAACCAAAAAATTTATTTCTTTGTTTTTTTTTCAGATTTTTCAGATTTTTAAAAGTTTTTATTGCCTAAAATAGAAATAGATAGGCCTATCATATATATCTTTTTAAAAATCTAGTTATTTCTATTATTATTAATTAGTTATTTTAATAAGGAAATAAAAGATTACGATCGAGCTGTTCTGGGTTTAGAACAGCGTTGCCAGTTTCTGCTTCGTTCTTAGCGGCGTACTCCCGGCTCCTGGCTGAAATCTGATCCCTCAGCTCGTCAAGGGATGGTGGCCCTTCCAGTCTGTAAGAGAATCCGGCGCCAAAAGCCAAGCCAAGAATTAAGAAAAGTGCAAAACGCATTTTTCTTCTTCTTCTTTACAATAAATCGACTCTATTTCAGTTCGAACCCCGCAGGCAACTGAGCTATAATTGAATTTTTTCGATTAATTTATATTATTAAAAAAAAAAACTTGCGTAAGTCTTTAAGGTGTCTGGGTTTGAGATTAAAAATATCTATCGAAATAGGAACTTGCTGATGTTGACATTGTGAGAGATTATAAGCATTTTTTGAAGGTATAAAATAAACAAACAGAAAAATGGCGACTGGAAAAAAAATAAAATGTTACAAGAGATAAGACAGGACTTAATGACTTACATATTATTTACTAATATTGAGCCTCAGTTTAAGGTTGTCATGTAACGCAATTGAAAATACGCAGGTATAATTTATTTAGGCTATAAATATTTTTTATGTATGTATGTCCCAAATACATATAGCTATTTTGTTGCCAAGTGCAAAGACCTATACGCTGATAGCAAAAGTTCATTTTTTTCAGGAGCTTTTTTGGATTTTATTTAAAAAATTTTCTCTCTAGTTTACCATTTTTTTCTCTTCAAGAATTTGTGGATTATTTCCGAATAATTCATGATTTTCTAGACATCTATTGATTTCTCACCACGGGATTTTGACTCTCTTATATCTCTCATTGCAATTATTAAATCCGAGATTTTGATTTTTTTTAGGAATTCTGAAATTTTTTTGAAATTATACTTTTAGGCTGTTAAAGTTTATTTTATTTTTTGTATTTTTTTTTTTTTTTTTGCAAAAGCGCACAAGTAGCAAAACTTTTGATAACCTGTATTTTCTTGCCAAGGGCTTATAACCAAGCATTTGTAAGGAAAAGCAAAAGGAGCATTTATTTTTTTTTTATACATTAAAGATTTTTTTTCAAAAGCTAATTATTTTGTATTTTTATATTCTTTTCTATTTTTTTTTTTAATTTAATTATCTTGTCTGAGAGAAGATATTTATTGAACTTTTGGCGTTGGGTAACAGTGTAGATGGAATTGCATCATTATATTTGCGCATTTCCGGTAAGGAATTCCATCCATAGCAGTATACTGTCGGATCATTAAGAGTTTCATTTTGGCTCTTACAAATAGTTTGAGTCGTCTCAACTTACTCGTACATCCATGTATCAAATGAGCCATTAATCATACTGAATTAATCATAGTTTAAAGAAAATATAAATTAATTTCAACACAATTCTATTATACCAAATATAAAGCTTAAAAATTATAGCACATAATTTAAAACCATTTTACTTGGTGGAAAATTTATAAAAATTGGTGTAAAATGCTTAAATCCCAATAAGTATTTTATGTAAAAAATCCAAAAAGCTTCCTTAAATAAAAATAAAAATCTGGATAAAACTATAGAAATTCAGATGAAAATGATTTTAAATGAAAAAAAAAATCTGAATAAAATCTCGAATTATATCTTTAAAATTTCTAGAAAACCTAATACATAATGTTCTATATGAATATCCAGCTAAAGAAAAACAAATAAATAAATAGGCTAATATATAATAACAATAACGGCATCCGCCCCTGCTGGTGCTCCGGGCTCAGCCCGGCTCCCCTTTCACTGAGCGCGTTTCACACGGACGAACGCTCCGCATCTGGCCGCGACCATCATCACGTCAGCAGTCCCTCTCTCTCTCTTTCTCTCTCTCTCTTTAAAAAGCAGCTATACCACATTTTCACGCGATATTTAATATTATACATACACACAACACTCCCAACAAGTCCCCTTTAGCCAGAGGCATCGTTCATAATCATCATCATATAATATACTGCTCTAGCTGCTCGTTATGAAATACGATATTTGAACAGCGCAATAATACAAAAGGGCGCCAATTTGAAAAATGCATCATTTTTCGAACATCCAACTTATTCGAATTCCTTAAGGTTTTATTTTAATTTCTGCCGAATTTGTTGATTTTCTCATTTTTTTTTTTGAAATCCTACAATATTTTCCGAAGTTTTTACGGATTTCTTCTGAGTTTTTAACTGATTTTATTCTATTTTTCGCCGGAACTCGTCAATTTTTTACTCTCCTTTTTTGTGGAAATCCTACAAATTTGAAATTTTGCCAAGTTTTCCACCAGATTTAATTGGATTTTCCTCATTTAAACTACAAACAAACCTGAATTAATGGATTTCCCGGTTTTGCCAGTTTTTTTCTGGACATTTCAATAGATTTTATTGATTTCGTTAAAAACAAATCAATCAACTCTTCAAAATATACACATTTGAAACAAGAATATGTATAATCATTTGTAAACTTGGTTTGCATCATCATTCTTTCAGCAGCTGATGGTGCCAGTAGTCTTAAGCCAAGGAAAGGCGCATTACCATGGATGAGGATTCAAATTTCTTTCTTTTCTTTCGATGTGTTATGATTAGTTGCTGACTCGACTCTGGGCGGATGTTGATGGCGCATGGAGCCAGTTGCATTCAGCGTTAAAGGAGAAGCTAGCCGGAAAGAACCCCACAACAACGCTACTCTCTTTCTCTTTCACACAGCATGAATCAGTTTACAAGAACAAATAATAAGAGTAATATAGCTAGTGTGAATATTTGTCGATATATAAGAGTGGCTAGCTGGGCCATTGTTTCAAACTAGTCTCTCGCCGGAGTTGGAGCCGATCAGCCGTCGTCGACGTCGTTATTCAAGACCGTTGCTGAGCTGCTGTGATGTAGATTTTAATACCTTGTGATCGTGTTTTAATTAATCTCGAACCCAATTAAGTTCAAGTGATTAATATTTACATCACCTCAGCTCGGTGGCGACGATCTACTTCTTTACTCTAAATGGATCTTCTTGGCAAGTCTGGTTTAAAAAAATACTAAATAAATTGATTGATTGATTCCTAATTAGCGGAAGTGGAAATGCCGAAAAAGGGGTTAAGAAGGTGAAAGAGTAAGTTTTTCAAAACAAATTTATTTTTTTCATGATGGACTAGTACAGTGTATTTTGCATATTTAATTAAATAAGATTTAAATTAATTGTTATTATTATTATTTACGACCGATAATGGATTCTACTGAAAATGAGATTTTATTATTCGATTTATTATTGCTAACAGGATGAGTTTGGATGATGTCGTCGTCAACTTCGATGTCAACTTCCGAGTCATCACTATTATCAGATTCTTCCAGTTTAATTGTAACTGAATTAACCTGCTGCTCGTGATGATTCATCAATCCGAAAAAGAGGGGCAAATGCGGGTGAAATCTGAAGGTATTATTGTGATGATGATGATGTTCAGCATTTATTATTTCTGGTAATTTATTGGTGATTATTGCAGAAGATTGCTGCTGCTGCTCCCGCTGGTACATCACGGCTTCAAGGTCGCGGTCGGCGAAAGCCCGCCTCTTCCGCATCCGCTCGCTGAGCAGCGCAGGCGGAGTCTGGTGGGGGTCCGATTGGCTGCCGGTGAGAGAGGGAGGAGCTAGGCCTGAAGACTCTTCTCCATTGTCTGATGTGGAATCTTTATTGATGCCGCTTCCGTTATTTGCACCCTTTTGCATCCATTGGCGATAATCTGTTGAGAAAATATAAAAATAATAAAACAAAGATTTCAAAAATTCCCCAATTTTCCCAGTTTTTATACCTTAAAATATATGCTAAAAATACGGGAAAATCTTAATTTTTCTTTCTTGTAAATTCAAAACAAAACTCAATAAAATCCGTATTTATTTCATTTAAATTTTCAAAGATTTTATAGTCAATAAGTATGTTTAAAATTAGATAAAATCCAGATTTTACTTTTCACTTTTTTTAAGTCAATTATAAAATGCTGAGTTATAAATAGGCCTAAATTAAACATTCTTGCTTTTTCTCAAGAGATAACAATCTATTTATAATGGTGTAAATTATATCATTCAATGAATAGAGCAATGAACTTCACGAATAATTAAATCCCATTAAAGAGCCTCATTAAAAGTCCATAAAAATAAATATTATTTGTCAATATTTTTAAACGGAAAATAACAAGTTATTCGACACTTCTCGCGAAAGTTCTCATCTCTTAAAGTAGACATGATGTTTGACAAGCTAAAAAAGGGTCAATAACATCCCATATGTTAGCTTCTTCTTCTTCCTTTTGACACCCAATAACTCGCATTTCTTCAATGTTTTTCTAAATGATCTTTGAACTTTATGAGAAAAAAGTGAGGGGAGGTGGGTGGGGGAGAGAAGAAGAAGAGTATATAGAGAAATATGACTTTGTGGATCATCTTACTGAGTAGGACATCCCTGGCAAGGGAGCTCTGGTGCTGAAGAGTCCTCAAGTGCTTCTGGTAGAGCTTCTTTTGGGCCAGCACCGCTTCGGCACTTCTCGCTTTCGCCTTGTTAGGGTGGTGATGATTATTCACATTATTACTCTTATTAGTGCTGCCTTCTTTGTTGCATGATTCAGAATTCTGCTGCCTGTTAAATAAATAAAGTTAAGAAATTGAGTATATAAATTCGTAAAAATCAATTTAAATCTGAGAAAATCCTTTTAAAATCTGATTAATACGTGAAAAAATCTGTCAAAGTAGAACTTATTCCTGATTTATTTTTAGTTTTCTCTCTAGAATTTTTAACACGCCTTTAAAATCTATTCCAAACTTTGGAAAATACAGAATTTCTAAATCGAGAAAAGTCTTAATAAAGTGATTGAAATCCGCATTTCGTCGGGAGTTATACTATTTTTTAAATAAATGAATTCAGGTGCTATAGTGACGAATCTACGCCCCATATATTCTGTTAGAATACGGATTTTCTTAACTTTTCAAATTTAAATCTTAGTTTAATCAATGACAAATCAAGAAAAATCCCGAAAAAGTAGAAATAAAAATATTTAAACCGGAAATTTCATTTATGTTTTCAGATTTAACTATGAAATCTAAACCAAAATCTCTAAAATCCTGCGTTGAGTTCAAATAAAATCTGAAAAACATCCGATTTTTACTAATTTAATTCGTTTGATTATTCGTAAAATCCCCCAAAAATTCAAATTTTTAAAAACCTTTTAGTGGATTTAATGGATTTTAAGTTATATAAATGATGACCTTCTGAGAGCCACTTGAGCGGCCATGACCCTCTGACGTTCGACGACGAGTAGGCAATTGGTGCACTGGCACTCCTTCCATCTGCAGAGCTTCTTGTGACCTTTGAGGCAGGAGACGACCCCGTGATTCCGGCATCGAGCGCACTTTGGAGTCCTCAGCATCCTCTTAGTACTCAATAACAATGCTGGTGCGGCTGATGACTTGGCGGCGGCAGAAGCAGCAGCATCCATACTGGAACAGATCTAAAAGACAACTGAGACCTCTTTTAAAAAAAAGAAGAGCTTTAAAACTCTCTCTCTAAGGATGCTCCTCCCAGTTTTCCGGATGTCAAGTGATGCGACCGGAGGGCGGCATCTCTTTTATGATGTATATATACTCAACTTAGAAATTCTTATTTATTTTCAGATTATATTGGGATATTTAGGATTTTTAATTATTTGAAATTTGGTGGTCTATATTGGATTTGAATTGAATTTTATCTGATTTTAATGGGAATTATCAGTATTTTATTTCACGATTTTAACAAATTTATATGGATTATTAGTTGGAATTCATAATAAGTGGATGAAGATTTATTTCCAGACTTTTTAATGACTTTTACGGGATTTTAAAAGAAGCATATATATATTTTTTCAAAATTTTCCCATTTGAATGGGAATTTCGAATTTTCTCCGTTGCTATTGCAATTTCAAAATAACTTTTTTTGACAAATATTTCACATGTTATTTGGATTTTAATTAATTGAATATCTTATACTTATTCTAATGGATCTCCTATGATTTTATTGGGGAGAAGAAGAGTTTTATAAGCCTATTAAAAGGGCTCCTCCCATTTTTCCGGAAAACCTTTTTTTCTTTTCTACAAAGAATGTCAAGTGATGCTGGAGGGCGGCATCCCTATCTCTGTTTTATGATGTGTACGTACTTAACACAACAAGTAGCCGATGAGTATGTTAGACAAACATCGTCGCCTTTTCCGACTCTCAAAGTGATGATATTCTATATCACTTTATGGATATTTGAGAAAAAAAGGCCGCCTCTTTTTGTTACATGCCATGTCGCAATAGTGGCTATAAATATAAAGTCGAAAAAAAATTCAACAAAAATCCCGAAAAATCTAAGTGAAATCCAGAAATAAATTCAACGATTAAATTTTAATCTGAGAAAATATATAAAATTAAATGAAAAATATAGTTTTAATGAGAGAAACTCCGTTTTAGTAAACGAAAAATTCTTTAAAACTTAAATAAAATTTTAAAAATTCACGAAAAATTACTGCAGTAAAAATCTGATAAAAATCATCAGTCATAAAATCATTATGAGTCTAAAAAATTCGAATAAAATCTGATAAAATTTCTCAAAAATCAACATTTTCAATAAGCGGAACTCCTCATTAGTAAATTAAAATTCTAAAAATTCACCAAATATTAAAATATTATAAAAATCTGGTAAAAATTATTGAAGTCATAAAATCATCATTTAAAAAAATCCAAATCAAATCTGAAAATATAAAAAAAAACGGGAAAAATCTTATTAGACTTCCTGGAACAGTACTATTACACGCTGATGTAACAATTCTAGTTCTCAATTTAGGGCAACACCGGCTGGGCCCATTTGCTGCGTATATACTCAACGCGCAATTGCCGCAACAGCAGCAGCAGCAGCAGACTACAATAATAACATCTTCATGCTCCTTGTTCCCCCCTCATCTCAAGTTTTCACAGCTCTTTGTCGCGTCCCTCTCTTAACCAAACATAGCAGAGAGCCTAGCGCACCGCGCTCTCTTTTAAAATACTCTCCGGAAGAAGAAGAAAAAGTTTCACGTCATAAAACTGTATAGTATATATACACATACACAAAAGCAGCACCCTTGTCACAACTGTGAAAAAGAGAGAGAGATAAAGAGAGTGATGGCTACATCTTTATTACGCATTTTTCGAAATCCTTTTTTAAAGATTTTATTGCATTTTTAGCTTAAACTGATTTATACGGATTTTTTTTCAAATTTTACAAATTATTTTTCGTGGATTAAAACAAAATTATTTGAATTATTTATGAGTTTCCCTGGATTTTGACGGATTTTCTCAGATTTTAATTGGATTTAAAATAAATTTAAAGCTATTTTGCCGGATTTGATCCAATTTTCATATAGATTTTTAAAATAACACAATTATTTTCCAATTTTATTGGGATTGCTTATGACTTTCCAATTTTTTTTCAGATTTATTGTGATTTTTGTTTACTTTTCATCATTTGCCCGGGATTTATAGTCATTTTTTAAAACTATTTATTTAAATTTATCTAATTTCTCAGATTTAAATAGGATTTATTCAAATATTTTCCGAGATTTTTAAATTGTAAACTTTTTAACGGACTTAAAAAAAATATATTTGAATTTTTCGGATTTTTCATGACTCTCCGGAAGTTTCACGTCATAAAATCTAGGTCTAGTATATATAAACACACAGCAAGCCAGCACCCTTGTCACAACTGTGAAAAAAAGAAGAGCAAGAGAGAGACATGGTTACATCTTTATTATACGCATCCCAGCATGGTTCAGGTGCCTTTCATCACGTTTAGAAGCTGCTAGGAAGCCTACTAGGTGGTCCAGCTCAAAGGGATGTTTCCTGTGTGCCAAGAATTGAAGCTATTTCTGGCTCTTGTGTCTTGCCATAACTTGATCTTCTTTGAATCCATTAGCTGAGCTGGCAGCCCAAAGAGAGAAGAGAAGAGACTCTTCTTCTTTCTTCATTGTTTTCTATAGGCGTCAAGTTGGGAAACCGGCTGCAGGTGTTTCTCTTTAAAGGCGCGCACAGGATGTAAACATCATCTAGCCCGGAAACAAGCCAGCTTGCTCAGTATATAATTAACTGAGAAGAAAAAGAAGGACGCGCGAAAGAGAAGCAAAGAATAAATATAATAAAAAATAGAGCGGCAAAGTTTTTAAAACATTTTGCTACATTGCACTTTTGTAAAAGAATTGAAAAATAAGTTTGATGTAAATTTAAATAATAGAATCAATTAAAATCTGGCCATTTTTGAATTTTCTAAATTTTTAAAAATATTTATTTATTAAATAAATAACTTCTTGGATAAGTTAATTCATTTATCTTAAAGAATTTGGATTTTCTGGAAGAGATAAAATGAATGAAAATTTGGGTTATTTTTTGAATTTTTTGAATTTAAAAAAATATTTATTTAATGAAGAAATAACTTCTTGATAATAAGTTAATTAATTTAAATAGTTAATTTTAAAGTATTTGGGTTTTCTGGAAGAGATTTTATGAGTTTTAGGAAAGTTTTAGATTAATTTAGGGCAATGTATAAATGTATTAGAGCAGAAGAAAACCTATTTCTATATCCAGGAAAAACAAAAGAAAAACGGGAGCAGCGGGAGTTCGAGAGTGGATGTTGGTCGGATCTTCTTTCAGGGCTGGCGCGCAGCGTGAAGAAAAGAGGTCAGCTTAAGGTCATTTATTATTACGTATTGCCTACTGCGTAATTAACTAAAGAATTCGATTCTACATTTTTTTAAAGTACTATAAGCAATAAAATATTGGGTTTAAATTTTATTTACTATTTGAAAATGTGTATATTTTCCCGGTATATAAAAAAAATTATTATAGATCGGTATATTTTTAAAATCAGCCGACAGTAGCAAGCATTTCTATTCAAAGTCATACAACATTAATTTAGATAATATAAAAACAGACACTGATGCGAAGTTATCTCTTTCGCACCATTTTTTAAAGAATTTTATTTTCTTAGGTTATGACAATGATATACTGTTGCAAACATAATTCTTTATTATGCTTAAATATGAGGTTTGTTGACTAATTAAAATATTTTTTCTCGAGTGTAACACGTAAATAGTGAGCAATAAGAAAACTAAAACTAGAAAATCACTAAAAATAGATATAATCATAAAGTTCGCAAATATATTAATGTGTATCAGAAGGATTTTTTAAATCGAAAAAATGATTTTTCACTGTATGATTATATATGAGAATATGACTATTGAAATTTATTATTATAGATTTAAATTTTTAAAAAACATCTCCATAAAAAGTGTAAGTCTCCATAAATTTATTTGAGTTCCATATTAGATTGGATATAATAGTGTAGGGTAAAGAAGGACACGCACAGCAATGAAAAAAATGAAAAATAGCGTAGCCTGACGCCATCTAGGATTGAATATATATACAATGGCTAAGGAAGCACGATTTCGTTCTAGGCGTTGAGAGTCGATCTCAACGGAGGTTCGTGAATTGAGGTTTTATGTTGTATCTTTGTATTTGTGAGCCATTTTAATTTTAAATATGACTAATAGTTCCTGTTAACTGTTAAGTTACTTAAACTTACCAGTACTATAATATCATTAACCAACATTTGTGTGGTTAAAATATGTGTATAATTTATTGCGTGTCAAATTTTCGATATTTTTCTTATTAATTTTAGTATCGTAAAAAAAAACTTATTTAAACATTATTGAAATAAGTAATTCATATAACTATTGTTTGAGGTTTTTTTTAAATCGTAAAGATAATGCGATTGATCCGCTGGAGGGAGCCACTGGATAACATTCGTGTTGTTTCTTACCGAAGGGATTCTAGGTGCTCTTCCTTGACCGACTACCGAGTGCCACATTCCAGCAGATGGCGGATCAAACATTATTCATCCCCCCTTCGCGCAGCCGCAACAGCAAATAACGCTTGCTTCTTCATTTGTTTTTTGCTTGCCTGTTGATTTGAACGTGCTCTGAGAAAACTGAGTTTAGAAATCTTCTAAACATTTTGTGTTCAGTGACAATTTGAACAATTTTGTTCAGTTTTTCCGGATTTGTGTTTTATTTTACCAAACAAAGATCCACAAATATTTTTAAAACAATTTGTTTAATTTTTCATTCTCAGTGTTCTTCACTCAACATTCCGTAATCTTGATTTTGGGTTTTATTTTATAGAACATCCCTTTTTTCTGAAAACCAGGTTGTTAAAAACTACTATTCAAGTTCGGATTCGAACCTACTATTCATACGTATTGGCTGATCTTGAGGCAAACGCTCTACCAACTGAGTTAAATGGACACAGGGCACCAGAGCATAAATTTGACGTTATCAAAGGATCTCTTAGGAAAAAAAATCCTCATATTCGTTAGCTGATCAAAATCTTTGGATAAAATGTAATCCTACCCCCTGACTGTAAATAAGAGTATTTATAAAATAGATTTCGTTTTAAAATTTAATTCGAAAATTATTAATGAGTTAGTAATCGATAAGTTATCAACATTATTTGCCCACGAATTGCGGTTGATAAATTCTAAAGTAAAGAAAGGCATATTTGGGAAAATTAATTAATTAATTAAATTTTGCGTTCTTATTCCTCACTTGGCCAAAGTAAAAAAAAAGTCGGTTGAAATGCTATGAATTTCTTATATTAAACCGTTTACGAGCATCTAATAATCTAGATCCTAGAAAATGAAAATCATATCAACATCCATTTGGAAAAAATCGACTAAAACTGTTTTTCTAAAATTTACTAAAAATCAAATGAGCAAGAATATAATAAAGGCATTAATTAAACTCAGACAGAAAAAAATTTCACATCAGCAGATTTTATTTGAAATCAGCACGTATCATACAACTTTGTCAAGGTTGATAATTAATTGTTTTGTTATATTCTGCCATGGCTGCCTGGTACTCGGCCTCTTTACCGTCGGCAAATTCTTTGGCGGCCTTGGCTTCTGCGGCTGCAATCACGACCTCGGTTTGGCTCCATCTCCTCGGACACTCATGACATGTTGCACATTGCCGGCGCTTATCGAGGTTCTCGATGCCAAGATCAATCTGGAAAATTGGAGAAAAAAAGTAAGAAAAACAAAAACTTTCTGGTAAAAACGTTTGTAAGTTTACCAAGTTGACGCAATGCTCGATGTTCTCTACGATCTCGATTCGACAAATGACGTCCTTGAGGAGTTCGCTTAGTTGCCGCTGACTTTTGAAGACATTCCGCATGTGACTCCTAATTTTTGTGATTTTTAGAAGTTCGCTGATAGTCAGCCCGAAGATACGCTCCATCTGCCTGGACATGAAAAAAGTCAACACAAATTAGGCATTATATTCCAATGATCCATAAATAATAAATTATCTTTTTGCTATTTTAAAAAATATATTCATAAATGAATCTACTGATCTGATATCTAACTTACGATTTCTTTTTTGGGATGACACGCCGGCGAAGTTTCAGTTTAATATTTTTCGAATCCATAACGGAGCCGTTAAAATACAATTCTAGCCTCTGGAAGCTACAAACTATAATAAGACAAGCAAAAAACGTGCAGTCACTTTTATACGCTCGCCTGGAAAGGGATGGAGGGGGTGGTGCAAGTGGAGAGGGTTGGATGGGGCAGCAAAAGACCTTGATAAATGTTTTGTCTAAGAATTGCCGCCTACACTCGCCGTAAAAAAATTCAGCATTATCTCATCAGATGTTCCCAATTTATTGTGAAAACTGTCTTTTCAGCTGATAAGACGTATAAGAACACGGTCACGATCATACTTTAATCAGCACATTTTTTCATCAAGTAGTAGGAAAGTTATTTAAGAATAACCTTGAGTTCCAGTGAAACGGATTTACGCAGCACGCTACACACCAAAAGACCCGGTGCGTTTTCTTTTTTTTCCTCTCCCCTCCTCTTCCTGTCTACGAGACTTTTTTTCTTTTTTTCTCTCCCTCCCTCTCCCCATTCGTTCTATTTTTTTTCTCATAAGGATCGATTGGGAATTTGGGATAAATTAAAATTTTCTAAAAATTAGAATATTGTTTGATAATTGTAAAATGTTTATCTGTCCTTGTTGTCCAGCGTCGTTAAATGTTATATCTTGGCAAACCGTATCCAGCCATTTGAGTTTTCATAAATTTAAAGGAGAAATAATTTATCCAATTAGATGCTCTCAAGAAGAGGCCTGCAAGTCAACTTTTCAGAATGTCAAAAGTTTCGTTCTTCATTTAAAAAACTATCATCGCTATTTGTGTGAAAATGGCGAGCGAGCAGAAATCGAAAATTTAGTTGTAGTTGATGAGCCTTTAATTAATGACCAAGATGAACACGAGATGGAGTTGGGAGACTATAACCATCCAAATGATGTTGATATTGATTTTGAGGAAGGGGAATTATTTTCTGAAAAGATAAATTGTCTTAAAGAATCCTTAAGACTTGAAGCTCTCAATGCCATAATTAATATGAGAGGCAAAATTAATATTCCTATGAAAATTTCAATAGATGTCCTACACATGTTGGCCAATGTTGTTGAAATGGTGATTAGAGGGACTGTAGATGCATTTAGAAGCGAATATCACAATTCAGATAGAATTCAGTCGAATTCAGAGAAGCTCATGGAGGTAACCACAATTATTCCATCCCTCAACACAGAGTATAAAGTTAGAAAAATTATTGAAGAACACCCAAAGTTTGTGAAGCCCATTCCCTTGCCATTAGGATCAAGAGAAGAAACTGTTCTCGTGAATGAAGCTGGGGTTTCATCAGTTAAAATAGTGTCGAGGTCCAATAACGCGCAGTTTATTTCCATTGAAAACACATTGCGAGTTCTTTTGTCGGATAGAAATTTCTTTGAACTTGTTTTTACACCCCATCCTATTGAAGATGGCGCCATTACGTCCTTTAGTGAATCTCGACGGTTTAAAAATTCTCCCGCTTTCTCAAATAATCAGGAAAAAATAATTCTGCTGCAACTGTATTACGATGGCGTCGGGATAACTAATCCGCTTAGAGGTGCTTCAACGATACACAACTGTGGCATGTTTTATTTCACAATTTTAAACTTACCACCAAGGTATAATGCATCTATTCACAACATCCACACGGTTGCTGTTTGCAACAGCTTAGATTTAAAGTGTCCATCTGCCTTAGATATTTTATTAGAGAGAATTGTGGACGAAATTGAACGTTTATCAAGAGACGGTCTGGAAATAGAAATAAACAACAACAAAGTTCAGGTGTTTGTCAGGCTGGCGCAAATAAGTGGAGATAGTTTGGGGCTACATCAAATTATGGGGTTTATTGAGTCCTTTTCTGTAGATTATTGTTGTCCAATGTGTTACGCAACAAGGGCTGAAATGCAGAAATTTGAGGAAGAAAGCGAATGCCATTTAAGAACGCGAGACGAATATTTGAACGATGTTTCCAAGCTTGAACGTTTGCCGCCGGGAAAGAACAATTTCAGAGGTATCAAAAGGGACTCAATCTTTAACAGGTTAGGATACTTTCATGTTATAGATAATTGGATTAACGATCCGATGCACACTTTATTGGAAGGTGTGATACCTTATGTGATGGGAGCAGTGCTGTACTCTCTGTCAGATCTATGCCCAAAACTCACAGTGGAAAGTCTTAATCAACAAATCATTCAGCTTTTTGTAGGGCTTATTGGTCCTGATCGTTACAACAAACCGTGTTGTTTATCGTCTTTTCCTCAGCCCGGCTCAGAGATGAGACCGGGACAAAGCGCTACTCAAATGTGGGCATTGTTTAGGTTTCTTCCTATTATGATAGCCGATTGGATTGTACCTGATGCTCAAGAGATATGGAATCTATTTTTGATTTTGGAAGAAATTGTTGACATAGTATTTGCAATCAAGCTAACAAACTCTCTTGTTTCACATTTAAAAATGTTGGTGAAAGAATTTCTATCGCAGTTCAAAACTCTCTATCCTACTTTGTCTATCCGTCCCAAGATGCACTGGCTTATTCATTTAGCCACTATCATGCTATTAAATGGCCCAATTCGCACATTTTGGTGCATGAGTTACGAGAGAATGAATGGATTATTCAAATTGCCGTCGCATATAATGAAGAACTTTAAAGATCCACAGCAAACTCTGGCTATGAGGCGTCAATATTCCGCTTTAGAATTTGTTATTGAAAATAGATTCAACAGAAACTTTGTAGAAATAGGAAGAACCGAAATGATACCGCTAGAAGATATTTCAGAGGCAGATAACTTTAACGATCATTTCCTGAATTTCAGCGAGAAAGAAATTGTTGTGGCCTCCAAAGTTACAGTGAACGGCACTCAATATCGAAATGGTGGATTTGTTGTAGTTGGTTTTGATGAAATTGGATATACTTTTGGAAAAATCCAATTTGTTGTTTGTGACGATATTGATAACCCACTTCTCTTCACGACTCAGTATCGTACCTCAGATTTCGATTCTCGTCGTTTTGCTTATATGATTGAAAGAAGCCACCCGGTGAAGAGCATGCTGGTTTCTATTAAGAATTTAGCAGATCCCATACCTCTTGATAAAATTGAGAAAGGAAAAAAGAAATTAATCAGATTGAAGTATCATGTTGTCCCCTAAATAGTGCGCGATTTGTTATCATCTTTTTTCTCTCTTTCTCTTTTTACCTCCTTCCCCACTTTTCTCTTTTTTTTCTTCCTAAGACACCCCTCTAACCCCTGAGGGTAAAGTCCAGTCACGGTGTGTAGCAAGTGTGTAAAACCCGTCGCTTTAATGACTCAGTCCGGGTCAATTCTTCCAGCTCTGTGGTTGTCAATCAGTGTTGAAGCTGAGAAAAAGTGTGATTAAATATGTCATCCAAAGTGGCCGTTAAACTCTCATCTTTCCAAGATACCCGTGTTAAATTTGTATTGGTGTCATCTCTTCAAGAGCTTCTTACTAACGGTACATTTTCTGATTATATAAATTTACTCGCAATTCTTAAAAAAACCTTTTTATAATTAATAAATCCATTTTTAGGTGCTGCTGCTTTTGGACTATCTGACAATTGTGAAATTATTTCCGGTTGTAAAACAGCTATCGAAACTGATGAAATCATGTTTTACTTTGCATCCCAAAAAGAAATTTTGTTCATCCAGTCCGTCGCTGAAAATAATCAAGAAAACAGTTCGTCCGACGGCAATCTTCCGCCCTCTAAACCGTCAGATTTTCAATCACTCTCGCCAACAGTAACGGTAACAATACAAAATCTTGAATTTCTGTATTTATTTTTATTGATTTGTTTAATTGAAATCCACAGCAACAGCGTCTTAAAAATGTTGGCAATTCTCGTGACGTTTCTCTTCCGAAAACAAATAGTCTAGAATGCGAAAGAAACGACCTTGATCTGCAGTCTGGGACCTCTCTTGACGCAGCTGCTGCGTCCGCCTCTTCCGTCGGAAACCATATGGCCGCCAATTTAGAGATCTCTCCTACTATCGCAACCTCTGCGGCTACTGGAAGCCCCTTTGCCGTCCAAAATAGTGATGTGGCCGTTGCTGATACCCCTTTTGTTACCGGAAGCAGCGGCACAGCTTCATCCGCACCAGCCAGTACAGGGATCACAGCACCGTCCGTTCTGGTAACTTTCACTTTAAAAAAGATATTTAATATTACTCCTTTCTCATGTCAGTTGTCACTTTTAAAATGATTAGGGTGATTTCTATCCTGTTCCTGATATTTTAAAATTGGGGCGGAAGGATAAACCCTCAGGGGATTCCGCCGCGGTAATAAGTGAAAGACTGTTAGGTGCTGAAATTGCCAACAGAACCGACCAGAACCTTGTGATATGGGCTGCTGGAACTTGGCTGATGAAAAATACTCAAAAGTAAGTAATATACGGTCCATTATTGCTTAAAAACGGATTTTAACCAATTTTATTTTACACAATTTTTAGTCATCCAAGTCCCCCTTATGGAAAGGAATATTTGAAAATGGCCAAGTCCATTATTCATTTTTTCCCGTCGACAAAAGACCATTCTGATCCCAAGAGACCTTGGGTAAGAATTAAGATTTCATAATTTTCTACTATTTTAAGTTCATTCATTATTGTTTTCCGTAATTTTAGATTTCCATTTACGACGAAAGGACGAAAAAAGGTCACCTAGAATATTACGTCAGAGGTAAGCGACACAGGGTGAATAAATCGAACGACTCAGACGAGGAAGAAAGCGGTACAGAAGAATCGGAGCCAAAAAAGAGGTAGTGATTTATTAATATACGCTCAAATTACTTATAATTTATATCCTTTTTTATAGGAAACGCCAGGTTGCAGTAGGTGATATTGAAATCCAAGAAGACGAGTTAGAAGCCGAAAAGTACATGAGAATGTACTCGTTGGATCCCCCTTCCAAGCCCGGAAATAACCGCAAAGAAATGCTCGAAAAATTTCGGGCTACACGACAACTTCGTCGTAAAATTGTGACCGACAAGAAGAAGAAGCTTCCAGCTACTGTTTATCTAAACCGTTTCCCGAGGCTCAAGGACATGCGTGAAGCGGTAATTTTTTAAAATTACTTTCCATTATTTTCCATACATTTTTTTTATTCGTCACTAGTTTCAATGTAATATATTTCATGTATTTGATTTCGATTTTTTGGATAGGTGGATGATGAATTTCATTTTTTGAAAAAATCGTCTGCCGCTACGTTTGTCCGGAACTGGAGAAAGCACGAGAAAAATATCTTCAATCAAGCTAAAGAGATTCTGGACACCACTCCCGCCCTTAAGATCATTGAAAAGGCTGAAGAAGCCGCCGAACGCTTTGGTAAAATTTATTTTATTCATCTTTTCTCATTTTTTAAATTATAAAAGTGTTTGTCGGTTTATTTCGAATTGTTTAATTAATCTTAATTTTCAAATTTAATTAAAAAAAATAAGTTTTAAATTCTTTTAAATTTTTAAATTCATTTAAAGTTCTCAAATTCATTTAAATTTTTAAAATTCATTTAAAGTTCTCAAATTCATTTAAATTTTTTAAATTCATTTAACAATTTAAATTCATTAAATTTGTTTAAATTCATTTAAAATTTTTAATTCATTTAAATTTTTAAAAACTAATTGATTTTAATATTTGTAATTCGATCATTAATTTTTTTATTTAAATTCATTTTAGTTTGTTAAAATTATTTAAATTTTTTGAATTCGTAAAAACATATTTTACATTCATTTTAACTATTTTAAATTATTAATTCTTATGCAAATAAGTTTGCTTTATTATTATTTTAGATTCAGAAAAATTTACAGCGTGTGTTTTTGAATTGCTGCTGCACCTTCTACCGAACAAGAAGCCAAAATTTCGTCGCGCTGGAAAGGGTACGATTGATGCTTGGGCTTCTTTCTACGAAAATTTTAAGGTATTTTATTTAGAAAATTTTCAAGGTGCGTGATGCCAGTTATTTTAATTATTTAAAAAATTATTATTCAGGATGTTATTCTACCAACTAATGCGGCAGCTGAGGCAACCGAAATGGAGCTTCCTGGAATACTGAAAATCAATGAGCAATATTTCATCAAAGTGGACGAGTCAGCCATTCATTTACCACCGGAAATAACTCTCTTGGAAGAAGCCGTGGCTTACCTCATTATCTACTACCACGTTTTGAACATCAATTTTCCCGAACCGCTTAAATTTGTCTTTTTGTTTTTTGAAAAACTATTGGAAATTCCCCCATCCTCTCCCTCTGAGGATGTAAAGCGTGTATATTCTTCTTTGTTTGGAGGGAAGAAATAAATGCTGACTTGAAAAATCCAATTTTGTTTTTATTTTTTTCATAATAATCAAATTGTTTACGTAGCATTTAATTAATAAAAAATTAATTAAATTTTAAGAGCATATCTTAAAGGGAAATTTTGAAAGATTACGATTTGTGGAGCGTATTTTTATTAGTTGGCATATTACGTAACTTAAATCCGAATTATATAAAAAAAACACCTTGGGGAATGCTGGGTTGCTAAAAAGTTGTGTAGCTTTCTTAACAAATGTATTTAAATAAACGGACATTTTACTTGAAAATATAAAACAAAAAAACAAAATTGATTGAACACCAAAAATTTAATAAATTGAACAGCACTGTTTAATTTATTCAAATTTCCAGGTTCACAGTGATTTCTAAACAAAATTGTTTTAATGACCATGCGAGAACAAAAATGTTCACAAATTTGTGAACAAATGTTTATTTTTAGTGAACTCATTTTTTTCAGAGTGGGTTTTCAGACATTTCTTCTTACAGTATCTCTTAAACTGTTACCGGAGACAGTTTGGTACTGCACCGTGGTACAGCTGAGCTACTGGACGTCTGATACCTCAAAGCATAGATTTTTTCCTAAGCAATTGTCAAAAGGAAATGCACTAATGGCATCTAACGATGCTTGAAAATGTATGCAATCATCTACTAAATGTGCTACGACTGTTACGTATGTGAATATAAAATACTACATGCTAAGGATCATAAATGGCAGAAAAGTTGCTCACCCAAATCTTAAACCAAGTGCGGACTTGTTCATACTTGATGGGGTTACTCGAGAGAGATTCAGGAATTCTCATACATGCATGTAGAAGAATAAAATGGTCAAATAGTTTTGAACAGAGTACATCTTAGAGGCCCGGTAATTATCATGAGCGTCATCCAAATCGGATTGAAGTGGATTCACAAGATAAGCATATATCTTAAGAAGCTGGATCTAAAGATTTAAACATATGAATGTATTAGTTAGAATAAACTAATTTAAATTGAATGACTACACTAAATTAAATTAAAGACATAGCCGTCGTTGCAAAGCGTTTCCTTTATCGCTCGCCTATTCGTTAAGATTCTTATTCCTTTGACTAGCTAAATAAATAATAAATTATATTCTTAAAAATATTTCAAAGTCATCTGAGTCCAACTCTACCTCGTTCAAATTTTTGCATCGATATGTGGAATTTAGATAAAAGAGAATTTAAATAAACAAGAATAAAAAATACCGCAAAGAATTTGAAATCAACTGAACAATTAATTTTAAATCATGTTTTCCATTCAATGGTGCAACATGTCTCTCAGTATAATGTCCATTGGCTGGTTAGCAGGGCCAACTAAGAAAAAACAGAGATTATCAGCTCATACTTAATTATTTAAATTACTGTGTTCCTAAATTTACTAATGTTCCCCCTAAATTAGGGGAACATTATTCCTTTGGAGAAAAATATCCCTTCTGAAATTGGTAACAGTCAATAAAGAGATCAAATGAAACGTTTAAGGATCAAGAAAAACTTTCTTTTCAAGTAATTCACGTTTTCCAATGCTTAAAAACTCCTAGCAAAAATATTCCTAGCAAATAAATTTATCTCTAGGTGGAAAGAACATAGGGATTTCTCGGACAATTTAATGTTTTTGATAAACCGAAGTACCGATAGCAGTGATTGCAATGAAGGGACGTGGGGTTGGCGAAAAGAATCTTTAAATGACTATTTTGATCCATAATGAAAAATTTGCAATAGTATATTCTAAAACTGCCAAAATGCACAAAAATGAACACACTGTATGGCCGTGTATTTGTTGCTTTTCAATTATTGAGATTGCAGGATCATTATACGTTAATGCTACTAAAAGAATAACTGAAAAAGTGAAATGAATGTTTCTGTATGTGTGTTTCTCATGTAATTCAAAGTAATAATAATAAATATGCAAAACGCAAAGGGAAAAAAGAAGGAAATAACTGGTCAGGGTGATTTTGATGGCTAAATCAACTCCAAGTAGCTCATGTAAAGGAATAATATATCTTATTTAATAAACATTTTGTAAATTTTTTAATTGGCTTTACTCATTTGATTAAAAAGTTAAAAAAAGGTTTTTATCTTCTTTAAAAAATAAAGAATTCATTTTAGTTAATTGGGAATGGAAATGGCAGAGGTGATGGGGTTTATACTAGAACATTCTTCGATGTAACCAAGGTGTCAATTATTGCTGATATTATCCATTCACATTTAATTTATTTCCATAAAAACTCTTGTGAAAGACTGAAAGTCCAATAACTTCGAAAATAACCTTGAAAAACCAGCAAAAACAAGAAAAATTCAACCCCAAATTATAAATGAAAATTTTAAAAACACCATTGATCTCATCGAATAACTGTGATATGATACTTTTATATGAATTGACATACTATGTCGCAACATTGAAGAGTTTATGCTCAGAAAACTACTTAGAAACAATAACTGAGAAGCTAATCTCCGATCGGAGCTTTTTCCTGCAAGAAAGGAAATCGCTACGTCGTCGGCGCAAACGTTAATTTCGGCACCAGGAACAAATTCCTTAAGATTGAACGTAAATGGTACACGAAAGAAGGATTCTGGTACAAAAATTTCCCCTATGAATAAGTTCAGACTTCAGAGTGTAGTGACGCCATCCTTGACCGAAAAGGTGCAATTTGAAGATGAGATGAGTCGATGAAGATGAGACGGTTTGTTGTAATTCCTATCCATTTACCATCTATATACTGTAGGGATCAAAACTAGATCGATCACCAACGCTATGGCCAAACCATATGATGACATCCATTGGTTAAAAGTGGGCCGGATCTCATTTCTGCATTGTGGGCATATTTTTTTCAATTCTAGCAGTTTTCACCATTTTCATCTGAATTCACTTTTCTCTCTAAAAATAGGGCAGAAGCAGACAAGAACCGTTCCACCGATTTTGTACATCTACTTGGGAGGGCTGAATTTAGTCGGGATGGTGGAGGAATGGTGAAAGTATGTAGGACAATTAGAAACATACGTTTCTAAGGGAAAGCAATAGCTCCCTGATCGAACAGTACTCTGACCTATTAACATACTATCCGAGGGATGAAGATTTTGCCATCACTCTACCAGAGATGGAATTTTCCAAAATATTGGTAGAAGTAAATTCCACCACCTCCGAAGAGGCAATTAAGAAAGCTTAGAAGTTTTTTATACACAGAAAAACGCAGGACTAACATGTAAAATTTCATCAAGTTGAACAAGAAAAGGCCATGGACAACAATTTCTTAATCAGTTTGAGAATATATGGAATCGCACCACCAACTAAATGAACTTATATCAAATCCATCTTTAAAATAATAGTTGAACGTGAAAATACATAGATAAAAATTATTGTAGCCCACAAACGAAATTTTATTTAAAACTTGTTCACACACATCATAATGATGTACTATTGCGACTTTGGCTGAATAGCACGAATTCATGTAAAATACTGCAAAAGTCAAAACCGGGATATGGTGCAGGATAACTTAAACTAGAAGGCAGACTTTAAGAGTATAGAATATTTTAACTTAATAAGCTTAAAATTTCAAACTATTTGAATTATTGCGTTTACTCAATAACTATAAATTTCTTAACCTGGTAAACGTGTAAAACTGAGTTGAATTATAAATCTAGTTAAACATAGTAAAAAATATATATATAAATAAAAACAATAATTTAAAGCGCAAACTTTACACAATCTAGCATGAAGATAGATCTGACAAGAAGACCAAAGTGGGAGAAAACAAGGTTGGGGAAGCTTCCATTGGTGAGAGCGACAGGGGCAACAGGTTGTCAGCAGTGGAAACTAGCAACAATTCTACCAATCCAGCCGACAGGACATTGATCCAGCTACTGACTAGGTCAACTAGTATTGACTTTTATACTTGCCACTTACATTTATAATTACGCTGTAAACAAAAATTCGCTCACCGAACAAAACAAGCCAATCACTACAATGATGTCCATAAAAAGGCCGAAGTATGATGAGGAATTTAATCGGCAAGCACTAGCAAATAAGAAAGAAATCCGCCAAGCCCAAGCAAGTGGGGAAGAAGAATGCTGGGTCCAACCAAATGAAGAGGAGGAAGAAAGCCGGGAGGAGGAGGAGGAAGAAGAAGATGATTAAGAGTAAAACTGATCGCACTAGGTCAGCAATCACATTAGTTAGCCATCCTTCTAAATTCCTATCAATGATATGGATTCCTCCTTAATGCGTTTTATATTATACACTTTATTCAAATATTCACTAATTATTTCATGTCTTTCAGATTTTCCCATTTTTTTATTGTTTTACTGTTTGAGGTTTGTCACGGCGGAATTCACCGATCAATTTTTTCTGAATTTCATTCCACGCTTTTGTTTCGTCCTCATTTGTAATTTTGTTGCTGAACGATTCATTAAGGATGTACTGATCAAAGAATTAAATGATAAAAATTTAAGTTTGACATTTCGCGAAAATAACTGTTTCGGTATCTATAAGCTGCTCAAAGTGGAAACCACCCTATTCTCACATAAAAAAAAGAATTGTTATAAATCAGTTAGCAGTAGCAATACTGTAAGGATGTCTATTCAATAATGTATGATTTTTTTCCTGGAAGCGAAGTTATCTCGACTGCGCAAATTTTTATCTTAAGTCTTATCTTTTTTATCTTAAGTCAAGTTAAGTTAGTAAAACTTAGTAGCGCTATGATACCATTACTAAATATTTATGCTGTTAAACTATCCTAATAATAAATTGGGCTTACAATTTCCAATATTTTTCGTATCAATTTGTGTATCACGAAAAATATTTTAACATAATTGAAAGAAGTAGTTTATCATGTAATTTTTTGTTTAAGGTTAATTTTTAATCGTTAAAAAATAAAAAGTCAATGATTCTAAATTAATTTTTTTTTGTCTCTCACTTTCGAGTTTTTTAAATGAATGTTTTGTTGCGGTAAACTTTAGTAGCTACAGCAGCTACTACTATAGACATTGGCATTAGCATTCCAATTAGTAGCGTATTTGATCCTTTAGCACGATTTAGTAGTGACTTATGTCGCTATTTTTGTAACTTAATGCGTCCAGTGATGGAAGAGTTACCAAGTAGGGCTGTGGATGGAATGGATTTACGGCTAGTTGAATTGAATTCTGATTTAAAAGGGACTGGGATATAAGGGCTATTTAAGAGGGATTTATTGGCTATTTGCTGTACTTACTGTACTGTAAATGTACTGTAAAACTACTTTATGTAATTAATTTACACCTTATTGTAAATAATTTACACCTTGATGTGAATAATATACACCAAGTCATAAAATAATTACACATTCCAGCAGATGGAAGATCGATCAAGCATGATATGTCCCCTAGGGTGGTACAAAATAAATCGATATTTTTTTTCTAAGCGGTCTTCTAGGCTTCTAATATGTTGTTACAAATAGTAAGAAAAAAACTTAGACCAAAAATTAGATTTAAAAAATGAATTTTGGATATCGCGCAACGACTTCACAATTTCTTAAAATTGAATTTATATGATTGCGTCATCGTTACTTTCTTTAATTCAAATTTCCTGAACCGGCCTTTAAACTAAAAATACTAAGGGATGTTTTTAACAAGATATGAAAATTTCATTAAGATTGAACTTCGTTACGATATCGCGCAAGTTAATACGTTGAATATGTTGATTTTCCCATGCAAAAAGTGATTTTTTCAAACAAAATTAAATTCATTTTTTTGTGGCATTTCTTTATGTATTTTTCTTTAAACTGTTCAAGTAAATGACGTTGAATAATACACATTCAGTGCCTTGCAACAAAAAAATGAATATTTCTAATTTTCGGTATTAAAAAAAATCAAATTCACTGTCTTTAAAATTGAATCGTGATTAAATGTTTACATGTATTTTAATGTATATTAAATTATATATGTATGATTATATATGATTACGTCCTATTATATTTTAAAACGTCCTTATCAAACATTTATGCGGTAAAAAGGAGAATAACAAATTGCGCGTCAAATTTTCGATGTTTCTTATCAATTTGTGAATAGTGAAAATAGTTACTTAAACAATATTGAAATAATAATTCATATAACTATTGTTTAGGATTTATTTTTAATTATAATTTTTTTATTCGATTACTGTAAACTATTTTTTTTGTCTCTCAATTCCTGAGTTTTGTGTGGCTGATGTTTTGTTGTGGCAAATTTAATTAGCTAAAACAACTACTAGACACGGATATAAGTAGTCCAAATAATAGCGTGTTCACCCACTAGGTCGATTTAGTGGTGACTCAAGTGTCTTGTTTTGTAGCTTTCATTTAGTGGTAGAAGCGTTAGAAGCTAGGGCTGCCATATATGGACGGAATAGATTTACGGCCAATTGAATTAAATTTTGATTTGGGAGGGAATAACTTATTCGCTACTGTTTACCGTGCCCGGCCATTGAAATTTTCAAAGAGGGAAAGAAACTGTTACTTAGAAACACATGGATAAGTACCTGTTAACTCCGTCTATTACCTAACCTTAACGTATTTTTTTACAGTTATACCCTCTGTGTAAGTAAAAAAACAGCATCAAATGCTATTTGAAATAGCTGTGTGAATCGTAGGAATGCTAGGTAGAAGTACGCGATAGTCAAATTTTCAAAATCGTACATATTCGCGCCAAAACCATGTGTGCATCGAAAACGTCCGCTAGAGTGAGTTTGTCCGCTACACCAAGTTTCTGTTAGACCGAGGCCTGACTGGAGCGTATATCTTACGTCTTGATACTATTCTAGTGTTTCTTGGCAATCGAGTGGTTTCTCCTCTATCTGAATAAAAACGCAAAGCAGCGTCAGCTAACATAGCAACAAGGCGATCTATTTCTTCGAATTTTAATAAGAATTACATTTAAGATAATCCTCTATAGTACTTATCAGGTTTTCCACTAGTTTTTGAGTTAAACACATACAATTAATGAGCAATACCAACAATTGAAGCAATAAAATTAAATCCCATCATGTGAATGCTTATATCTGACAAAAATGTGATTTTTTTTCTTTAAACATCAAATTTATTCAGTGTGGAATGCTAAAACAGTTATTCTGGACACCGTTTGGGCGTTTTCACAATGTGAATGCTGCCCTTTCAAATAAGGAAAACCGACATAAGTAATCAACTACATACATAATACAAATCTAGTAAATAAGGAATAAAAGACATTGAGAGAAGCAAAATTATCAGAGGGAAGAGGGAGTATATGCATAAATATAAACTAGTAAAATAAGATGAATAAAAGAGGGAAGTGAGCATTACATTGGCTGGTAGAAAAGGGAGATAGGGAAGAATGAATGTACGTGATGTCATTAGACAAATTTTGACGTATCATCTCCTCTCTGGTTGGACTTTTTCCTCACTTATATTTTCCAGAGCATCCAAGTGTCAACCAGCTGCAAATCATCATGAATTGGGCCTATATAATAAGCAAAAAAAAAATATTCAAAAAATAAAATAGTAAAGTAAATTAATTCGAATTTTAGTGATGCGCTGAATTGAAAGCTTACTATGCCCAGGTGTTTGCAACTTAAATATCCCCGTTGTGCAATCTTGATCCCATACTACTAATCTCTTACTTTTCTCGTTGATAAGACGAATCGGCTCTATGGATCGTTTCTTTTAAAAGGAAAGTCGTTTTCGTAAAGGATTGCTTTCAATAGCTCTTTCCATAAACGAGTGTGCTAATAATTTTTATTAGCAAAAGTATAGTAATAGAATCTAAATAGTAAGTCATATTTCCTTTTCTTTGATATTGGTCTTGGCAAAGCTGACCTCTTGGAGTTATTCTGATAAATTTTCTTAAGGCCAGTCACTTTGCAAGTTTCGCTTGCGTAAGGTTTGCAGATATTAAAGGTAAACTCTTTAACTCCAAGCCTCGCAAATTTAGAATTTCGTCAAGCTTTTTTTTGTATTCCAAAACTCGCTTTCTGGCCTAAAAATATTTAAAATATAGTAATATATTTTTAAAAATATAACTTAGTTACGTTTGATAGACATGTGATCAAGGTGGTGACTATGTTCCTATCTTTCTCCCAATTGGCGAATAAGACGCCTATGCTCAAATAATTTTTGCGGTCTAATAAATTGCAAGAAAAATACAGGCATATCACAACACCAATTACATTTAAAAACATTTGAGAACTACGTCTAGATCCATTATTACTTAGAGATATTATTCTCCTAGATCAAAAATAGCGATAAGTTTTGAAAAAAATGTGCTCTTGTTCATCTCCAATACTTGCGTCTGTACCACTTTGGAATTAGTTGAAGCATACAATATAAAATTATTTTAATTAATTTTTGAAAGTTTATTAAAAGAAAATTTGTTGAATTACTTGGCAAAACCATTTGTGAGCCTGACCGTGGAAAATTGATAGAACGGTCGCATTGTAGTCATCATAGCAGTAGACATTTGATTAAAACACGAGGAAAATTTCCCAAGGATTCCAAATCTTTTTAGGTTTTGGGCATTTCCTTTACATACGACGTCAAAACAAAAAAAAATCAGATGTTCAGGATGAAGACTAGTACTTGGAAAAAGCAACTAGCCTATTAGTATCTCCTGTGGGCATATTTGCTGCTCATAACGCAACACCGTGCTGGAATGACATCCTAATAAAGCCAGTCTCGTCCAAATCGGGAAATTTACGGCTTCCGTCGGGTTTTCCAGCTTTAAACTGGGATGCACCACAGGTATCGTGTCCAGTTCTCTGCGGGGGAAAAATACGAAAATTTTACTGATTGAGTGTCTTATAGCGTTTTCCAATGGCGATATTTTAAAGAGATTTTGCACATCCAGAGTAGATTTCAAAAAATTGTTCCAATGGGAAAACAGTGTTGTTCCAATGGCTGACAGATTTTTTTCAGATCTGCCAAGGAGACATCAAAGGTAATGCCGGATGTACGGGGTATTGGAAAAGTTGTTCCAATGAAAAAGAGAGAAATTCGAAAGATCTGCTCTAGATGTTTGGAAAGATATTTCAAAAAATATCTGGAGTGGATTTTTTGAACGAAATCTCTGAAAAACCTTGCCATTGGAAAACGCCATTATTGTAGCATTATTCGTATTATTGTAGCAATGCTGACGATGTGCGTTTCAACATTGGACAAATATTGGATCTCTTGCATGCTACCCGGGTAATAACGAATTCAATGAAGAAGAAAATAATATTAGAACTGTATAAAACACTAGTTTCTTGCCCCGAAATATTCTCGAGTTCTTTGAGAGTAGCCCAGCACGAGATACTTGGCTGCAAGTGCTGTAACTGATACCAATATAATAGAAAACGTCAGCAGACATATATAATATTACCTAGAAACTGAGATTCTCTGCAGTCCACGGCCAGAAGCCAAAAACGATATAAGATATAAGATGAGTATGTCAAACTATTTAAGTGTGCATTATCTCGTCAGAAATCCTACAAAGCATTCTCGGGCAAGTCTAAAAAATAACCAAATTTGCTGAGATTAGCCCAGATTCGACACATTTGCACGCGTCCTAGAAGTAGGTAAACTAGACATAATTTCTAACAATAACAAGAATTATCTTTTTCCAATCATTTTCTCGGCATTTCATTCATATTTGTATGTTTCGTCATTGGTTTCCACACTTTCTTCAGTTTGAAGCTGTTTCCGCCTGTTTGTTCTCCTTCCTTTTAGATGTTATCCGTACCAAGGTTGGCTTTGATTCTTGAAACAACAGCCAACAACGTAGATAAAATTCCTGCATAAAATAGAATTTATTTTTTTTAAGTATAAAGTGAAACAATTAAGAGTAAAAATACCTGTATAATTATCTGTATTTAGAAGAATGACACTAACAAATGTGGATGGATCAATAGCAAAACAAGATGGATCAACAGCGGTAAACAGCAAGTGTTGAATGTTTTAAAATTTAAACACTTTGCTGTTTACTACCATTTTTATTGTTGCGCTTACGCTTATCACGAAGAGACCCACTCCCGCCATCTCCCGTGACCACCCAATGGTCTTCCTTACATCGGAACACCTAAATCACACGTTTAACTTGGTTAACCATTTTATAGTCTAAAAATTATTCTCCATCAATACATAAGAATTATTCCTACTAAATATATCAAAGACCGTATTTAAAAAAAAACATTCGTCATTAACAAGTCATCATTAAAAACTATTGAACGAAAACTTTCAAATTTTTTTCAGAGATTATGTTCCTCATGCTCTTTCAAATCGCAAATTGAATTGATCAAAAGTTTTAATGAATTTTATTCTTGATTATAATATAAACTCCATTTTCAAAAATGACTTTTTTTAATTAGAGAGAACAAAGATTAAAGTAACAATTTATTCAGATATTTTTTAAACCAAAGTTTTAACAATTTAATTTAAAAGTTTTAACAACAGCCTTAGTCTCGTCGTAACAGCCTCAGGATCGCATTTTTGTCTCGTCCTTTATAATTTTATTCAGTCAGGAGACTGAATAATGAGTACTTTGTCATCTTAAAGTGATAAAAATCTTTATCAGTAATTTAAACAAGCTAATTATATATTTTTTCAATAGAATAAGGACAAGTAAAAAATATGGCAAGCCGTTTGGATCTGTTTTTCCTAGAATTGATTCGCTGCAGAAATTATCATTTTTTTATTTGGAAACATTTTTTCCAGCTCTTAAATGCTTAATTTATGGATGATATTAAGATTTATGCACAGTTCTTTGAAAAATCTAGCTAGATTCAGCAAAAATTCAACAAGATCCCTTCTTGGTGTCTTACAACACAATAATCAAACTTCGTCACACAGACGTCTTGACTTGAGATGGGTGCAACAGCGACATAAACTGACTCAAGTCCAACCTGTTGTAACGCTCTTTTTACTTGCCATAATCACTTATGTGTACTGATGTTTTATAGAAATCAGATCTGTTTACAGATTAGTGTTTATTGGAGTTCAGCTATATTTAAATAATTTCCTATTCTTTTCTTTGCCTGCATGCCTAGCGTGCATAACAGTCCCTACCCAATGTCTCCCCTACTGAATGCATGCGCTTTGAGTACGGCTACTTCAAGCAAATAAGGGATAGGAAACATTTTGGATTTACCACTTTCTCATATTTCTTGGGACAAGTTCGAGGATACGTTAGTTGTTAAGAGTTTGGGTATAGCTTGTTTAGAGTGGACCACTCTTAACATGCTAGCCTAGAAAATTCTGACACAATATCGCAGTGAATTTTCTTTTGCTGCTGTCAAATATAAAGGGCAAAGGAAACAAGTTTGATATAAAGTGAAGAGGTTTTGTCCCATTTTGTCCTTCTTTGTCGTCTTTGGTTCAAGAAATTGGCAATAAAAAAATAGAAGCCGAAAGTTGCAGAAATGAACCAACATGGAAGCATAGCTATATTACTAGAGTGCGACTAAAGCCGTTCTCTCTTTCCTTTTAAGTGGGTTATCAAACATACCGTTACGGGTGTTTGATAACTATTGACCAAATTAGGCAGCTAAATCTGCATAAAAGATAAAAATACATAGTATCTTTGATCAGTCATTCTAGCTTTTTTTTTAGTTTCAGAATTCGACGATTATCGACACAAATATTATTTTCATGATGATGAATAGCTCCCTTGAAGAACGGGTATATATTTATTCAACGTACGTGTGGTTCTCATTTTTAACTAAATAATCGCTTTTATTTTCCTCTAAATGTTCAAAATAAACACGACGATACTTACCCTCACTAGAATCCGTTCCCTGAACCTATTTCTCCACCATCTACGGTATTACCTCGAGTCTCCACCCTGATTGCTGTGGTAAAACAGGTTCCCTTTGATGTATAATTTCGTTTCAAATTCATCTTTTAAAAGGTAGGGGCCTGATCGTGAATTACCATCTCGTCATAATCAACTTATATTGTTTCTCCAAATACACTACCCTTTCCAGTTGAAAATAGAAGCGCTTCTACTACCAATGGTCGGAGAATTGGTCCATCAATAGGACCGAGGTGTATGGGGAGTGAATTGTTCATGTGTTCGTAATTACCTTGGTCTGGTGGAAGAATCACTCAATTTTCACCATCCGTCTAACGGTAGCCTGAACCTTTTCTTACAGACCAACTCTGAAGCCGGTATAGCTTTCTTTGAGAATTCCCCAGATTGCCAGTAGCAATTTGTGTTTTTGCTTTGCGGGTTTTCATTTATGTTTAACATAATTCTCTCCCTCATTTGTCGTCATATTTACTAATACAATGTTCTGTTTAGGTTGCTGCTATTCGCGGTTTCAGCGCGAAGGATTATAAAGATGCAATGAAAATAGCGTGGAAGGAATGCGCTACGGATAGCCTCCTTTCACAGGGCAACCGGACTTGCTAAACAAAATAGGGAACTAAAAAGGATCGCTCTTCCAAATTCTTAGACTCGAAATTGGAGAAAACCATCAACAGTAAGTGTCATTAACTCTTCATTTTTATATTATTTTTTAAATTGATGTTTTATTTCATATATTGTTATGTAGATGCCATTAAGCTTGGTCCCGTCAATAGAGAGGTGACTGTTGCTGACTTGCAAGCTGTCAGCCAAAACTGGGTGCTCAAGGCGAAAGAGCGATGGGGAAGGCTCTCCATCCTACTCTTTCTGCTGGTTTGTTTCTGATAACCGACGCGGCTACGGTCACCTCAGCGAATATGATCACAACAGCGGCCACCGCCTCTACGGTTTCTAGGAAATAACATCTAAGTCATTTCTCGTTTTAATCACCGGCGTTCGATTTGTTATCAACTGGGAAATAAACGGAACTGAATACAGTATGTCTCTCTGATTATCTACTTGCATTTAGTTAGATGACTTATTTGGTAATTTTATTCTCCCTCTACTCACTCCTTAAAAGAAAAATATCTCTTGAAAGGCTTTTTGATCAACTAGATTAAATCTCTTATCTTTAGATAGAAAAGTGCTATCTCGAGTTTTCGAATATTTCATGTACCACTATAAAAAATTATAATTACAGTTAATTAGTATGAAAATAGTTAAAAATTCATCATTCCACAAGGAAATTTAAACTTGTAAAAAATTAAATTTATACTTTGTAAAAATAAGTATTACACAAACTTATATGATATATTTCATTCTCTACATTTGTTTCTTGGCGCCTCCATAAGTCGTATGGTATCTGGCATCCATTTTAATTGGCGTAATCCCAATCGGCTTAATAAGTTAGTATCTGGATCACTCATCCCTGCTGCTTTCAGATATTATTCGGTGATGCGCGCTTTGATTGTGAACATTAGGGTGGTCCAAAATAAATTGTTTTTTTTTTCTAAGGGGCTTGATAGTATGTTGCTACAAATAATAAGTAAAAAATTCAGACCAAAAATTTGATTTTAAAAATGAGTATTGGAGTCGCTATAGCTGGTAGCTAAAGTTGCGGCATCATTTGTCTCAGTGGCATTTTCTCTCTATGCACAACATAATCATGTGTCGCGTCTCTAACAACGTACTCGTGTACCACCTTCCGGTGTCTGGCCAGGTGTGAGTGTATCAACTACGAAGCGGGTGATTTGGTTGGCTGTTTTTTGGATTATTGTTTGTCATTTGTTTAAATTGAATTTTGGATAGCTTACCGATGGTGGATTCATTTCTGGATCTCATGAGAATTCTTGTAAAGATTTAAATGTTGCTTGATTGGATGATTTGATGGCACTAGCTCACGTTGTATTGAAGGTTTGTAATTTTTATGAAAAATGTAACACACCATTTTAAAATTGTTGGGTTTTAGGAGCTGAGTAAGAATTTAACTTCAGATAGTTTTAATCTTGAAGAAATGTGCAAAGACATGGCAATTGCAATAGATTATTGTGGATGTAGAGGATTTAATTGTGTCCATCTAGTTTTGAAGTATGTTTTTATTTAATTTGTTCGCTCTATATTGTAAGATGTATATTTTAGATGGAGTTGGATTTGATTATCGATGGGCAAATTGATTTAAGTCAGTGTAAAGCTCCCATCTCTTCTATTACACCTGCTGTAAAGAAATGTAAATCTTCGTGAGGTAATATCGAGTGTTTTTCTCTATTTTTGAAAAAAATAAAGAAAATGTTCAATATTTTAAATTTAAAATAACAATATATTAAAAAACTCTTTAAACTTTCTTAGACTTTCTTCTCTAAAGAAAAAAACATGATGTCTAGTTTTGAATGTCAGGGTGCATCTGGTAGTTTTATGGTTGAAGTTGGTCATAATCAAGAAGCTTAAGCTGAAAAGAATGGGGCAGCCAGAAATAAGTCAAATGCTACTTACTTAAATCATTGTTTAAACTGAAAACGTAAAAAATCCCAAATGTAGCACAAACAATACTGTAGCGTATCCTAAATTGTTACAGGATTGGCAGTAAAAAATGATTTCCAGGATCTATAATTTTTCATTGAGAGGAATGTTTTACAGGAAATTACCAACACAAGCTTTTAAATTACACTGCAGAGATCCAGTAGCAATAAAATTTTTGGTTGAAAAAGGGAAAACAACATCTCCCGATTTCTATTTTCTAGTTACTTTGCTGTAACGTCAATAGACTTAAACCGCCCTTTTATTGCCTCTCTTTTCTCTCTAGCGTTAACAAATACACACACACAAAAAAGAAAATATCTATCATCCAATCAATTGATTTATGAAATTATTAAAATATTCTTTTCAAATTCAAAAGGTTATGTTATGTGCCTAAATTTAATTTAATCCATGGTTGATATGAAGATTTTACTGACGAAGAGAAAAAATCTATTGGTAACCTAACAATATTTAAATCTTCTTTTTTAACAATAACAATATTTAAATCTTAAAAAAATAGTTTCCGCTTATTTATTTCAGAAAAAGGTAGAGACAGAAATGAGCTAAAGAGTAAGAATTTTAGGCTGCACACAGGAAATGAGAGAGCGAAGTAAAAATGTTGCAAGACGGTCTTTCTTCTCAAGCCTTTGTAATAATATGGATCCATGGCTTTTTCTTTCTCGTATTCAAAATTCCAACAAATCAGCAATATATGATGTTGCCGTAAAATGGATCTGTGATCATAATCTCAAAAGCCACATTGATATTGTTGCCATTACCATAATTCAGGTCAAGGTCTTGTTGAATCACATCCAGGGCATGATTGAAGTATGTGCACAAGAAACATGCTAAAGTTGAATTGCTCTTGACTGATGAATAACCTGATGTTGGTGATGAAGAACAGCTCAGAAACATGGATATCATCTTGTCATTTTGTGAATGGTGTTGTGAATGGATTTCGCTGTCTTGGTGTCTCAAGAAGTGAGGAAGATTCCGTTCATTTGTGTAGAAGTTTTAACATATCTGAAGACTGGTTTCCTCCTGGACATGGGTTAATTACTAAGAACTATCTATTGGATTACCTTCCTACATTGTTCAAACATTTACCAAAGTTAAATCCTTTTGGAATACTAACTTATCCCGGATAGGATGAATGTTTTCAATACCGGAGTGAGTCTGAAACTTTTATTTCAAAGTTTCCTCTCTTCTTATTGGGCGGCGTTTCGTAAATTTCAGCCGTTTCGTACATGCAAACTGCTACGCTTTCTATTGTTCTTTTCTAATTCACTACATTCGTGTAGTTCTCGCAATTATTCATTTCTGTATATTTTTCAAATAGGACTTTCTGCATAATAAAATGACGTATGTAAAGTGAATGATGATATTGGCCATGCATACTGACATCATATTACTGGGAAATGATATCGCCCATATTAACTCACGTGTTTATTCATTATGATCCATAAACATTTTATATGTGGTCTTCGAAGATCCGGGTGACACGGACAATCGATGTGACGAGTAGGAATCGCAATTCGGGGTCAGACAAGTTGAGAAAAATAAAGAAATTAATGTCTGATTATTTCCTTATTGAAATATGTTCGAAGAAGTTGCTTAATTGTAAGATCATTGGTTTCTGCCTTTTTTAGATATCAAATATAATGTGCGCTCTACTAAATTCGTCATTATTGAGCGAGCAGGATAAGAATAAGCACAATTTTAAAATAATTTGTACGATTAAAAAAAAAGAGATTGGACATAATTACAGTAAGTGTTTTGATTTCCTTTCGATCATTCAACGATTAAAAGAAAAAAATATTTTTGTGATAGTTTACCCATTTATTCTAGAAATGTCGTAGTGTTAAAGACATTACGGAGTAGGTTCTACTCATCTATTAATTTATGATAATTTACTAAGCATTTCGATTTATGATTAAATCAAATCTAATAGACTTTTGACATATGAAACTCTAAAAGAAGGATTTCAGTTTAGAAATAGAAATAATTCAAGAACGACTTTGAACCAAACCGTTTCCGTTTTTATTGGCAAGAAAATGTAGCGTATCTAGAATTGCTGTTGGAACATAAAATAATCTTCAAAACAAATTCATAAAATGACGTTTTGCACCTGGGCCAACAGGTTCAAATGTCTAAAGGGTTTGGTGATTTTTTTGGCAACAGAAGCTGTTTTCAACGGTTATGAAACTTGCTTTTTCTCTATATTTCAATTGGAATAATAATTTATTATTTATTTTTTATTAATAATAACCTGTGACTTCATATGATTTTGAATAATTTTTTTGCATTTGTGGTAAAATTTTTCTAAACCGATGTTTTTAAAAGTCTTTAAGTTGTTAGTTGATGGGAGATTTTTTTGACAAAACACCAAATGAAATGCATAAAGTGCCGGTCTCGCTCAGCATGCGACCTTTTTGCGTATGTGGCCAATTTTTCGGCGCACGCCTTTTTGGCATCTATTAATTTACATTAATACATTTATAATAAATTTATACATCAGTTGCTGGTATTTTGCTTTATTAACCATTATTTTCTGTTTACATTTGATTTTGATATTATGTTACGCAGTTATGAGGGAAATCCCTATACCTTCTATGAGATCAGCAGGATCAGCAAAGTGGATAAAATCCATTATTCTGGGATCATTGAAAGATGAAACAAAAATTCCACCTGGAACTGCGGTTGGAGGCAGTCCAACTCATTCCAAGACTCTGCAGCAATCTCAGTACTTAAACTGTACTTCTCCAGATCAAATATATCCTAATTTTTTTCCTGTCTATTTTAGATCTCCCTTTCTAGATTGAAAAGATTGCCCGACACGTTGCTGAAAAGGTGAGGGAATTGATGATTGCCAAAGGTCGGTCACCGGTGACTGTGGCCGCTGCCTCTGTTTATTTGGCGTCGCATGCACATGAGATCAACACTTCAAAGGCGCAAATGGAAGAATTCACCGGGTCATGCGTCAGCGCCATCAACAAATGCTACAAGCTAATGTTGGCCCGGATGAACCAGCTGCTGCCTCCTGCTTTCTTGTTAGCTAAGGAAATGCCGGAAAATTAAAAGCACCTTTTTCTTTGGCGTGTAAAAAGTATTGTTTTAGAATTCAAATCACAATCTTCATTTTATCATTTTTCAAAAACATTTTGTTCATGTAAACACGGATCCGTTCTTTTTCTAATATCTAACTTTCTTTCTAATTTTTTTTAAAGAATATTTTTGGTTCTTCATTCTTTCATCATTAAAAAAACGCATGACAGGAATATTACAATTTACCTGATTTTATACCTTTTGATGTTGGCACGAAACTGCCTTTTTCATATATTATCACCTGCGATGCCCAATTTCTTAATAAAATCTCACCGTTATCATGAAATCAGACACCGTCAACCATGATGGATTAGCAGAATGTGAGGCTAAGTTTATCTATTGTAGTTCTGCTGTTTGAGTGTAGAAAAAAATCTTCAATAAAGATCAATTCTCCTGAAGATCAAAAGCATCCATCCTAGTTGCCGGTGGCCTTAGTTTTGCACACTTTTGCAAAAAGGAATTAGATACGCTAATAAACAAAACGTTGATAAACAAAATCTTCTTTAATTGGATTTAACAACCCAAATCAACATGTATTTCGTATTAATTTTTGCAGTTTCTCCTTTTCACAGTATGTTAATATAAACATATTTTATCTAAGGTAAATAAATGGAAAATATTTGATAAAGTTAAGAGGTCCCTCCAAGTTTTGTTTGATTTCTTGTATACGGTCTTACGGAGAAATTATACCTTCTACTGAATCTTGAAAATCGTACGATTTAATGAAGTGAAAATTGACTGTTTTATTGATTTAGATAGATAAATGAGTCTTCTATATTTTTTATCAAGCAATAATTTCATAAGTTTTTCTAGGTAGGTTGTATTTTAATTTATTACTGAAAACCCCCTCGGGGGTTTAATTGATTTTTTAAAAATCCAATTTTTGTAAAATAAAAATACTCCACCATTAAGTAATTGGTTTCTGTGTTTTAAAAAGTTAAAGTAATTTTTATATTTTCAAGATCCAGTAAAAGGTAAAATTTCTCCATAACCCGTATATAAGAAATCCAAAGTTACTTAGTTATTTATTTTGCTTGGAGGGACCTCTAAATTTTATCCGATCTTCTTAATTTTTTACCAGATGTAAGTAAGACTTAGATAAACGTTGCATTAAATGGAGATGGAGTGCAAAAATGAAAACATTGCCCTACAGAATATTAAAAAAAAATTAAAAATGGCAAACTATTTTATCGGACTCAAGTTACATTGTCTCTCATTTGACCCGCTCAATTAGGCATTAGGCCTTTAGACCAGTTCATTAAAGTATATACAAAATATTTCTTTACAAAAATCTGATTAAAAAAATAATATTTTGACCTCGCGCAACGGCTTCAAAATTCAAAATTTCTTGAACTTTTCTGGTTGCCTACCCATAAGTTTTCTTCTGTCGAAATCTCAACTTCGGGCTTTTGTCTAAAAATACTTAAGGTTGTTTTAAAGATGATTTAGGATTTATTTTAGAATTGGAAGTGGCTTAGAATTCGCGCAATTTCAAAATATTGGTTCACTTTAATGGTTTTTTTTGTTTCTTATAGAGCACGAAAAAAAATTCAAATAGATGAAAAATATTTTTTTGCATGGAAAATTGTTTACTTTCCAGAATCATTTACAAATTATATCAAATCTAGTGTTCATAAAAAATGATGAAAAAATATTTTATTTTTCACAATTATTTTTCCTTTACGTCTTATAGAGAAAATTCGTCAAAAACACCCAAGTGAATGGATAACTTAAAACTGCACGAGGTCTAAACAACTTCCGATTATAAAACAATGTTTACACGCTCTTCAAAAGAACCTCAGAAATTTTTGGGAAAAAAGCCGATACTGAGATTTGAAAGAATAAAAAATATGGTTAAGCAACCAGAAAAACTATTAAAATTCTTAATTTGAAAGCCTTTATGCGAGGTCTAAATGTTTTTTATCTGATTTTTGGCCAAAGTTTTTGTCTCTACATTTGGAATAAAACATGTTAAGGCCGATTGAAAAAAATATATCAATGTAGTTTGAAGCACCCTATTCTCGCCCAATCCAGTAAAGCTCAAAAATTTAAGCTGTAAACTAACCTTGGTTAATAAAAAAATTGGCTTACCGAGAAAACACGATTTTATTGTATACAAGTCTCAATTTTTCATCTAATTTAATTAGCAAGTCCAATCAAGAACACCTGTAAATTTAAGTAGTTAACCTAATTTACTCAGTAATAATAAAACAACTAAGGTTTCTTACTTAGCGAGACTGCTGGATAAAAAAAATGTTGATTTGATGATTTTTGATCTTTCCGTTTTTCTTTGATCTACAAATACATCCAACGTTGACGTATATCTAAGAATTAAGTATAATTATAACATTTTAAAACTGGCAACGTTTTTCCTTGCCAAGGCGTCGTCTAAAGCCGATAGTATATTTTTTCTTACAGTTTGATTTGAGCTATTAGCTCTTTTTTACGACAAATTACCTCTGGCAACGTTTCCTTTTCCGACGATGATGACTTCCAGAAGGGGCCACAAACTAATCCTCTTCTTTGTTAATCCCTTTTCTTGGCCAATTATCCACTTCTCATTGGCCACTTTACAGTTTTTCTCATTTTGTCTTTTTTTCTCACTAAATTGTATGCTTCCCACTTCGAAAGAGAAGTGGGACTGAAAAAGTTAGCCTTGCTTTTTCTGGTAAGAAAAATAAAAAATCCTCTAGTCTTCGGTGCAAAGGGCTCTTTTTTCACCATTGACGAGCCAAATACTACAAATTTCCTCACATGATTCAGCTCTCTAAGAGATGCCAATCCGGCTTTGATCGCTGGGCTTTTAACACTCTCAGTCCTGGCTGTTTAAGAACATTTTCAGGATGAGGTTCACAACCGCATTGATGATTGATGTGGCTTTTTACGGATCCGCCAAGTCGATTGAGTATTTCTTGGCATAATTAGTTGGACAGTATTAAATGGTTGCTAAGAACTAACTGCAGGTGCTTCTTGATGTAGAGAATTCCTATCGATGCGTTGTCGGAGGGAAGCAACACCCGAAAGAGTTGACCCTTGGCTCGATGTTTTTATTCTTTTCTTTTCGTATGCATAGAAGTGACTGCGTGGTTGCAGCATTGGCAATTAAAAGCATCTTTATCGTTAAATACACTGCACCTATTGTAGTTCAAGATAAATGAAAATACGAGATTTTTTTAAACAAACCGTTTTAGCCAGGCGAAAAACTCGTTCCTACGTGTGAGTAAGCAAGTCTAAAAAAGAATCTGATAGTGAACAATTTGTGAGTATTTTTTGACAGCGAGATTGGTTCCAATACCAATAAATAAATTAAGCCCAACCGAGAAAAGGAGCACCTCCTTTGCAACCCATGCCGTTAGTGTTGCAGTCTATCAGCTGCTTCTCACTGTTAAAAATAAATATTTTAATAAATCTTCTGCCATTTACTTGTAAAACTGAGTATCTTAATCTCGAATATTTTTTTTTATATTCTGACAGTAGTTGAATTCAAGAGGGCGATGGCAGCGAAGGCCCAAAAACGGGGTTTTTGGTTCTTTCTTCTTGCACTTTTTGGCTCTTTTTAAAATTTGGAGCGGTTTAAGATATCTCTTTGAATTTGTACTGACGAATTCCACTTAATCTAAGAGGGGGTCAGTAAGCGTATTCCCTCCAAAAATAGAGAATTTAAAACAATCAAAAATATCAAGACCCGCCAAACTTGCACCGGTGGATTTTACTCTAACTGGGCAAGAAGGGAAACAGAAGAAACTGTTAAACCTCTAATAGTAATCGTGGACGGCAGTCAAATTAATAAATGCTCTTCATCGAGGTCTTGTTTCTAAAAAAAAATCCGAGTAAACCCGAATGTGCAACGGGCGTTGGGTTCCTTAGGGATGGCGTACAGCAGATGCTTCAGCCTCTTCTCTTCTGATCTAGGATACGAGTCTTACCGCTTAAAACTGACTCTGTGATGAAATGAACCAGAAGAGCACAATCACAGAGCACAATGTAATTTGTTTGCAAAAAACTATAAATGCATCCTTCTAGAAAAAATTGATAACAGTTTAGTAAAGCAATTTAAGCATAATAATTTTTTAAGCGGTATCGAACAGATCATCGGACATGGGCCGGCGAATTGTACTTCATCCGGTCACCAGTTCAGTTTACGATTCCGTAGAAAAATGGTACATCTTAACAAAACTTTGATCGGTAGAATCTTTTGCAGCAGGTCAATATTTGAATTATTAATAAATTGAAAATGCTACTACTTGCAGCCGGGTTCTCCACATGTAGAGTAAATTGGATCAGCAGAAACCCCTTCGTTTCTACATGGTTAGAGCTCGGCTTGGAAGGTTTGAAGACTGCGCGGCTGCCTAATTTTTTTTGTTTCATGTAGTTCCACCTGGGCTGCAGCTTCATTTATGGCCTCACTTTTGAAAGTAAGGAACGCCACATTTCCTTTCTTGAAGACGTGGACGTCAAGGTGTCTTATAGATACGTTTTCTCGAAGCCCCGTTTTATCGTGGTTTTGGCTAAATTTTTAAGAACCATAACCATGGAACCTTTCTGAGAATAGAGAGAACAGTTTTTAAAACATAATAACCAATTTTAAACGGTATTACGTTTAACTTTTGTAGACGGGTCTTATGAATAGAAAGAAAACTAGGGCAAACCTTTTAGCAAAACAACACTCTTTTCGGTCTGGGAATCTTTGAATTTAATAAAATTGAACTTAACAGTGCTGGTCTGATTGATATTTCTTCTTGTCTTTGAAAATGCAAGCCTTGCATGCCTTGCATTTTCAAAGACCAAACAACATCTTGAAAATGACCCGTAGACAGTTCTTGTCATTTAAGTGGTTTCAACGCCTTGGTGCGTGAAGCCTTTAACATGAATGGTTTATTTTAAAGGGGCGATTAGCGCAAAAAGCTCGTCCCACCGCCCAGATTTGGATTCAAAAGGAAACATTTGGTTATAAAACCTAAAGCTAGTAGTTTGTAACTTCCAATTTTAAAACCGTTTGACGATGCGCTTAAGAAAGATTGTTTGTTTCACATCAAAACTGTTTAGTTTTGAATCAAGGAATGTCTAAACATCGATTTGACTCATATGTTTGCGTGTTTCAAGAATTTTTAAGCTGCATCCTTTCATGTGTCAGTTCTCTACATTTTGATCAATTTCAATAATAAAAATTTAGAAAAATATTAACCCTTGAGAAGCAATAATGCAAATAAAAATATTTATAAATCTTCCTTTGAGCAACTCACTTCAAACTCTGTAACTAAATTCGTAACCCTCTTTAATTTTCTTGTCTTTAACTTTTTGTTTGATATTTAGCACTTCCCGTGGAAAAAACCATATGAAGACAATTGTATGAATACTGTAAGCCTGATGAAAGGGAATTGAATGGGGTAAATTTCTCCATCTCATGAGACCACCATTCGCAATTCACGTCTTCTAAAATATTTCCTAAGACACACATACCAGGTTTAACAATTCCTCGTATGTAGACAAGATGGAAAAAGTCATGAAAAATAGTTCTCTGTTTTTGGATAATTAGAGCGCAAGGGGGGGGGGGGGGAAGGGATTGCGCTCGGTTGTGACAGAATGCATCAGGCATGAATGTCGTCTTCTATACATAAATTACTTTCAATGTTCTTTCAAGACCCTACAGATTCTTCACACAATCCTTATTACGTATTAAGCAAATAAAATGTCACGTAATCTATATGTGATTTGAAATCATTTACACTAAAAAATTTTTGTATTCAAGCATCTCTGAGAGGTCTCTAGAGCCTCTCTTTCTCTACATAAAGTACAGACATGAGGTTCTGATATTTTAATTTAAGACATGAAGTTTTTCTCCGTATGCACTTTCTCAAATACGTGTGTCATCGTCCCGTTGCCCTTATGCTAAAGCAGTAAGTAATGCTGTGCTAATACTTAAAATTTGAAGTGCGGATGTTGTAGAGATTTGCAACCGGGTTGTTTTCGTGTTACACCCAAATAAACTCTTAATTTAACGATGCGACTTTTTTACCAAATGCCAATCTCCGATCCATATCATAAAAATTAAGCAGTGGAAAATATAATTTTCAATTTCTTTATAGGCCTGTAGTGGTTTCCTTTTTAAGTGAACCGCCCCATTAAAATCTTAAAAATACTCATTTGTGATAAGGGTACGTTTTGCAACTGTAAGCTTGGATACTCCCTTCACTTCTTTCATCCATTCAATGATTTTTTCGAAATTTGAAATCTTTTTCAGTATTCCAATCAATTTAGCCTCATTTTTGTGATTTTTCTTCACACTTGGCATCACTTGACTTCAAAAGTAAAATGTAAGCATCCACAGGCTCTTTTTTGTGTACAACGTCACTTGTGACTATATTTTCTCTTTACCTCTACTTCCCATCAAGACGCTTAATTGTTAAACCATAATGTTTCCAAAAGAATAATAATATATAATTTGATTTAAATTGCGTTATTATACTTACTTAATAAAAGGTCCCTTTTAATTGCCAAATTACTCATAACAGAATTCTCAGGATTAATTTATTTTTATATTTTACGCTAAAGATTATTATTCTAGTTTTTGGGTGATTTTTGGACGACTGCTTAATTTTTTTTAATCTAAATTTTTTACTCCATTCACTTTGGTCATTTTTTATAATCGATTTTGATATATATCGAAGTTTCATTTTATTGTTTTACTACTTTGATTTAAATCATTTTTGAATAATAAATATTTGTCCAAATTATATTGCTATATGGAATACTCTATTAAGAGTGAGTAAAATGAGGATATTCAACCCAATATAAGACCTTCAGATGGCAATACTGATTTTATCGTTGAATCACTATTCTTATTTTTAAGGGGGAAAAGTTATTGCGTGGACGGGGGTCGAGCTCGTAAACTAAGGACTAGAAAACACTAGTTGAATCATCTTTTAAATACGTTCATGTCTATCTATTGATCTGATAGTCAAGATTGTACGATCAGGCCGAACTGACAACCTGTCTAAGAGCAAAAATCTCAGTTAAGCAAAAATCCTTAACTGAGTGCCATAACTTACAGGGATTTCATCCAACGTTAGAAATTGACTAGCCGAATCTGAACGGAGTAAAACGGCTAGGAAACTAAAAAATCTCTGAAACCACATAAAGAACAAGAACCTTCTAAATGTTTTAGCTGTGAATACTCTTTTGCGCGTGGATGCGAAAATATATTGAAAATAAAATAACTGAATATACATCTCAAAAAATGTTATGACAATAATTATTTGAAAGATCTTTGACTAAAGCTTGAACAATAAATGAATAGCTGAATAGGGGTGTAAAGTTTACGTAATCTCTCTGATGCGTAATACTCTCGAATAAGAGTCTTAAGGCTGCTTGGGCTGGGATGGCTTCGCGTGCTTCCGGAGTAGTGTGGCATCTTCCTTGCCTTGAAACTTGGATTTTATCTAGTTCATAAATTTGTGAATGCCTTTGGTAGCATAATGATTTTTCTTGTACCAGGCAATAGTAAGTTCATGAAGCGGTTTCCCAATATGTTCCCAATAGGTTCCTAATAGGTTCCCAATAGGTTCCCATTAGGTTTAAACTTGAGTATAAAGCACATCTCGTCCGCGCCCTAACCTTCCACGTGTTTGCGCACGTGTGCCGCCACTCCATTGAAAACCTTCCTAAAAGCCGCAAGGTCGGTTCAACCACTGACAGGGGACGTCTGAATTATTGCCTGGAAGTGGCTCTTTTTTAATGGTGGCATCTTCCCGTCCAAAACACTCCTTCAGCTTCTTGATGTTAAAGTCGTAGTTGGCTTAGTTAATTTTGCACCCTTTGACAGATGCGGTCCTAGATTCCATGTTCGTTTTCTTTCGAGAGTTGAAAGACGACAGGGAAATCAATATTCTCATTACCCCCAAACAAGCGAAATCTGGTAGTTATAAAAATCAAATTTCTTTCTCATCAGAAAAATTGTTTCGAAAATCTGGTATGGACAGGAATCTAAACATCATCGACACCATATTAAACTTATCTTAAGAAGAAAAAACAATACAGATTTCATGTACGTTTGATTTTCTGGTACCAGTTTCCCGTTTCACACCGAAGATTCCTAATTTTATCTGCATCTTCGCTCTTCGGCGCGGGTAAATCTTTGGTCGTGTAAGTCATTAAATATGAAATCATTTTTCCCCTAATTCATTTTTTAACCTATTATTTTTTCTATGTAGGGTTCCGACAGAATTGCGACCTTTGTCCAAAAGGAAGATGCAGGCGAAGGAGTAAAAAATATGTAAGGTTTTCATAGGATACAAGTGTTTTCTCGTCTATTTAGAATTCCTGAAAACATGGGCCATTTTATTCAAAAAGATTGTTCGAAAAGAAGGTAATATAAACATTTCTAAAGGGAAAAAGATATAAAATGTATGATTTTCCTTCCCACAATTCTGGTGAATTCATCATTACTGCTCCTGCAGCTTACCACCAAGGATGGAATCATGGATACAACTGCTGTGAAGCTAGAAACATCGGCTTTGATTACGCCATTGAAATCTGTAAACGCGTAGTTCCGATTCGGATGCAGAAGAGAGGCCCGAAAATCAGAAGAAACATTTGCCGTTTCCCACTCTGGACCTATCAGCGATTCGCTTACGCCCGCGGCCATGGTAGAACACTTTTCCGTTAGAGACTTCTCCATATTAGCGTCCAAAAATTGGTTCCCATCGTAGAAGGCATCTTGCTCCTTGACCACTTTTTCTCTAGCTGGAAGTCGCTCTTCCTTATTTCCTTCTGTCACTTTGTAAAACAAATACAGAGATGTAGAGAGAGAAGAAAACAAAAATTTAAAATTCAGGTAAATCAGCGTTGGAACTTTGAAGTTGATCTGCAAAAAGTCGTTCCGCTAGATGGAAAATAACATTTATATGTGGGGGTATAATCGACCCAAATATCTATCAATGAAATTACCCGCAATAACAGGTCAACTAAACAACGCAGATGGCGCTGGATTCAGTCTAGTCAACCGGTGGAGAAAAGTGGTTCTCATTACTTCCCCGCTCTTTAAGGTGTGCTTCGGGAGCACTCTCGAAGGTGGCAAATGCACCACTCTTTTCAATTCAAATTTAAAGAAAAAGATAATAAAAGAAAGGAAACGATTAAAGAAAAGAAAGGGTAGGACGAAACGATTATATTATCTTGAATTTTATTATTTTAAACACCAGGGGATATAATTACAGATAATCAATTGTATAGGAGTTCAAATCCAAATTTCTGTTTAATTTCACCTACCTCCACCTTTAAATCCAGCGGTTTGGCGGAATGTGTTTGTTGTCCTCGGATGTGCCCTTACCGTGATTTATTTCATGAAATCGGACTGAGTGGATCCTCATCCACCACTTGCCATTGTCTCTTCTGCCGAGAAGCAAGTTTTTCCTCACAGAGGGGCTTGTAGACAGTTTTCTTCTTCAAATTTTTCTCGGGTGGATTTTTCATTTCTATCCAATTCCTTGGTATGTTTTTCGAATGTTTTTAGCCGCTCCGGAAATATGCCTATCAAGTGTTGATCTCTACTGACCTTAAGGCCCTTTCAGACTAGATGTTTTTCGCCAGGCGAAAAGAATAAAAGTGAAAACCGTCAAATTCTATTTTTTGATTTGCTTCTCAATTTTTTTGCTTTTTGCTTTCTGCTAGCAGAAAATAAAAAGATTGCATTTTTTAAACTTTTTATTTGCAAAAAAGAGCAGAAACTGAAGCTCGGCACTTTTCTTCTTTTCGCTTCAATTCGCCTGGCAAAAAAACGCCTAGTCTGAACAGGACTTAGCAAAAGCTAAAGCAGAACTTTAAGTAAAAAATAACAAATCATCAGAAATTCATGGTTAAATTTTTTTATTACTGCCCACTTTTGATAAATAGAAGAAGCTGTGTCCTTGATGATTTGAATTTTGTCTTCGACGGTCCTTTCAAGAATATATTTTAAAATTTTATCAGCAATCAAGTTCTCGGATTCAGTAAGGTTCAAGCCCAGCAAAGAAAACAAGCTTTTTTCCCTAAAAAATCGAGATTTTAAATATACCCTTTAAAAAGAGAGTAAGTTTACTACCACCAATAACTCATCCAATAAGTGTGCTCTCAAGCTCTTCAGCGGAAAGAATCATAGGAAAGTTGTTCAGATGCTTTTCAATGTAATTGATATCCGTTCCAATTGATGAAATCTTTATTGAGAGAAGAGTGATAACCCGGTGTACTTCTTGCTGTAGCAGCTGGGAAGACAAACACCCTGGTTGCGGCTTTAACCTTCAAAATGCGGTAACTCATAAATTTATTGAAAAGAAACGGCATGTCATTCTTCATTGTATACTCCACAATCAACACACCAACCCATCAAATTTCAAGGGTTTTGACTTACCTCTAAAGATATAAAAAAAGAAATCAAATGATAATCGTTTCAACAGTAATGGATGTTTATATGTAATGTAAGTAAAAATAGATATCTATATAATATAAGACTATTGTTTTTTGGATATTTTTGTTCAATTTTTTAAGAGAGAAAAACCATAAGATTTCTGTACTTGACGGACACAGTATCGAACACAATTTTCTTTGTCAATTAGCAGAAACGATACTTTCAAGTAATTATCTCTTGTACCAGCAAGCAAAAACATATGCAAATAATGAGGCAGGCACTATATTTATTGTGCATTAATGGGACAAGGCTTTCAATTACGTGTGAAGCTACCTTTTTTAATTCCTTTGTTTACTTCTTCCTTTTTTACTTTAAAGTTTTTACAGTGTAATGGTTTATAATAATCAATCACCACTTTAATTTCAATTATTTGGTTTAAGTTTACGAAGGTAGAAAAATTTCTGATTCCCGAGCGTTCTTTGAAATACAAACATTCGTATAGCTGTGCTTAAATTGTCTTAAAATCAGAAAACGGCAAGCTACGTTATATATTTAAAGTAAAGCCATCACTTATCTAATTCTGTTTTGAATAAGCGATAGCGTCTATAAGTCTGTTATAAATTTTTACTAGGAAGAAGCCGCCTAATGACTGTCATGGCAATGCTTTAATATTGCTTGAAACACCTGTGGATGTGAAAAATGCCCTCAAATAATACCCTGACAAAAAAGTCATAGTAAATTTCAAAATTGAAATAAAAAAAATCCAATCCGACTTTAATGATAGAGGAATACAAGAAACGGAAAAGAAGATAATATTAAAAGGTGTAGTTAGACTTTGTTTAATCGTACCAGTAAACTTTAAGGTGTTTAACATTGATAAGTATCCAAATACTGTGTGCTGAAAGTCTCGTGAAAACCAGAAAAAGGCATTAACTATTTTGTTCTAAATAGTTAACAAGTATAGTTACTTAAATTCCTAATTATGGGAAAATCATTTCTTTGGAGAAAAATATTCCTTCTCAAATTGGTAACAGTCAATAAAGAGATCGAATGAAACGTTTAGGATCAAGAAACTTTCTTTTCAAATAATTTAAGTTTTTAAATACTTAAAAACTCCTTGCAAAAACATTCCTAGCAAATCAATTTATTTCTAGGTGGAAAGAACTTTAGGGATTACTCGACAAATTTAACGTTTTTGATAAACCGAAGTATCGATTGCAGTAATAGCAATAAAGAGACGTGGGGTAGGCGAAAAGATGCTTTAAACGACTATTTTGATCCAAAAGGAAAAATCTGCAATAGTGTATTCCAAAACAGCCAACATGCACAAAAATAAACAAACTGTATGGACGTGAAGTTTGGTTTCTTTCAATTATTGAGAATGCAGGATTATTATGCGTTAACGCTACTAAGAGAATAAATGAAAAAGTAAAATGAATGTTTCTGTTCAAGTAATTCAAAATAATAATAATAATAATAAATTTGCAAAACGCAAAGGAGGAAAAGAAGGAAATAACTGGTCAGGCTGATTTCGATAGCTATATCAACTCCAAGTAGTTAATGTAAACAAATAATATGTCTTTCTTAATAAACATTTTGTAAATTTTTTAATTGGTTTTTCTCATTTGAATTAAAAGTTAAAAAAAAGTTTTTCTCTTCCTTAAAAAAATAATCAAAAAAAGAAAGAAATCAATTTAGTTACTTGGGAATGGCAATGACGGAAGTGATGGGGTGTCTACTAAAACATTAATCGATGTAACCAAGATGTCAATTATTGCTGATATTATCTAAATCATTCATTCACATTTAACTCATTTCCCTAAAAACTTTTGTAAAAATCCAATTACTTTGGCAATAACCATGAATAACCAGCCACTAAAAATTCAATCCCAACAAATCATAAATGAAAATTAAAAAAAAAACATTATTGATCTCATCGAATAACTGTGATATGATATTATTATATGAATTGAAATAATATGTCATTGCTGCGCAATGACATTGAAGGTTTAATTAGGTTAAACCAAGGATTTAAATCATTTTAAAAGATGATTTTGGCAAGAATTTAATGATTTTCGGCAAGTCAGAAGAACGAAGGCAAGCAGAATACTGGGGGAAAAAAATATAAAGTTCATGAATTTTGTTCAATAACGCTAAGGCGAACTTCAGCTTGCTCCCGCATAAGGAAATAATAACGGATGAGTTCATGCTAAAAAAAACTAGTTAGAAAAAAATACTGAGAAGCCAATCTCTGATCGGAGCTGTTTCCTGCAAGAAAGAAAATCGCCATGTCGTCGGCGCAAACGTTACTTTCGGCACCAGCAACAAATTCCTTAAAACTGAACGTAAATGGTACACGAAAGAAGGATTCTGGTAGAAAACGTTTTCTATGAACAAGTTCAGACTTCAGAGTGTAGTGAAGCATTTCTTGACCAAAAAGGTGCAATTGAAGACGACAAACATGAGAAGTCGATGAAGATGAGACGTTTGTAATTACTATCTATTAACCATCTATGTACTATAGGGATGAAAACTAGATTGAAGTAACGTGAAAACATTATTCAATGGTTTTATAGTAAAAAATAAAAATAAACCGTTACCCGAAGGATCATAGTGAACAGATCTTTTTTCTACTAGTTCTAGAAGCTCCAATAAACCTTACCCCGACGCTTTGGCAAAACCATACGAATATGATGACATCCGTCGATAAAAGGTGGGCCGGATCTCATTTCTGCACCGTGGGTATATTTTTATTCAACTTTAACAGTTTTCACCATTTTTACTTGAATTTACTTTTTCTCTCTAAAAATAAGGCAGAAGTAGACAAGAACAGTTCCACCAATTTTATCCATCTTCTTAGGGATGTCTGAATTTAGTTGGAATGATAGAGGAATGGTTAAAGTGAGCAGTAGGTATGTAATATCTATCAGCATACGTATATATTTATATTTTGAAATAGATCACCTAATGACTATAAAATATCTAAAATTCACTTTCCCATCCACTTTTCATGCAAGCCAATCCCCTGCCAAACGAACAAACGGTTCGATAAATTACAAAATTTGCGGTGTTATCTCCCACAAGGGTACAAAAAATGTTGGTCATTATATCTGCTTGAATAAACTGAACGAAAATTGGTTTAAAATGTATTACTCGTGCAGCCTTTGGAAAATTGAAAAGCAGCCTTTTTCACCCAAGATGACGATGACATCCCCTGTTTCCGATAAGATCTACTCAGTCAGAATGCTCATCCGACATTGCTGGAGCCTGAATTTTTACCAGCATTTCAACATTGTTGAAAACAAGGAAGATAGAAAGGATGAATCAAAGGGAACAGCCGACAAAGTCAATAAGAAACCATCCAGTGGAATCGAATGGCAAGAAGACCAAAGTGGGCCACAAGGTTGGGGACGCTTCTATTGGAGCGAGCAACCTGAGCAGTGAGTCGTCAGCAGTGGAAACAAGCAACAATTCCACCAATCCAGCCGACAGGACATTGATCCAGCTACTGATTAGGTAAACTAGTAACGACTTTTATACTTGCCGCTTACATTTCCAATTACGCTGTAAACAAAAATTTTCTCACCGAACAAAACAAGCCATTCACTACAATGATGTCCATAAAAAGGACGAAGTAGATGAGGAATTCAAACGGAAAGAACAAGCAAACCAGAAAGAAAGACGCCAAGTCCAACCAAGTGGGGAATAAAAAGGCCGGGCACAACCAATTGAAGAGGAGGAAGAAAACCGGGAGGAGAAGGAGGAGGAAGAAGAAGATGATTTAGAGTAAAACTGCTCGTGCTAGGTCAGCAATCACAATAGTTAGCCACCCTTCTAAATTCCAATCACGTTGTGAATGTTGTAGATTCCTTCCTAGTGCTTTTAATATTATACACGTTATTTAAATATTCACAAACTATTTCCTGTCTTTCAGATTTTCCAATTTCTTTTGGATTTGTTTTACTGTTTGAGGTTTGTCACGGGGATATTCACTGGTCAAAATTTTCTGAATTTCATTCCACGCTTTTGTTTTGTCCTTATTCGTAATTCTTTTGTTTACGACTCATTTAGGATGTGCTGGTTAAAGAACTAATAGCAGTTGATAAAAAGTTGCGAACTTAAGCACCTCACCAACTTACTCAATGATAAATCCGTTTATCAATTAGAGTTTTGTTTTCAGAGTCACTCCATTTTTTCAATCTTGTTTTCCTCTCTTTCGCCTTACACGTTTATTCTAGCTTGTCAAACCAATAAAATTCAAGAGATTCGTCTGCTAGTTACCATAACAACCAAACATTCGATTATATGAAAGCTCTAATCTCATTGGCTTTTAGTAGCTCCATCCTAAGAAAAATTTAAAGTTCGTCTTCTTCCATACCCAAGTCGTCCTCATCTTACGTTCAGAAATGACATTTTCTTAAATTTCCCCTCAGTGTTAAGTAATCCATAGCCAAGTGGGCACTTAACTTAAGTTGCCCCCTTAACTTAACACCGTTGAGGAGTTCGACCCCAAACAATAAAGTATTAATTTGAAATTTTATTTACTACTTAAACCTATGAATATTCAGTATTCTCCCATTTAAAAAATAAAATTACTTGTTATAGATCAGTAGTAATTAGCAGTAGCAGTAGCAAGACTGTAAGGATGTCTATTCATTAATGTATGATTTTTTTCCTGGAAGCTAAGTTATTTTGAATGCGCAAATTTTATCGAATTTTATTTTCATAGGTGATCATTATGATTATTTACGATAGAATGTAGAAAACATAATTCTATATTATGCTTAAACACTCTAATAATGAATACGCTTTTAAACTCCCGTGTCTACTTCTATCCGGCGTTTCATAAACTTTAAACTGAGTTTAAAGCCTTTTATTGTTACTTAATTGCTTCCTATATATATATGTTTCAATATTTCATTGATTAAGATCTTAATTTTTAATTGAATACTAAATTGTTGAACAGCAGTTTAAGTTAAGGGCAGCCCATTTGTTTTTCTATTATTTTCGATAAAAAAGACGCATTATCTTCTTTGTAATATTATCCTTGGATCCGTGTTTTATTAAACTGAATATACATTATGGTTCAAATAAACGTAAGGGGCCCTAAGCTATTTAGTGCTTTGTGCCCCTCACTAAACATGTGTGAAAAATGAAAACAATATATTTGTACTTATAATTAACTTGTTATAATTTTTTACCGTATGGGAAAAATATTCAATTTTATTATATAGATCTATCAAAAACTATTATTATAGATTTAAAAAAGAATAAAGTTTCGAAAAATTTATTTACGTTCCATATTAGACTAGTATCAAAGCCGTGTAGATTGAAAATAGCCGTGTAGACGTGAAGATGAAAAATTAAGTAGGTAAAACTTTAAAAGGAAGATCTTGAGTTAAGTTAAGGTAGTAAAACTTCGGAAATGCGATTTATAAAGTAGGTGTTAAGACGTGTTCAAGGTTCAGTACTCTGAAAATCACTTTTTTTATTAATACAAAACGAGCGAATTTTACCAATACACAGAGATTTGGAAGAAAAAAGGCATCATGAATTTATCAAGAAGTTGCGGAAAAAATCACTGTTGATAAGATCATGGCCATAATCTCGTCTTACTACGTGAGATAACTGCTTCTAAGTAACTGCCTTTATCAGTTGTCAATTGTTGTACTGCCTCAAATTGAATGCGTATGTAAATATATATAAACTGTGAGGATATAACGCATTTAAACAATGAACCCTAGTGTAAATTTCTACACGTAATCTACATACATCTACATGAATCTACATGTGAAGATGTTTATTTTCTATTTAAAGGCAAGGTAGAAGGCTGGAGCAATAGAAAGTTAAGATTGTATAGTGGTAAAGACCATCAAAAGAGGAAGGTTTATTTAATCAAAGAAAGTGAAACAGTTATTCCCATTTTTTATGTTTCGAGCTTCTGGCGTGATTTAATAAATAAAAGTGTTGCTATTGATTCTGGCTTTATGGTATTAGGGTGGGGGATAATAGAACTGACTTGTTGGTTACGTCCAAATTTTTTAACCCCCACAGTTCCGATTTTGTCTACAAACTAACAAATGAAGGAGACAAAAGTGCACATCTCCACCTCAGTATCTTTTCACTTGAGATGCCGGAAAAGTGTAGTATAAAATTGCAATAGTACTATATTATATATGGAAGAAATAAACGCAATGCTCTTAGATTATAAGGGTTTTCAACCTCGAATAAAACCCGAATTCAACTAGTTTATTTTACAGTTTTAGGTTTTAGGAAAAAGAAAAACAGGTTTGAAAAGGGCGAAATAACGCTAAATACAGGGTTTTCAAACCAGAAAAATAACTAGTTTGAAACGCTAAACCCGTTTTACTAACCAGTTTTAAACCATTCTTTCGACACAGTGCGCTTACTAGGGGTTATTCCATATATAATTGTTGTAAATGGAGGAACTAATTCAAATCTCCCATCGTTTATCAGCAAGTTTTTGGAATATGAAGCGTTTGATAATGAAATATAAATCATTTTGCGCTTACAGATTCAATTTTCTAACTCCGTTGCTACATACGTGTTTGGATAGAATGGGAAAAATACATGTCACTCTCGTCTAGAGATTGGTAGTAATGGGCGAACAACTTTGGGTTTTTCCCTGAGTTGAACTTGTAGCAATTCCAAAAGACTAAATAAAAAAAATCAGTTAAGTTGAGATGCAGAAGTGGTAGTTTTTTCCGTATTTTATTTTATTTTTTTCGGGTCGCTATATTTAAAAGAACTGCCCTTTTTCCGGACGATCCCAAATATCTCGCTCTCTGGCACATCACTTTTCTATTTTGAAAAACAATTTCTTGCAATTCCTTGCTCACGTCAAAAAACAAGTTATCGACCCGGAGTTGTATGGACTATGGACATTACTATCAAGTAGGCCAGGGCATGTTTAATTTTTCAACTTCCATCTTCTGCTTTAATAGCCATCATGTGGTAACATCAACAACTTGCTGATTCCATCCGAACACAACAAGAAACATTTTCGTTCCTCATGTATTCATTTTCATATAATACTTTTATCGTTTTCATACATATGCTATTGTAATTAGTAAATTTCTAGAGATATTATTTATGCTACCTTAGTACTAATACTCTGCTTGCACGTTTAAAGATGCGATCATGGGCGAGTAAAGATTGCTTGCGTAAATGGAGATAGGGGCTATGCTTTTACATTTTTCACAATTTTCGTCTGTTTAACTGTACAAACGTCTAATAGATTGAGCAGTAAAGCAATAACAAAAGCAGGCGACTCCCAGCGGTTTCCATTTCACGGAAAAGAAACCTAATCTAACCTTTGAAAAACCTTCAGTAAGTTTTGTTATCTTTATACATAAACTAGTTGTATACAAACAAAAACTGGAATCATTACGCCAACCTTATGATTGTATATGATATATACTTTCTCCTACACATACATATAAATAAATAGTCATCCATTAATTTTTGAGGATATAACATTTAATTTTCCCTCAATCCCGTGGATCAGCGATCCTCCTGATACGAGTGGGGTGAGTTTTTTTAATAAACACGGTGCGAGAAAATGTGGGGAACGGGAGTAAGCCCCTGGTAAATTTAACTATTTTGCGAAACTAGAACTTGTGTACGATAGCCAATTTTTAAGAGTTAACAGGTTCTTACACGAACGTATTGAAATTGAGGATTATTAATTGTGTGTCTGCAAAGTCTAATTGGATTCCAAACGTCGTGTACCATCTGCCATAGTAGCAAACGGGTATTTGAATCCTAGTAGTCTTCTTTCCTACGCGATCTATGAGAGATAAATATTGATGAAAGCAACAGATATAAATTGAAATATTTCAATAAATGCATGGTACTGAATAATGTTGAATGCATAGTAACGTTTTATCAGGAATTCGCTCCTCACGAACTTGGTTATAATCCAAGGGAATAATACCGATATACTCCAAGCCGCAAGATTGTCGAGAGTAAACGCATTCTGCAACAAATGGGGGACAATCAGATTTACTCAAATATGGATTGTTATGTCCAATATACGGTCGGTAAATCCGGGCAATGAAGTCATATAGCAGGAAAATGATTGTATCCAAAGAGTTGTGTGGCAAATTTCAAAAGTTGGGATTTCGATTTTTCAGGAGAAAACTTTCTTCTTGACATATGTTTAAAAACACACAAAAGGGCTCGTTACGATCTTGATACCGAGTGTCTATGAGACTCTTTTGTCAATGCTTTGTACCTTTCGTCCCCCGATTTTTTTATGACTTTTGTTTGTAATTTACAAATTGCTTAAAAAGAACAAGATTCTTCATTAAGATGACCTCGTCATTTGATCAGGTACAAATATTGTTTGTCCTCTTCTGGTAATGAAATTTTGTTTTTTCTCTACTTTCTTCTTCGGCAATTTTATTCGCTTTTTACTGTGCATGTAGAATCGCAGCAAAAGAGTGTAGTCTGACTTCTTGTGTTATTGAGAAGAGGTACACTTACGCTATAGCTTACGAGAGACTCGTTTCTATGACAAAATATTTATTGTTTCACACCCACCATACCTAATCCGATAAATCTGGGGTTGATTATGGCTAAAGAAATGGAAAGAATATGACATATACCTTTTCTATAGTTACAAGGTACCAGGAGACAGGGTTGTTTTATGACGTAAAGTGTGCAATAATGCGATTGCCATTCTCAAATAACTAATAGATGAAACACAGCAAATAAAATTTTCAATAGAGGGTTGAAATAAGATATCGTAATATGAGTCATACATCGTAATATGCTATAACCGTTTGGGCACGAAATTCAAAAACTATAATTCCTTCAAGTTTTTTTTTTTTTAATTTCGTGCAAAACGGTTAGCCAAATGCGGAGTTGTCAGTTGACGCGAAAGTAGGGTGTAAACAGCCCTATAAATTGAAAAGTATTATAAATCATTAAAAAGCAAGTAGAAAGTAAAAAAAAATCGTAAAATATAAATTATATCACGCAAAACTAAAGGCAACAATTTAAAATGATTAATTTTGAGGTAACTAATGCTTTTATTAAAAGTACTTAGCATTGGCGCTGTACGTTTGATGAAATTAAATAATGTGGTGGGGAAAATAATTAAAAGCATTGAAAGTGGTAATTATCAAATTAGCAATATTTTTGGCTCAAAGTTTAGTGTGCACACGAACTAACGTTTGTTATGTATAAATGATAAATGCCACTTTAAGAAATGAATAAATAAAAAAGTTAATTCGTCTTTTCGGGTCAAATCGGACATGCTGTGTTTCTTTTATAAACCATGAAATTTTTTATAACACGATCAGGTTCCAGAGGTTTGTTCATTCGCTGAATGGGAACTTTTCACGTTTTTTTTTAAGTGAATCGGCACAAGCGGAAAAGAAAGGGGCTTCTTTGAATGTGGATCCGTAATCATGAAGGTAGAAGCCACGGTTTGCGTGGCAGCCGTTCCACGAAGGTTCCATAATGACCACAATAAACGTAAGGAAAGATTCCAATACTTTCTAAAAGAAGGATTCCTAGAAATACCTGTATAAATTTGAAAAAAAAACAACATAAAAATGATATGGAAAACCTTTTTCATCGCTAGAAAAGTGCGCGTTTGAGTGAGATTGTTTATTTTTCTCGTTTCTCTTAATTTTTCAAATTGAACGTGTGGAATGACAATTGAATCAATTTTTTGAATAGCAGAAAAAAATATCAACATACATTTAATACTTGTGATACTTGCAAGCCATACGCGATATAATAAAAATCAAATATATAAGATGGATAAAAAAAGGAAGATACACATTAGACAAACAAGAAAGATGTAAGCAATTTACAATATATTTTAGGTAATTGTTTTGAAATGAGTTAGATCATTCAATATAATTTTCTAATAAAACCGTTGGAAAAGTCCTTGTATAATTTTTAACAACATAAAATTTCCCGTAACCTACGATAAGCTCCCAGGACTTCTTCTTTAATTTTTTTATGTGGAATTGTTTTGGTTTTTATATGTTCTGTAATATGAGTTTTTAGGAGTGTGGGAATTTATAGGTATATTTTTGGGTTGTCATAGCACATTTGCCTAGAAATATCAACTGTCAATCGACCAAACGAGTTTCGTTAAAATTACTTATCCAAGTTCTTCTTCTGTTAGTAATGTCTCCGATGCATCCGTGGCAGGTTCCGGACGCTTTTGTTGGGAAACTATAGTTTGGCTTCCTTCGTATTTTAAAAGTATTTCGGCTGTTTGGTGTAAAGTTTCTCAAACACCATATTTTACCCATCCAATACGAAGACTGAATATATGAACCCAGCGATGTGATCTTTCTCTTTAAATCGTGACAATAAAAAAACGCTGTAGAATTCATCGTCAACTGAAAAAAATTAATGTCCAATTTCTTGTGAAATTTAATGTAGACTTGCTGAACTAACTCTTCTTCTCCTATGACTTTTTCCAGGAAGGCAGACATCTTTATGTCGGGGTTTTGGGTCCCAAACCTTGTTCCCATATGAAGTTTAATTTATTAAGGAATTCAGTCTTGCTGTGCGTTTTAATCACATCACATTATGACCAAACTGTGGCATAATAATTCTAAGGAAAAATTATCACATGTTTCGTAACACTGTGTCCACTTAAGAGCGTAATTGAGAGAAATATATAACGGGGGGGGGGGCAAAACAACAACTTTTTTTATTTAATATATTGTTTAGGTTTCACTTACAGCTAAGTTTAATTTGAAACTGCTTTCCGGGAATAGTACCGTCTCACTGCATTTTAACGAATATTGCTACGTAAAAAGAGCAAACAAGAGTGACTTTGCTACTCTCAAATGTTATTAAATAAAGTTAGTTCATTTATTTTTTTATTCTTTAATTATAATTCATATTTACATATCATTCCATGTAAGTGACTATGAAGATTCAAACTCTCTTTTTGACTTCATAGGCAACTATTCTACCAATGAGCCAACGAATTCTACCAAATACCAATGAAATAACAAATAACAATAGTGATATTTTTTTTTATTTGGTGAACATATTATTAATTCAAATAATTGATTAAATATACTAATAGTCAAATTAAAATAAATACTTTCTATTGTAGGACGCCGATTCCAGTGGTAGCAGTGCAAATGAATCGACAGAACCGACATTGGCTATAAAATGGGTTTGCTAGACAGAATTAAAAGGCCACTTCACCTCCAGCTCCAACCAATACAAAAAAAAAAACAGAAAAAAATTTAATCTCCATTAGAGATTAACATTTTTAGGAATGCCAAAAAAAGGTTTGTGGCCGCGATTTCACCGGGAAAAATGATAACGAATGAAAGATTGCATGGAATGGTTGGGGAAATTCACCAGTAAGGGCTCTAATTATTGGTAACCAAGGCTTATTGTGCATCAAGGACTACTTTATTGCAACACTTACCATATTTAAACAAAGTCAATACCTCAGGTACTGCATTGCTGTCTCCCATTGTGGGAGCTTGTGGATTTGTCGTCAAAATCACCACCTTGTTTTTGCTCTCAAATGGTGGTAAGTGGGATCAGTTTCTTGGGATCGCCCTCAAGGAGGCTCTTATTTTGGATATTAACGAAAACCCCTTTCTGCTTGGCCATTTGCTGGTTACCGTGTCTCATCTCCGTAAGCTTCTTTCACGTGTTCCGGTCTCAATCAAGAAGAAATTGTCAGCGTAGAAAACCGTAGTACTGTTATACTGTAGTTAATCTCATTGGAGGCAGATTGGATCTATATTTTACCGTAACTCTTGGGACATTTACGAGTAACCGACAAGAGCAGATTTTAAAAGTCTTGGTCGCTCTATGTTGATCATTTTGAACTGAATTAGGTAAAAACATATGAAGTAGATAAATATAAAATAATACGGAAATAATGCTAGATTTTATTTCGTTTCCAAAAGAATATTACATTATTCAAAAAAATATTTCAGATTTTTAAAAGTGTTTTTCCCTTCGCCACAACACGGTATCCGGGAACTAGTTACCTATTTGGTACCTCGACTGAGGCTTATGGGATAGCGGTGGCGCGCTAGCGCCACCGCCAAGAAGAGAAAAAATCTATTGGTAACCTCCGTTAAATATTTAAATCTTTTAAAACAGTTTCCGCTTATTTATTTCAGAAAAAGGTAAAGACAGAAATGAGCTAAAGAGTTACAATTTTAGGCTGCACACAGGAAATGAGAGAGCAAAGTAAAAATGTTGCAAGACGGTCTTTCTTCTCAAGCCTTTGTAATAGTATGAATCCACGGCTCACGTTTCTATCTCGACTTCAAAATTTCAACAAATTAGCAACATATGATGTTGCCATAAAATGACTTTATGATCATAATCTCGAAAGCCACATCCATATTGTTGCAAGTACCATAATTCAGGTCAAGGTCTTGTTGAATGACATCCAGGGCATGAATGAAGTATGTGCACAAGAAACATGCTTAAGTTGGGTTTGCTCCTAACTGATGAATAACCTGATGTTGGTGATGAAGAACAGCTCAGAGATATGGGCATTATCTTGTCATTTTGTGAATGGTGGTGTGAATGGACTTCGCTGTTTTGGTATCTCAAGAAGTAGAGGAAGATTCCGTTCATTTCTGTAAAAGTGTTAGCATCTGTGAAGACTGGCTTCCTCCTGGACAGGGGGTTAATTATTAGAAACTATCTATTGGACTACTTCGCTACATTGCTCAAACATAACCAAAGTCCTTTTGGAATACTAACATATTCCGGATAGCATCGAATGTTTTCGATACCGGAGTGAGTCTGAAACTTTAATTTCAAAGTTTCCTATGTTCTTACTCGGCGTTTCGTAAATTTCAGCCGTAAAATACCAAAATTTTCTTGATCAAGTTTAAAGGCTCTCCTATTGACAGTAGTTCTTATTTACACGATTTTCTTTTTCCATTTCCATTCTTTTATTGTATTCTGTGTTTTATGTACAGTACTTTATCTTATAAATACAAGAAAATAAGCTCTTAAACAGATTCATTTTTAATTCAAATTTGTACTGGAATGATGATATTGGCAATGCATCCTGACATAATATTATTGGGAAATGATATCGCCTATATTAACTCGTGTGTTTAGTCATTATTACCATAAACACTTTATATGTGGTTCCAGATATTGACAACAGATGCACGACTTGTTGCTTTTAGATTTTAGGTTACCCCTTCTCATTCACTTTCGTTATATATGGATGATCTAGATCAGTTTTTTTCTTTCTTTCATAATTGTTCTGTAGTTTAATTGGTTGTGTGATGAAACACATATTCTTTAAGAAGTGTGGAAAATTCCAGCCAAGTAAAACAAAATTCCAGACCAACTGGTGCAAATTTTTAATATACTTTATGAAACACGAGTTTGGATGATGGTGGTCTATCTATTAGTTGACTCTTGACTAAGTTGAACAATGCCATAGGGGTATAATTGTACCACATTTTTTATTTAATAAATCTCGGGAAAGTGATTTAACCAATTAGAATTTCCAAGGTTCCGCTCTATTTTTATGATTAAATGGAGAAATTTCAAATAATTCGTATACCTCTTTTTTAGTTACAACTTCAAAGTCCATATTTAGTAAAAGGACGCATTTTATTTGATTCAACCGGTAGGTGTACCAAAAAGAAATCCGAACTGGTTGGAATTCTAACCAAATTTGCTACCAGCAGTTAAAGATTTTCTCTAACTGCAATAATTGACGATCACAAATTCAACTTTAAAAAATAAAAGAAGAAAAAAATATAAAAGGAATAAAGAAGTGTTCGATCTCTGAAAAAACCTTCTGTCGGATCATGGAGTAAAACATCATAGAAACACGCATAGAAAAATCGGTATTAATTCGGTTTAATTAAAAATGTTCGATTGACTTTCATGAAAAATGAATATTTATTACAATACAAGAAAAAAAAGAAAATAAATTTAATAGTTATTTTACAATAAGCGAAGAGAGAAATTTTAGTAAATTTTTTTTATCATTAATAAAAACAATTGTCCAAGATTATTATTTTTCATGGCGTAAAAAAATCGACCAATTAGAGCGTCAAAAAATTACTGGATAGGATTTTTTTTTTCAAATTTATCATTTGAGGTAATGAAAATAAGCAGTGGGCTTCCATCTCCATACTCCATTTTATTTTCTTTGAATGAAATAAAATATCTTGGCTGGCTTTACATAATGATTGCATAATTTTTTTTTAAATTTTAATATTTTTTTGGAAAACTATTCTTAGTGATTGTTTTTTAAATTAAGAATTGAAAAATAAGTATAGTTGTGAATCCTAGATGGCGTAATGGAATCCTAGTTGGAGTTTTTAGTTATGCAAAAAAAAATATTTTCAATTTCTACTTGTTTGCACGAGAGACACCTTGTTCATTAAGTAGATACATATTACTGTAGCGAGGCAATTCCAAATAAAATCTTGATGTACAGTATGGTTCAAATAAACTCGAGGGGCCTTTACCTGTTGATTGCTTTGTGCCCCTCTGATCTGAGCAATCACAGTTTCATACGAGTTCTCTAAATATTCATGTTTTTTTTTCTAGGAGTGCTTTGTTAATACTTTCTAAACCACTTTGATATGCTTGAATAAGCTAGTTTAGTCTGCAATTCTTTCCAAAAAACTTTACATTCTTTAAAAAAACGGTTCTTGTAGAAGGTGTCCAGCAAGATCGCGGATTAATTCATCCTTAACTCCATCTAATTGAACATCAGGCATAGAAGCAACGGTGTGAACAAAAAGTTATTTAAACAACTTGTCTTTCAAAGAATCTTTTATGGCGATGATAAAGAGACACGTTTCATACGTAACTAGTAACCGAAGGTCCTCTTATTATCTAAGTTTATTTTTATTTAAATAGAAGTCGCGGAAGATGAGAGTCGAGGAATGAGCTGTGGAACAATCATTAATTCCGCGGACGATCCCAAAAAGCGCTTTCAAAAATTTTGTTAGCCATTGAGTTGTATGATTTAAGAATAAATATTGGTGAAATACTACAATCGGATCTTGATTTAGTCATCCTGTAAGAACTGTGATGCATCTGGCATTGAACGCTCAGTCAATAAAAATTTTTGCTGAGGATGGACACACTTTGCTTCGATGGACACATGCCAGCTTCGAAGTGTCGTTAATTACATGGATATCTCAGGATCGGGTGTGGTATCCTTTACTATCTTTGATAAATTTTCTGCAACGCGATCGGCTTTTATTTTGTCTGTCGGGTCAAGAATGTTCCATAAATATCTAGTTTTCTTCTTCCTTCCAAAATTTCAGGTGTTAATTTCAGGTGTTAATTTCAGGTGTTATGTACCGTCCATTAATAATATCAAATAAATCGTTCATCAATTTGGTCATTCGCTTCTTGGATTTAGACGATCGATTGAATTTGGTTTGCCAAGAAGAGAATTGTAATTGTTTTAATTCCAGGAATGTCGCCAATATTTCACAGAAATTACTGTAATGTTTATTTTTCATATCATCAATTGAGAAAGTTTCAGCAAATTTTACGGGATCCGTTTGAGTTGATACCTCTACATATTTCTTTCTAGCATTATTCCTGGAAAAAAAGTTGATATGCTTCCAGCTCGAAAGTGCAGAATTCTACAGCTGGATCAGGACCTTGGTATTTAACCATTACACCTCCCTTGGAACGGAAATACGCAATGTGTTTTTGTTTCAGATAATTCCTTCACATTTCCAGCAATTGCAATTTATTAAATTCATTCAGGAGAAACAAAGCTCTCCTTTGAACTTGAAAACAACATCATTCATTTTCTCCAAGTTTGTTGGGTTTATATTCCTTTCGTTCAACCTGAAACTTATTCGGTGCTACCATGTCTAGTCTAGTGTTGAAGTTTCTGGCAGCACTCAAAATTTACTTGCTTACCAGTGCACTGTAAGAAAAAATCATATGGATAATTGCTCATTTCGTTCATGGATCATTAACTCTATTAACCTGAACAAGAACATGGTTCATCTCATGATTCCTTGTGCATTTAAAAAGATGAGGCAGGTCCATCTACTATTTAATCTTGATGACATTGTCGATTTGATGGAAAAAACATGCATTTCTCACTGGAATCTTCTCAATATATGCCTTACAAAGACATGAGATTCTTGTTGGAAGTAAAACCATCAGAGTCTATCCTTTTCCCAAAAGAATTTTTTTTTTAGAAGAACGATTGTTTGCTTTAGGGAAATTTTCTTGAAGGATTGGTCCAATAGCAACATTCATAGAAGCAACACACACACGATGAGCTAGGTCCAATTTCCAATATATAGCCAGAAAATGAGGACAAGATGGTGAGTGGCTAGCCCATTCTTTACCAGAGTCTGTATATCTTCACCATAGTCGGATATTCAATGCCAAATAGGTTGAGCCGTAATAAACTTTTCCAGTGCGATGACTGTAACATACCTTCCACGTAAGATATTTTTTAGGGACATTTCATCCTACGTCCCTCATTTTCTGTAATCGTGTAGGTTAGCAAGCTCTTTTACGATGTAGTCCAGGGCAAACTCGTTGAATTCGAATTTATCATCAGTCGAACTGAGAGTCATTGTATAGTCGAGGCTGAAATAAAAAATGTTCTTCATATAGTTTTATGTTTTATTGTTCCCAAGTTTAAGAAGCAGGCAACGCATTAATAATGGTCCATAGTAGTGGAAACCATGAGCTATTCCACTCGGAGCCTTTAATTCAATTTTTCCTTAGTACATAATTTTTAAAAAAATAATTTCACGATGGAATTTAACGATGGTGCTTGACGGGAGCATCTATTAGCTATCTACGGGAGCATCTATTATTCTTATCTATCTTTAGAAGGAGCATCTTATTATGCATCATAAAAAAGTGAATATCGCAAATCCAATTTATGTTACTGTATTGGTACTTTAGTCCTTTATAATGTTTTACCGTAAATTTTTTTATTTTATTTTACGCATTAAATGTTGTGCATAAAAGTTCAGGACGGCACGAATGCGCCCAGAAAGGATTTTTTCATATCTTTCTCCTTTGCATATTAGCATGCTATTAGGAAAAAGATTTTTTCCTTAATGTTTGATAGCGTGAACTAAAATAAATCGTACTCTTATGAACTTTAAAAAATAAATATAATTCAAAAAATGTTTCATTCAGCAATTCAGGAAATTTTCCCCCCACTAATCTTACAAGACAAAACACTGAGCTTCACCAATAACAGGACTAAAGAACCGTGTGCTGCAATTTCATTCCCGAACCCAAAAGATTCGGAAATGAACGTAATTTTTCATGTAAGAGATCTAAGTAATTTAGTCTAGGATGGGCTCTTTTCAAAGCACTAAAATAATTACAAATACATCGTCGAAAACAATATTTATGAAGGAATAATGTATCACTCTTAAAGAAATAAAACGTCATTAGCCTTATACAACACTATCACGTGTGCCCTAGACCAATTTCTCTCCTATCTTACGATTGTCGGGAGTGTGGCCTCAACTAGAGATTCTGCCCCAGTTGCGGTAACCACCAGCTCTTTAAATTCTGCAACTTATTATGACAGCATTGTCGAAATATGAATTACTGTAAGACAATTTAACCAATGACGAAACCTTTACGACCTCCGCATTTATTGTCGCTCGGCCTCCTCAACTGCTTGTACGCGTTAACAGCTTGAACGTTGATCACCTTGAACATATAGTTTGAGGAATTCTCCACCCTGATTTGTGCATGTGTTTTGGAAAGATATCAGACTATTTATAAACTACTGCTAAATACGTTTTTAAATCATTTAACAAAAAACTACTAAACTAAAGCTATTCAAAAGTTGCTTCGAGTTCGGGTGGTGAGGGTTCGCAGCATGATCCCAAAGGTGCAATTCATCAACGCATTAGAGAGAAAAAACGAAAAGAAAATGGTGCTGAAGCTGATGGTAAGAAATGAATAAATTCCTTTTCTCTTGCACCATCAGTCGTTTGCCTTGAAATTAAATAAAATATAGAGAATTACGATTAATTTGTGAATTCTTTTACATTTTTAGATTCTCCTCTTCTATACTGGCGTTAGTTTTGACAACATAAATGTTGCAGTAAAAGGCCTTCAACAAAAAGATGGAACCTCTTGTGGAGAAAATCAACTCATTGTAACACACTAGGTTTGGTTAAAGTTTATTGGGGACGTTGAAATGTAATTGTAAATTGGCTTATATTCGTGGGAATTTTTAAGACCTGTGATTTAGTTTTATTAGGTAGTTTTTTTCTATAAGTATTAGAAACCTTAGAAAGGGAGGAAATGGAGAAAAATCATTTTTCCGAGCTGATTGCCAGCAATCTATTAACATGCCTTTTTTGAATAACTTAACTAAGAAATATAACATAAAATAAATAATAAAAATATTGTACAGTGCAGATAGTAATGCACATACACAAATATTTTACAGTACATATACGTCTCAAGTCAAGAAGAAATTAGAATATAAAAGTGAAGATACTAACTTTACAAACTATATTTACATATAATTTTTAAATGCATCAAATTAAATTTTAAATTTTTTTATTATATAAGAAACGTTGATTTTTTATTCGTAGAAACAAATGACGGTTTCTCATCAAACCTAGGAAATCACCAACGCAGTTTGCAGGGGATGAACGCAGCACAGAGCAGTGAAATATTGTCAGCAATTTCTCTCCTATCTTACGATTGTCGGGAGTGTGGCCTCAACTAGAGATTCTGCCCCAGTTGCGGTAACCACCAGCTCTTTAAATTCTGCAAAGGACAAAGACAAGGACTAAAATTTTCAATCAAGAGTTCGGAAAAATAAGCAGAACCCTTGGCTTCTCACAACATTATGTGCATGGTTTTAAGTTGGCAGGATGGCCGACGAAGAACCTTCTATATACTTTTTTTTTGCACTCATTGGGGATAGTTTTTAAGGGTTTATCTAAGCTCACGCACAATTAAAAATGACAAATCAATAAACAAGATGTTATGACGTGTGTAGTTTCCTCCATCCAGTCTACTCGAGTCAATATGTATACAAGGTAGATATGGCGGATGAGACAAGGATGCTCTAGAGGAAGGCTGCAGTCATTCTGATATTTTCTGATTTTACTACCCTAAAAAGTTTCTTTGTCTCAGCACAGCCCCTTTAATGCCGTTTTCAAATGGCAAGATTTTTCAGAGATTTCGGTTTAAAAATCCACTCCAGATATTTATTTTTATATCTTGCAAAACATCCAGAGCAGATTTTCCAAATTTCGCTCTTTTTCACTGGAACAACTTTTCCAATACCCCGTACATCCGGTATTACCTTTGATGCTCCTTTGCGGATCTGAAAAAAAATCTGTCGGCCATTGGAACAACACTGTCTTCCCATTGGAACAATTTGTTAAAATCTACTCTGGATTTGCAAAATCTCTTGAAAATCTCGCCATTGGAAAACGCTATAAGAGTCAACAATAGATACATTTGGAAAAGTTTAAATTTAGTTCAGTTTAGTGGTAAGTGTTTACGTTTTGTAAATATGAAGTCAAGTGGTTGGTACTGATTAAAAGTTATTATTTAGTATCGAATTTTGATGTTATTTCATTCACATTCTAAACTTAATTCAATTTGTTATTTCTTTTTTATATTTTTCAAATTTCTAAGGTAACATTTTATTTATATTTTAGACAAAAATGACTGTGTTGGAAATGGAACCAAGTTAAAAGAAACCTAAAAATGTTATGATAATTTTAAATATACAAATTTTCATGTAACCTTAATGTAATTCCTAATCTTGTTAATTAATTCAACTTTTTTTTATTTCCCAATTACTTTAAACTGTTTGTACAGTACAAGTCATTAACATTATCTGTGTGTATCACCGAAAATTTTGTTTAGCCAAATTATCCAATTAAGTTTTTCATTCTTTTGTGTTAAAATTCATTTTTTAACCTTTTTTTACTTTATAAATAGTTGAAATACTATTCGGGTCAAAAACAAAGTTAAACAAATATATTCGTTCTCGTCTAATCTCGTCTAATTTATTTTGTGCTGGGTTTTAGTAAAGTGATCTCCATTTACACAGTGTGTTAAAACAGGAAAATGCAAAGTTAACTGTCTACTACTGATTACTGCATAGCGTGGACAGGAGGATCGTTTATTGAAACTGTACAAGGATTACTTATCGGCACATAATATGAAAAAAGCAATGGGATAATATATAGGGAACGACAGCGATCTTCATCATATCCACTAAATAGGCCAAGGATCGATCCTTAATTTCAAATTAAACCCTTCACCAGCAATCGTAGAGAACCGTTTATACACTAACCAAATATATAAGTTGATTACGGAGTCGAGTACAGAAGACGCTGTGGATCTCTTTCTCGATAACCTACAAAAACATTATGAATTAGTTAACTTTAAAAAGATTTTTTTTTCCTTTTATTTTACAATAAAAATTTATTACGTTAACATAAGATTTTAACAATGTTTTCTCTTGGTCTCTTTTTTACCGTATTCAAAAAAATAAATAGTGGTCATGATGGCCTCATCTCGACCTTTTGAAAAAAGTATCAAGACAATATTTAAAATGTCAAGCTATTTACTTTCTGGTGCTGTTGAGTTGTCGAATCGGCTCAAAAAGAAGTTGAATTGTTTTTGGAATTTGTCTGTCATTGTTCTCGCTCCGTTTTCCAGTTGCCCACTATTTTCAAGTTGAAATTAATTAAACATTACAAAATAAATTTCAGTTTGTTACGCCATGTAGGTTATAAACTTGCCAGCTAGGCCGGATCGACACCCCCAAGCTGGGAGGGTGTCACTCCTAAAAGTATCCCGTCATCCGAGGGCGGAGCTTAACCCATACTTAGGCCAACAGGTTACTGATCCCGGCCGTGAACTTACGCTCTTTGTCTGAATTCCACAGTAACTATAGGACAACTTAACCCACTTCCGGATCTTCAAACGCTCTCAGTCCTCCTTCAACCAGTGTACTACAATCACTGCTAGTTATACAATATATAATTACTGTGCCTAGGACTTTAATCTATTCTCTCTCGACCCTCGTATAGACTTTGGGCGAGTCTAAGTGTAGTCTCATAGCGAGCACTACAAGGTGAATGACTTTTCCCTGAAAAGGAGAAGACAATTTGAGAGTTTTAGTTATCATTTCACTTAACTCAGGATTGAAGTCCTTAAATTGATTGGCCACATTGAAAGAAAACGGTCAGTATGTACAAATTACATCAAAGTAAAAAATAGACTCTTTCTCATCAGTGTGTCAATGTGCATCAAATTAACCGGCATGCCACGACCCAGACCTGCATTCGTTTTAACTTCAAGCCCTTTGCTTCATACTCAGGGATTGGCATTTTCTGTTGACGTCATATTTCATTAAGAGAAATAGTCGATAATTTCCCCTTTTCTTTAGATTTACTGCCTTCACCAAGACATTGTGTTTGCAGTTTGTCATCATTAGCCCTGTGTAAAATAATGCTTGTACAAACTTCCACCGCTCTTTCCAGCATTGTAGAAAAAATTGCCACAGCTGTCTTAAAATGCTTTTGTTTATTTAAAAAAAAGTTATTACGCGCGGAAGGTAGATTGAGAGACGCTAAACATACCTGACCGATTACAGATTTTCCCGGTGTGCATTTTGTGGGCGTAGTATCAAGAATCCAACAAATCCATAGAAAAAAGATACCTCCTAGAGTTTCCCTGTCTCCAGCACTGTCTATTTGAAAAAAATACTATTTTGGGTTTTAGAGGGTTTCATTGACTTCTGTAGGGCTTTCTCTATCGTTTAATTGACAGAACAATGGCAGGGGAATGGTGTTTGGAATTTCATAGTGCTTCAATAATAACGGTAGAGCAAGTGAAGTGAAGAAGGTTTCAAGTCAAGTAAAGTAGCAATCCAGTTACGTTATCAGCTCTCTTATACGACGTAATTCATAAACCAACTGCGTCACCCTGTTTTATGGCTCTAGAAACGGGCTGAGAAAAATTACGTCCAACATCTAAATCAGTGTAAGTTTTTAAGTCAACCATCAATGACCCGTTGGCTTTTAAGACCAGCTAGATCACAGGGGCCTTGTTCTCATATTCCTCCTTAAACTCCTCCATAATTTTTTAGAGGCCATAAGTATGTACCGAAAGGTTCCCAACCCACGTGGAAGGGAGTGAAAGGACGTTCGTTCATTTTCTCATCTTTTACCTCCATATTCGAGAGGTCTTGTAGAATTTTGGTGTTAGGTAGAAATATCCTCTCTCCTGAATCCTCAAATTCTAAGTCTACTTGATTCTCAAAAATCATATTTACTATAATCCAGTACAAATCACCCCTATCCATCGCAAAACAGGAACTACGCATTGTAGGCGAAGCCTGAAGACGTTTAGGGTTTTGTACTGATTGTTTAAATTAACGAAAAAATTGAAGTTACATACGACACCTCAGTATAGTGTATAACTATTACAAAATACAGCACAACATCATGAAATTATCATTTCATTCAGTTATGAAGTAAAAGACTTAAAGCTGATTTTTTTGCCTCGTTCCTTTTTAGTTGGTCTTAAATACATTAAAAAATATTTAACTTAGTAAATGTTTTCTTATCTTCTACTCTTTTAAAATAACAAAGTTATTATGAATTTGTGATCCAATGAAAAATCATCAAATGACCATCGTATAAGCTTGTTAGTTTATTGATTGTTTTGGAATGTCTTGTTTTGATTCTATTTTTAACCTTTTGAGTGGAGCTATATATCTCATATTTGGTGATTCTAAATCGCCTGTTGAGTTATAACTTCACCTGTTATTATTTCACCTGTCAAATCATAAATATTAAATGAACCCAAGACCTTTTATTGTGGCTGGTTAAGACTTAAGTACTAAAGAGGAATAAAAAGAAGTCCAGGGCATGTATTTATTGTTCTGTACCAATGGATCCTTTAAAAAGATAGTTAACCCTGTGCATGCCCCACAGCAATTTCCATTGTGGCTAGAAGTGTATCTGATGTTTTATTTTCGTTGAGTATTTAATTCTTAATTTTTATCAAATACAAACCAGAAGTTTTCAAGTTAAAATAAAGGTTTCTTATTGCGTAATTAAAAGTTTCCCTTTCCTCTTGGATCGAGGTTTTGATCTATTCCACATCTACAGTTAGTTGTACGATATTCTTTGGAAGTAAATTTAGTTGATACCACACGCATTGGAACTTCCGAGGAAGAAAGAAGGTGCATGGGAATTATGGTGTATTGAAAAATACTAATTAGTATCCAATATCAATTTAAATTTGTTACCTTGGAGATCCATAATTTTTTTTCTGACACTAAAAGGGTGTTGGTGGGAGTATCGTGGAATTTTGAGATGCTAGGAAAGGAGAAGGGTTATGTAAGGTATTATAAAAAAGGAAAATAACGAAATAAATCTAATAACTTACCATTCACACTAAAACCAACGAATTCCAGATGAAAGTATGTTAGTTCTTCTTTAAAGGAGGGTTTAGAAATTCCCAACTTGTTTGAGTGGAAATAACTAGGCGGAACCTGGTTCCCTACTCTTACCCCGCCACTTATTCTACGAGAGAGAAAGAGAGAGAACCGAGTACACAATATAAACACTTTATTATAACAATCAATCACGATACAATTCTTACTATTGTGGAGAAAATGGAGATGATATTCGGAGAATGAAGTTCGGAGGGAAAACACAATTAACACTATATTTCACTTAAGATTGACTTGATGCGACAGCGGATAAGCTGTCGGTGCGGCTATCGGATCCCAAGTCCCGTCGTCGCCCCATTCGCCCTTCAGACGTCTCCTTCTCCCCTCCTCTTCCAGCTAGGCCTACACAGCCGCCCTCTACTGGAAATGTGCGGAGCCGGCGGCTGTTGTGGCCCACGTCGTCTGCTATTTCGCTGTTGGGAAGTCCCAACACACTGGGGGGCCCGGCGGACTCCCGGCGACGAGGTGGAAGCGGATGGAGATGATACAGCTTGCCCTGAAGAGGATGATGACAGCAACTCTCTCATGTCGATCACTTCAATAGATCTCTTCTTTGCAACAGATACCTCCGCAATGGAAGGCGGAGGGAGAACAGCAAGCTGTTCTACTTTTGGATTCTCGGGTTCTTCATCGAGTTCGAGCGGATATAACCGCTGGATCGGACGATTCAGGATCTTACCGCTCTTAGTGCGGAGATAAACAAGGCGGATATTATTGTCACGCCCTCGCTCAATCTTTTCAACGATCGCCGTCTGCCAATTAATCCGCTTCTGGTTCTCGTTATGGATTAAGACGAGCTGTTTCAGTTTTGGTTCCCGGTTTGGCTTACCAAGAGCGCGGAATCGCATACGATCCGCCACGTAATCCTTCCTCCACCTCATCCAAAACACTTCCAATGCTCGTACTCTCCGCTGCTCGCGGAAGATGACCGCATCTCTTGAGGTAGATGAAGTTGAAATGTTTGGCGGAGGGACCACCCCTTCTGTTGTTGGTTGGTATCCGGAGATGAGTTGGAAAGGCGTGAGTGGCCGAGGGTCTCCATCACTGCCGTCTGAAACATAAGTAAGCGGTCTTGAATTAATGGTGAAAGATACCTCGGATAAAACCGTTTCCATTTCAGCAAACGAAAGGTTTGCCCGACCGATAACCTTGCGGAGGAGCTCCTTGGTTGAGCGCACAAGCCGCTCCCAGTATCCGCCCCACCATGGTGCAAGGTTTGCGGAGAACCGCCACTGTAGACGACGGCCGGAGAGGAATTCGTGCAGCTCTCCGTCTCGCTCCAGCTTCTTGAAGTATTTTGCAGCACGGTAGAAAGTCTTTGCATTATCCGAGTAAATCACGGACGCCGTTCCGCGGATAGCAAAGAACTTCCGAATGGCTAGAATGAAATGACGAGTGGTTAAGTCTTCAACCACTTCCAGGTGGATAGCCCGAGTAGTTGCACACGTAAACAAACAGATGTAGCACTTCCGGCTAGAAGAGTCTGCGGATGAGTACCGTTCCCGCACATAAAGCGGACCAGCAAAGTCCACTCCAGTGACCTCAAACGGCCTTGACTCAGTTGTCCTTTCCGCCGGAAGCGGAGCAGCTGGAGCGTCAAAATGCCTGGAATGATAACGTTGGCAAATCACACAATATTTTAATACTCTTTTTACCACTTGACGTCCGCGGATTATCCAATACTTTTCGCGGAGTTCAGCAAGAGTAGCGTGGAGTCCCGCATGCATTACTCGACGATGAGCAGCCTTAACGATAAGATCGATGATGACTCTTCTTCCAACGATGGTGCCCTTTCCTCCAGTACGCACTACGGAATCAGGAAGAAGAATAGGAGGAAGAGAATCACCTCCATCCATCACTGGTTGAATGCGCCCGGCTAACCTGATGAGCTGTCTGCTGGTATCCCATGTTGGCCGGAATTCCGCCAAACTGGATTGAAGAACCGGCTGCTGCATGGAAAGCTTCCGATATTCTTGCGGAAAAGCATCCCGCTGGATCTGACCAATCCAAAAATCTAAACAGAATTCAATTTCCTCGACTGATAGCCGCGGAACAATGGTTACTTCCTTCTTACTCTTTTGTTTACTCACCGTTACATCAACACTGGCTGCTGGAAGATCCTTCTGCTCTTTTCTTTTCTTCACTTTTTCTTTGAGATGTTTGATGAATCGGAATATCCACGCTGTGACGCGGAGCATCCGATCCAGTGTGGAGAATCTTCTAGGGAAATGAGATAGAGTCATCTCACTCACCTGCGGTCTCAATGCCGGTCCTACTGGCCCGATCACAGAGCACATAAACACCTTTGTACTTTTCTTGATCCCTTTCGTCTCGGCTTCAATTTCAGCAGCAGCGATGGCATCTTCCGTTGGAGTGGGGTACCGTACTGGCCAGTTTCTTTCTTCTTCTGCTAACCATTCCGGCCCGTTCCACCATTTTGCGGAACTGATGATGGTTTCCGCAGTGGCTCCTCTGGATGCAATATCCGCTGGATTTTCTTCGCCTGGACAGTGGAACCACCATTGCGGATTTGTGAATTTGCGGATAACATCAATCCGATTTTGAACCCACAACTTCCGCTGTTTGTTACCCTTGATCCAAGCCAAGGTGATAGTTGCATCGCTCCACATTACTGTCCTAGAAATTTCAATTGCACGGAGTGAACCCATTAAGTAGTTTCGGAGAACTGCTCCCATGTGCGCCGCCAGTAACTCCAACCGGGCTACAGTAAGAGTCTTTGGTGGTGGCGGAGCTACTTTTGTTCTTGCTGTCAAAAGATTAATTTGAACTTGTCCGCTGGATGTAGTACTGCGGAGATAAGCTACTGCTCCGTACGCCTTGGTGGATGCATCGCAGAACACATGCATTTCCGCGGATGCGGCGCTGCCGGCCTCGGCGACGGCTCTCCTCGGAATTTTGAGTGCGGATAAGTTCTTTAATCCACCAATAAACTCTTTCCAGTCTCTCTCGATCTCGGCCGTAACTGGTTGATCCCAGTCAACTTTGGCTGCCCAAATCTTTTGAAACATGATCTTTGAGATCACTGTGACAGGTGCGAGAAACCCTAATGGATCGAAAATTCTGGATTGAATCTGAGCTACTTGCCTCTTTGTCGGTGTTCCTCTTATAGCTGCAGCTGCTTCGATGATCTTCTGTGGGTTGAATTGGAAGACATCTTCGACTGGATCCCATACCAGCCCAAGAACTTTGGGTGAATCTCCGCCTGAAAGACATTCACTGAGAATCCCGTCAGCATCATCTGCGGAGGCATCCGCAAACTTTGAGCGGAGTGCTGGGTCATTCGACATCCACTTCCGCATTGACATTCCGGCTGATTTAAAAATGAGATTAATCTCGTTCATGGTAGACTCCGCTAGATCCACTGAGCTTGCTCCACCCAATCCGTCATCCACGTAGAGTTGGTCGCGGATTAACTGAACTGTCTCCGGATATACATCCGCATACGAGTCCAGTAACACATTGATACACGCGCGGAGAATGTACGGACTGCATACAAGTCCGAATGGTAAAACTCTCCATGTGTAATGAACCACTGGTGAACTAGGATCGGAAGGATCTTTCACCCAAAGAAACCTGATGACCTGCGAATCCTTGGGCGCTAGTTTTACCTGATGGAATGCCTTCTTTATATCCGCTATCCATGCCACTTTTGGGATGCGGAATCGAAGCAGTACTGACAACAAATCTGGTGTGATATTCGGACCAGTGTGCAGCATCTCATTGATACTTGGAGAAAACTTCGTCTTTGCAGACCCGTCAAAAACTGGCCGCACTTTTGTTGTCGTCTTCTCTGGGCGCACTACTGGATGATGCGGAAGATATGTTTGCGGACCACTCTAACTCATATCCGCTTCTTCTACATATCCAGCGTGAACGTTTTCCATTATCTGCTGATGGTACTGCTCCATCAAATCCGGTGTGCGCCTCAGTCTGTTAAGCAGACTTTGTAGACGGCCTGAGCTCATCTCTAGATTGGAGCGGAGCTGTTTTTTATCCTTCATCCATGGCAACTCTGCTTGAAATGAACCATCCGGAAGGCGGATGACCCTCTCTTTTGGATAGCTTGCCAACGGATCTGGATCCTTTCTTCCATCGCCTTCATCTGTGCCCTGCCCTTCTACTTTCCAGAACGAACGCATATCAAAGTCTACTGACTCGTCCCATCCGTCCCTTCTTTCAACAGCTGACAACATTGTTATACGATTTGCGGACATGCAATCCACATTTGCAACTGGCCCTGTCATTATCTCTCTACGCCAATCCGGTTGGCTAAGATTGGGCAGCAGCATACTCTGCATTACCATGACGTGAGTGGTACTAGCTGACGCATCTTCTTCCTCTCTATTTGGCCCATGAAGGATCCACCCGAAAATTGATTCAATAGCTGTCAACCCATCCGGATTGCGGATGTGTTGATCACCCAAAATACGCCAAATATAATCCGCACCTATTAACACATCGACTTCCTGCTCTGGTGATTCGGACTCGAAAAATCTGGTGTCTGCTAGATGCCTTCCACTATCTGCTAGTCCCTTTGCAAAACGTGAGTGTACATACCGAGGTGCTATGGTGAGCTGATCCTTGTCATACACTATTAATTCCATCTGCGGAGCTCCTGGATACATTCCACACACCGTAATCGGACGTTTTCCGTGCAATGTTGGCGGAGAATGCGCTGTTGTACCAAATGATTGAATGCCAAGATACTCATGACCCAGGACAGGCAATCTCATTTTATCCGCCAGTCTTTTGCGGATAAACGACCTTTGTGCTCCGCCATCGAGCAGACAAAGCACCTGTTGCGGACCTCTCGACAACATAATGAGAATAGTAGCCATTTTCAAAAATATACTCACTGCTATCGTCGCTAGAGAAGCAAGTTGTATTGACTGGCAGTTTTGCTTGACGTAAGTGGCACTTCCTCCTCCCGAGGGCCTTTGACCGGTACGCTGCTGGTGAGTTTGTCCTCCTCCGGCTTGTTTTTCAACATGTAGAGATGAATGATGTGGTTGGTCACACTCTCTGCACGCCCTCTCATTTTCACACCGGTTTTTATTGTGATCGTCTCGGAGGCAAATGTGGCACCTGTTCTCACGTTTCACTAGAGCCCAGCGTTCACCCACTGGCATAGTGCACTGAATTGGAAAGTGTCCCGTTCCCTTGCAATATACACACGGGAACTTTGCCCTTGGATTGAACGACGTACCTTGCTCCTGCTGATGCTGATATGGTGGTGGATGAGGCACGTAAGGAGGTGGATACCTTTGCGGAGCACTTGGTCCACTTCCACCGCTATTGCGGAAGTGTTGATTGTTGAATCCGCCTCTTCCTCTCACGAATCCTTGCCGCGCACCTCTTCCTCTCACTGTTGAAGTATAAGGATTCGTCTGCTCATAGTAACCCGGAGCCCCGGTGCTGACCGATAGCTGAGTTACTGATCCGTGATGTCCGGCGGACGCTTCTTGCGGACCGTAGTGCTGATGGAATCTTCCATTTCTTCCGCCTTCTCTTCTTTCACCCGCTTGATGCGGATTAGGTTTTTGTTGCTGTTGTTGCGGACGAAGCTCTCTGCGAATCATCTCCGCATCTTCTCGACTTTCAAGTTCATCTCGGACAAACTTCATAAGTGCTGACACGTTTTTTACGTTATGGTCTTTTTCCCTATGCCAGTCCACTACGATGCCATTAGGTAGCCTTGAGAGCAACGATGGTTTTAAGATTCCGGAATAGGAATCTTCCGCAGTCCCTATTGTAGTAAGACTTTGAACGTTTGCGTTCACTTCATCTACGAATTTGCGGAGGCTTTTTAAATCTCCGCGGTCCCCTACAGCTGGTATACTGTTCAAAGCAGCGAAATGAGCAGCTCTTACTGCATCAATCCGACCAAACCGACGCTCCAATTCGTCCCAGGCTGGTTGATAACTGTTTTCCTCAATTGCGTAACCTTTTATGGCGTCGTATGCCAGATCAGTCACACAGGAAAACAAGTAGTTGCACTTCTCAACTTCTGACAAATATGGATGATTATCTATAGCTACCTTAAAGTGCTGTGACCATGGAGTCCAGTCTTTTGCTGAAAGCCCGCTAAACTTTCTCAATTCGAGCGGAGTCAGTTTGGTGCGGATACCTGATCCACTAGCTCGGGTTTTCTTTTTGGCGGCATTGTTGACAACATTGTTGCGGGCTGCTTCATCATTACCTTCCGCGTTCTCGCCTTCCGCGTTGTCCATGTTGTCATTTTCTTCCTCATCGTCATCCTCTTCATCCTCTTCTACGTTGTTTTCTTCTTCTACTGTTTTTGGCGGATCGAGATAATCCGCAATAAAGACTCTGGTGCGGATGTATCGCTTTTGAAAGGCTGTCAGCCAAGTTGATTCGGACTTCTTTTCTTCTTCCCCGTCCAACTTGTTGTAATATGCCTTACTAATCCGCTCGCATTTGGGCCAGTTCACTTCTAATTCTGCGGCAATGGCTCGCACCATTGTTCTGTTGTCATCCTGGATTGCTTGCATCAGCTCCTGCTCGCTTGCCACGGCACTGTCGTTTAATACCTCTCTTTGCATGAGAAGCTCTCCTTTTGTTAGCTCCTGTGCTGGGGCCATCTTTTTTTTTTTACTATTATTACGGATGTTAACTGCTATATACGGATTTTTCTACCCAAAACTTTGTTTGCAATGCTAAATCAATTGAAAAATAAAGAGAGCAAACTAATATTTCTTCTGCTTGCTAGAGGATTCTTTCCTCGACTACGGATTTTTATTTCAATTCTTAGTTCTCCGCAATTGCGGAGATAATACAAAAAAAGAACAATGTAAACAGAATCGATGTACTATCACCAGATTACTGCTGCATGGGCTCGTCTTCACCAATCTGGATGTTGTTGAACTCCGGAATGTTGTCTGCTTCCTCTCCGGTGCTGGCTGGTGGAGGAGTTTCCGACTGGTGTTGTTGCGGAGTTGGCTCCACTTGTTGCGGAGTGACTTGGACGGCAGCAGCAGACTCTTGGATGAAAGCAGCGATGGAACCCTGTCTTGGCTGCTGTTGGCTGGACCGTTGAGCTTCCCTGGCCACCGTGCTGTTGAGAATTGATGGAAAGCCTCTTGGATAATCTGCAGGGTCTGTAAGACCAGCTTCGGCGAGTGATTCAGCTCGACTGGCTGCTGCGGCGCGGGCTCGTTCTGCGGCTGCCTCCTTTGTTTCTCTGCGGGCGTTTTCGGAAGCTTCTCGTTCTGCTGTCTCTCGCCGTTGGTGCTCCAAATCAACCGTTCGTGAGCGCTGATTACGCCTGCTGGCTTCTTCGTAGGTCTGGTTAAGGTCGACCCAATGCCTCTCTCCTGATTGACGTCCTTCCCGGCAGCAGACCCCGTGTTGATCAAAAACAGCTAGCAATTTTTCACGGTTGAACCAGTTCTTTGCCTGCTCTTCTACTGGCCAACCCTTGTGCGTAATGGGCTTTGAAGGATCCTTGGCTCCGAAAGGGCGGAGCGTGCCGTAGATTGTTGGGTGATGAAGCGGAATGCGCGACCAATAGCGAATTCCGGACGGGTTTGGCGGCCACTCCAGTTGCGGAGCAGTGTACAACTGTCCACCTCTTCTGCTGACGGAACGAGCCGTCTGTGCTAGAGCTCTAACGGATGGCTGCGCTGGTGGTTCTCGTTGACTCTGCACCGGCCTGGCGTATGGTGGAGGAGTTGTGCTTCCTCTCCTGCCAAGTGGCACCACGTTTGCTCCGCTTACTGGTGGTGGTGCGGAGTTGGCCAACCCTGCTCGGTACTGCTGCCGTTCAGCCGCCTGTTGTCGCAGCAGCTCGTCGATCCTTTGTTTCACTCGGCGGAGTTCCTCTCGAAGTCGGTGCAACTCTTGATGATCGGCCGCCTGACTCAGTTGCCAGCGTAGATGTTCTTCTCGTTGCTCGGCTGCTGCGAGCTCCAGCCCGATCGATCCTATTTTTTCTTCAGCCACTGAAAATAAAGAAGAGAGAAAAAAAAATTGTTGGCGTTGCGGAGTAAATACTCCACAATGAACGTTGCGGAGTTGGTTATCTAACTCCACTTGACTTAGGATATCTACTGGCTTAAGTGCAAATATAATCTGCACACTATGATTGCAACGAGAGAAGAACAAAAAAAAATTCTATATATATATCCTACTATACTCAGCAAGAGAGCAAAAAAAAATATCTTTACAGTCTACGAGGAACAATTATGCACACAATAACGTACACTTAAATATAATTAAACTTAATGAATAATAGTACTTTGAATGAAAGGATTGCTGAGATACTAATGGATACGGAGAGAAGAGAGAGAAAAAAAAATGTGGCGATGACCTTACGTTGGTATGTGCAAGGGGAGAAAGAAAAAAATTCAAAAAATGGCGGATACCAGGAATCTTACTCTTACAATAATGGGTTATTACTCGGAACTTACTCTACTGATGAGAAAAAATCAAAACTACAATGATGAATAATAACTCTTAAGTATGTGCGGAGGGAGAAGAGAGAAAAAAAAATTGAGGGAAGAAAAAAAATTCAAGATGGCGGAATACAAATCAAAACAAGTTCACAAAAAAAAGGGAAGTGGCGGAGGATTTCTACAATTGACTTTACTACTAATCTACAATTTACAAAAACACATCCGGGTCACGGCACCATTTAGAAATTCCCAACTTGTTTGAGTGGAAATAACTAGGCGGAACCTGGTTCCCTACTCTTACCCCGCCACTTATTCTACGAGAGAGAAAGAGAGAGAACCGAGTACACAATATAAACACTTTATTATAACAATCAATCACGATACAATTCTTACTATTGTGGAGAAAATGGAGATGATATTCGGAGAATGAAGTTCGGAGGGAAAACACAATTAACACTATATTTCACTTAAGATTGACTTGATGCGACAGCGGATAAGCTGTCGGTGCGGCTATCGGATCCCAAGTCCCGTCGTCGCCCCATTCGCCCTTCAGACGTCTCCTTCTCCCCTCCTCTTCCAGCGAGGCCTACACAGCCGCCCTCTACTGGAAATGTGCGGAGCCGGCGGCTGTTGTGGCCCACGTCGTCTGCTATTTCGCTGTTGGGAAGTCCCAACAGAGGGTTCTTTAATAACACATCACTTTAAAGGAGGATGATGTAACCGAAGAGTTAATAAACCAAATTCTCAGGCATAATGCTTAATGAGGCAGATATTTCTATATTTATAATATTTTGTAAATTATAAACAAGGTATGAGTTAATAAATTTTAGTTATGCAGTACTCAGTTACTGTTTTCATAAACATTTGATTAATAGCCCAAATATTATGCCTTATTCATCTAATAACAAGAAAAGTGTCGCTTATTTAATTATGATCGCACAACTATTGTGTTATTTTGGGTGAAGCAAAACACGGGCAAGCTAAGCAAGCCGAAAAATATTCAGAAACAAATAACTCAATAAGTTTAAGTAAAACAGGAAAAGAGGAGGAATAAAAAATACAGAATCAGAACACCTTGATCTTAATCATTTTTCAGGTGCGTCTCCCTCCTGAGTCTTTTGCCAAAAGAGGCCAAAAGGGGCATAAGAGACCCAAAAATTTTCACCTTTTCGGCACTTTTTTCCGGTTTTACCCCGGGCTCCACATGGGCTATGGTCGGAAACTTCGAATGTAATAGTATAGTGGTTGAAGGAAGAACATACAGTATGGTTCAAATAAACTTGAGGGGCCTTAAGCTGTTAAGTGCTTTGTGTGCTCAAGTTTATTTGGACCATACTGTACGTGTTTTTGATCATAAATATTATTTTCTTAAACAAATTTTCGTATGGATTCTCTTATCTTAGAGAGTGTTTATGAATGATTAAATCTGTTAGAAATGCTCGTGATGGCACGCAAGGTGAGTCCACAGTTGTTTATGAAGCGTTTTGCCCAATCTGTTTAAATGGGGGATAAGGCCTGTCTTACTTTCCAAACCAAAATTTCTCTTTCACAACAGGCATATAGGCTAGTTTACAAAACTATTTGGTGAATTTTTTTATAAAGATACATTTTTTAATGGATTGTTTTTTATTTAGCTTATTTACGGATATATAAAAAAATAGTAAAAATTACAATTATAATTAATTGCTTTAAAAAATTACAAAAGCAAAAATAACTTTTAGAAAACCAATAATTGAGATTTTTTGTAAGTAAATAACAAGACAAAAACCTTCCCGGAAAAGCCAGAAAAAGGGAGAAAAAAGCCTGACTTCTTCCCATATTTTTTTATTTATTATTTTTTTTGTATACGAAAAAAAGGAACTCAATTAATTTTTTATATAGCTTTTTACCTTTTTTGGAGGTATTAGGAATAAATACTTTTTAGATTACCTTACAGTTTTAAAAAAATATATTATTTAATATACAAATTGTCATCAAAATAATGTTTCATGATTTTTTAAAATTAAGAATTTCCCATTTCTTTCTGTTTTTCAACTTTTGTTATTTATTAGTTTTCTCTTGAAACTCATAAACACGAAATTTTTGGTGTTGTTTCTATAAATCCAATCGTAGCATTCGATTTTGTTTAAAAAATATTTGCATGAACTTGGATTCATTTCTCAATTTGAATTTTTATGAGCTTGGTAAAGTTAAGAATTTGATGAATTATTAGCCATTTTTCTTTCTACTATAAAGAAGTTAAAAATAATGTGTCAAAGGCAAAAAACCAGAGACTGGTTCTTCCATTACACCATAGGTAAAACCATATTCACTGCAGTAAGTGTTTTCATATTGGTTTCTCATCTTTTAAAATTACCTTTAAAAATATTATTTTTGTTTCAGTCTCAGGTGTGTGTTCATAAAGTGAATCCGGATTAGCGTGACAGTTTGCTTGATGGTTTTCTTTGATGGACGATATCCAAGGTTAAAAAATCTTAAGCAGTCAAAATCTGATTTGGAGCAAATTCAGTGTGTAAAAATGGACCGCTATACGCTCACAAGAAAAAAATTTCAAAAATAAAATCGTTAAACTAAAATTAATAATTATTCAAATGGCTTCGAAAATTTTGAATTTATTTTCTGGTCTCAACCATTTTGATATTTTACATTGTCAGCGTAAGCCTTTTGTTAAAAAATACATTTTTCTATAGCGATTATAGTACAATTTGAACACTCCTTCAATTGTGACCTAGTAGTTTTTTGTTTATATACTAAAATATGTGAAGTCCAAATGATACACCAATATTGACGCATTTTGAAGCACCGTATTCTTTCCAGCTTTTTTATATTTTTTTTGTGTAAAACATTGGGCACTGAATAACCAGCTGTGATAAAACAATACTTCTGGCTTAAATTAATCTTTTTTAAACAATTGGAATAAATCATCTTTAGGTTTTCTTACAAGTTTCAACAACTATTTTTTTATATGGTTTTTGTTTTATTTATTTCTTTCATTAACTTCTTGTTTTTCTCTCTCAAAAACTTACTAGCACACAAGTTTGGTAATTTTGGGCTTTGTTTTGTAAAGATTAAATGTGCCGATCATTATTATCCATTTTTTTTGTCTAAGATTCATAAGTTGAAATTAATTTATATGTATGTACAGAATATGATTAACTGTGTCGTTAAGATCGCTGTAGGCATTTTTTAAAAAATCTTCTCTGGATGTACGAAATCTTTTGAAAATCTCCCCATTGGAAAACGCTATAACATTGGCTCATAGAAATATACATCCTTTTAGGGGAAAAAAGAAATTACAAATGACAACTAATTCAAAAATTAGAACAGCCACACATTCTAAAGTATTGCCTTTGTTTACCTGTCAGGGTCTCTACAGGTTAATACTTCAAATATTGCGACAAATCTTCTTCAAGTTATTTTACTTTCAACCAATAACAAAATTAAAACTGTTAACAAATTCGTTCTAAAAAACATATGTTGATAAATTGGAACCTAGATGTCAAAAAATATGGTTTCGCTAGATGGCAGCACTGCTTTGGACGATATAAAGATGTGGGGGCTACTCTCTAGGGCGCCACATTTAAACCCAGTAAACCCATATTTAAGCCAGTAAAGTAGTAAAATACATTTTACTACGTCAGGGAAAATTTACCTTAATAATTATTACCTAGTATATTAAAAAATCAAATTAGTTATTATTAAGTTTTAAAATATAACTTACGAAGGAATTTCACTCTAGTTAAGCGAGAACTTTTTCGGATGCTTTCTTGTTGCTAGTAGAATAAAGGAAATCTTTTCAAATTGTGTGACAAAATATTAATTATTCTTTAACTATTTTTCCAGAGACTGTAGTTGTTTACAAGGGTTTTTCCTAAGCTATAAAATTATTACTTTATAAAACAATTTAACAAAATGGTCTTATTCCCATTATGATTTTCATGGTTTTATTTAGTTGTTACCAATCACGCGTGCTAGGCAATTGTTGGGACTTGTTAAAAAATACATTAGATAATCAATAAAATTAAAGTAACAGTTTTCAGTAGCGAGTTAACAGTTCCCGCTTTCTAGTTTCATGTAGACCAGCACAGGGTTCTAAATGAATTTTATGAAGAATAAAAAATAAAAAACTTGTTCTTAACAAGATTAAGAATAAAAGGAAACTTTTTCACCTTTTAAGTTACACACGATTCCATCTTTTACTATCTAGTATTGAAAGAAACTTTAAATTTTCACCGCCACCTAATGAGTTCCCTTCCAGATATATTTAATACTTTTTTACAGGACATAAGCCTTTAAAATTTCTTCTTGGGTTTAGTAAGATTTTTTTTGCTTTTAATGAATTTTAATTAATTAATTTTTTAAAAGCAAAAAACGAGAGCTTGGAGGCATTCTTCTTTTTGAATTTTGTGCACAAGCGGTTAGCCAAATGCGGCGTTGTCAGTTGACGCGTAGGTAGGGTCTAAACAGCCCTATTACTAGTTGAATTGAAAGATATTGAAATAATGGGTCATAATATATAATATAAGTATTATGATAGCGTCCTTAAATATAGGATAGCTACGATGTAGCTGATTAAGGCCTGCCCCACGTTGGTGCAAGCTCACAAGTTAACTCACGTGTTTCTCTTTTGCTATCATCTCATCGTACTCGACCTCGGTTCTTTTTTAACCCACACACGAAATAACAAATAACGAATGAAAACTGCTACTTATTCAAGTTTTACTGCGTCGGAACATGTCTTAAATGCAATATAGCTTTGCTCTTCTTTCTACAATTACGTACTGAGAAAGTAGACTGCAGACTTTTACGTATTAAGTGAATTATCGTCTTTATTTACGAAGCTACTGATGACTACAATACACAATATGAAAACTTTATCTTACCAGGGTAATCGAGGTGACTCTACACACACGAAGAAAATTCGACGGGCCCCAACGAATTGAAGCAAAAAAATCAATTGAGAGAGAATGACAGAGAGCACTTCAGAGTTGAAACTTTATGGTTAAAAAGTAGTAAATTGAATGACATTGCTCAATCTCCAACTGAACTGTCACTGGCATTTACGTTAGTGTGCATATTAACCCTCTTTGATAAAACGTATTTTGGGATTTAAGTGTCTGGTTTCTCGCTGTTTCAGTTTTCATGTTACCAACTTACAAGGCTTTACCTATAAGTCAGTAACGATTGCACCCCGAAGTAAGGAAGCTGACCAATACCCCTGATAGAAGTTTAAAACATTACATCGCGCTGTCGTCAGTCTTGATTTTAATTAAAAATCATTGTAGAGATCTTACATTTTTTTACAGCCAGGCCATCTTCCAACAAATTAATAAGGCCATAATAAGTACTTTATACTCTACTAACGATAGAATACGCTGTATTTGTAAGAAGTTGATGCATTTGAATCTATTATCCTTTCGTTTCATCCGTTCTATGTTTACCAGACCAAAGACCCAAGCTAGAGGGGCACTTACAAGCTCATTTTTATACTACTCAAACACTTGGATATCAAATCCATCGGTCGACCCATGCTCTTACGGAATGAGTCATTGTTCAAGCCGATAGCCAACCGTCACTCGCATGTAAGGGACCGCTATCATATATGTAGGGCTAGAAGAGATTTTGTATTCTATACTTCACTCCATTGGAAATTCTACGGAATAGACCAGAACTGTTTACAGAGGTTAAGATATTGGAGAACGAATTGCTTAAAATGATTCGTCCTGCTTGTATAACGCTAAAGCATTGTGTAAAAATCTTATCGTGGAAGGGGGAAATTGATTTGAAATGGTAAGTTGAATCAGCAACCGTTTGATGTTCTCATTGGTCGGTGAAATGTATCGTAATTGATCTAATAAAGAAAACGGTAAAGTCACATTCGCAATCGAAATGTTAAGGCAAATGCCTTTTAATTCTCTTGTTCTTTAAGGGGATATCGATTTCGATATCCAGCTTTTTGTTTTTCCTACGGAACTCAATTCAACTGAAAATGCATTCAAAAGTTTTAATGTAAAATATGAAAAACACTTTCTGATGAGTGGTTTTATTTTCAAAATGGAACTGCTTTTGGAAATTTCAACAGGAAGTCAGTGTTTTACCACCCTCAATTTGTAGCATTCTCAAAAATTTGCGAATCACAAAGCTCAATCAGGCTGGTTAACAACTGGATAATCGGGAAAAGAGTGGGCCGGCAAATTATCTTGAATTTTGCGTTCAAGCGCAACTATCGTGGCTTTTTTTTCTAGCCAACGCTCCTGGTCCCCGCAATGTTATAATATTATAAATTTCCAGCAGCTGTCTTTTTCCTTCGAATTGTGTTTTTCATTTTTCACCAGTTGTTTCTTTGGAAAAAAACTCATTCACGCTTACTTGTTTCTTAGCAAAGTTTTGTCTCTCTTTCCCGAGAAAAGTTTCCCTCATAAGTATTTTTTCTGGTTCTTACCTTTCCGTTTGAATGGAACTGTTTTTCACTTCTCCACGAATTATTTTCCGTTTTGTGTTAGTCATCTCTAATGGAATCGGTGGCCACTAATCACGGCAGAATTCAATAGCAAATTACTGTATTATTATTAGTTATGCTGTTCAATTTCATAATTAATTTTAAATAATAAGACTCACCTGATTTGAGAAAGGTAAAAAATTTTAGAATTTCCACCTGTTGAGTCTGATGCTCCTGATTCAGAGTTTTTTTCTGGCCATAACTGGGCCTGGTACCTACCAGGTTTCAATTGCCAGCTGGTGGGTTTCCGTTGCCGCCTACCGGGTTTCCATTGCAGGCTGCCGGGTCACCGCCATTGCTGGTACCGTCATCAGTATTTGACGGTTTCTCGTTGTCGGCGGTATCAACGGATCCCGGGGGATGACGGCGGGGTGATGTCTTCTCAGCCGTTGGCCCTTCAATTTTTTCTTCTTCTAAAATGATCCTATAAAGAAAATAATATATTTTTGATTGCCTGATTGGTTACGTTTTTAAAAATTATATTTTAAGGATATCTTAGAGGGCATCCTCAGGAACATCATTTTTATCAACGTTGAATCCAAGAAATATATCTTCTAGGTTTGAAATACCTTCTACCGTTACTCCTGCACACAACAGAATAAATAACGATTTTTCACATAAATGAGACCTTTTTCCAGATCTCTTCAGGCAAATTTCTTGGTAAGGCAGTGTTTAGAGCCACCAGGTTGTCCATACTCCTCGATTAAAACCTTTTCTACTAAAATATTTAGAGCTGTGGTTTTACTATTTAGAAAGAGTTATATTTTATTGGATTCATTTGATCAGCCTTTTAAGACAGATCAGCCATTTTAAACTGCTCTAAGAAAAAAATCCAATTTAATAAGAAACAAGCTTATATATACCGTAATGCACCACGAAGTTACTTGTAGAGCAGTTTAAACTTTGAGCGATGTTTCTGTTTACGATTTGGTCTAGCTATTATTTTAAGGTCTTAAACCAGCTGTAGATTACGTTGACAAGTAAAAATCTTTGACATAGACTTGCCGTATTTTCAAAAATTTTAACGTTAAAATCAAGAGTGAAAATTGCATTAGTGGAAGAGTATTAATAAATATATTTTTTATGTATCCATGTAGTTGTACAACGATTCTAACGAGACTTTAAATTCTCCTGGAAAACCTGAAATTCTATTAAAATATGAAAAGTAACTTCTATACGCTTTACAATTGTTATCCTTGGGTTCTTTTTACTATTTTCCAGAATTTCTTCCATTTTAACAAAAGGGAAGGGGATATAGGTAAAACTCTACACTCTCACAGCAAAAGGCTAGTGAATGACCATTGAATTTGCTCTTCTACCTGTTGTACCAGCGGTCGGATCAGCCGGTCAAGCATGTATGATTTCACTATAATAGATTAATATATGTAGTTTAAAGTCTAGTTCAGGAATTCAATGAACCAATATTTCCCTTAAATAGCCTAACCATGAACAATTTCCTTTATTTGTTATTTTTATTATTTACCCTGACTTGTACAAGAATTGAACTGGGTAAATCTAGGGTAAACTGTTTTAGTTGGTCTTTTGGTCTACTAGAGCCTTTCTTTTACTGCTGTTTCTGGATTCGTAAGGAACGAACGAAAGATAAGAAAAACATAGATAAGACACATAAGAAAAAAGAGGTATGTATACGTTATTCAAGCAACTTTCTTTTTATACAAGTTACACAGATACACGAGGGGTTCCACTTTCTATGTATAAATAAAAAAAGTTAATAAAAAGTCAAAGTTACATCCTTATGATTTAAATCAAGTCGACTAATAGCCCTTTAAATTTGATTTATAAAAAAATAAAAGAAAGTTCAAGACTAGATGGTTTTCGTGAGCGACTGTTACCATTAAACTTTTATCCCAAACTTGCAGATTTGAATTTGAGTTTTGTGTCTTCAGTTGTTTGTATCTGGATTTTTCCAAATTAGTTTATAGTTTGTTATTTGAATACTACAACGGAAATTAATATTAAATTAAAAAAAAAAAAACCGTTGTTGCCGAACATTTTAATTAATATATCCTCTCTTTAATAGCGGCTTACGATAAGCAAATCTATATTAATGACGATATCTACGAAACCGTAAGAATCTATATTCATAAGTGCGAACATTTCATGTTTATTTATATGTTCGCACTCCATGTCTTATTTTTTGTTAATATTGTTAAAACTTAAAGGAAGGCGATACCCACTCAGAGACATATCTATTCTTATGAGCATCCCGAAACGGTCACTTCAGAGGAAGATGTTTTCTTTGGACACGCTGTATAGGTTAAGAACTAGTATTCCAACATCACTAATAAAATCCTTGAAGGATTGTGCTTCAAAATCGGAATCCGTTGGTTGATTAACAATTCATACAACACCGCCTAGGTGTTTGAGAATATTTGGAGCAACGGATTTGTGTTCTGCATTAAGTTAATGCAGTCATTGCGCAAAGTAGTTTTGCGCCCGCTACAGTAAGGCGAAGATATAGTTCCCGTTCTCGTGCCTATCTCCGGTTGTGTACGTTGACAGAAACCACACACTAATTAAGAAAAAAAAATTAAAACTCTTATAAAATGTATTATAAGAGTAATTGCAAAAGTTATGTGTATCTTTATGCACATGGTAGATGGCTTCTCAAGAAAGATAAATGGGCGGATACAATTTTTTAAAGGCCGTTGATGATTGCTGCAAAACAAGTTGAACATGGGCGGTAATGGCTGTTAAGTTTATAATGTATAAATATATATAGGTTTTTAAGGATTTACACGGGCGTGGGCTTTGCCATGGCTGAATACAATGAGACCGATGAGACTTATGTTTTACTTGAGTTGTCTTGCTCGTATGAATTTTATGACGCAAAAATTTCCGATACCACAATAAATTTATATGACACAGCCCTATATCCCCACCCAAAAGCTGTCTTGCTCGTATGAATTTTAAGCCAAGTGGTCTGACAAGTTGTCTGACAATGGCAAAAATTAAAATGAGAGGTTACGGAGATCGGGGTCATTTGGTGTTTCCAAATTCCCAGTGCCAAAGATTGATTTAGTATCTATTGATGACGATAACAACTCACCTATGGTTGAAAGACCTAATGAGTTGATACTCGCAGTACCCCAACAACATTTTCAACCTTTTCAAACCTCAACCCCTCATGATGAAATGCCCAATGGCGAAATATAAGTAATGACTATGACTGTCTCGATGGGTGAAGCTAGAAGAAAGAGTGAAATAAGGAGCCGGATCTTACCTTTTACCCATTCCGAGGGATTGAAGTTATCGCCTGCTAAAAAATCTACCTGCAAACTAACAAACCTGTCGGCAATCTTGAGAAGCTCTTCTTTTTCTGCGTCTGTGCAGAACGAAAAGTATTTACCCGCATGTTCCCTAGTAGGAAAGTAGAAATTCTAAAGGGAAATAATCCATCACTTTTCTTTTAGAATTGCATATATATGAATTTTATAAATAAGTCCCATGTGTCATACAAAATATTTCTTCTCATATTTTTTTGTTTTATTCATAGTTAAGTAATAATTCAATATGTTATCCTGTGTGCTATAACACTTTGATTAAGTTGAGCACCTTTTATCGTGCTTATTTCAAAGTTGTGTGAAGGGCGCTGGGCGCTATACAAATCGAAATATATTTATTAATATTATTAGTTGTTTACAATCAATTCTTGAATTTCGTTGAACTTGAATATTTTGGGTAAAATTATTATTTTTCGACTTTAGTTACCTTTATTCAATTTGATGGGCTTTTAACATGAAATGTTTTATCACATGGTGCAGCTTAGGGTGTTCCATTTTGACCTCACTTTTGACATTTTTGCTGGGGCTCTGGCATGTCGTGTGAAATAAGCTAAAAAAAGAGTGATTTTTTATTTCGATAAATACTATTTGTATGGGTCCCCCAGTGTAAAAAAACGTTTCAAAAGGCGTGCATTTTATGCATAACGGATTATTTACCATGAATATAATTAAGGGGCACTGAAATTAAATCTTATGAGCTTGAATAGTCCCCCTACAAAATTTATTTTTGATAGAACTTATTTTAGGGGTCGCCCAATAATTTTGAAAAGTTAGTCGTCCTGCGGGAATAATTTATGGGGGTAATAATCAAGCAAAATATTTTCTTCAAAGTAATATTCTTCTAATTTTTTTAAACGGAAAATATAACAGAGACCTATATGAACATAATTACAAAGTTTTAGCAAGATTGCCCTAAGCGTACTCAATTATGTTGAAATATATAAAAATTGTCTTTTAAAATAAAATACTTCTACCGATTGGACTTTGATAAAATTTGGGACAATAAGGCGTTACTTTCTCATAATTACAATGAAACCAGCAAATATAAGAATATTTCAAATATAGAATTTTTACCCTTTTTATAACTCCATAAGGTATTCATGTATGACTTAAGCTATTTTTAAAAGGATTGGGCGACCCTAAAAACAGTTGCTATTGAAACAAAATTAGGCAAGGATGTTAGTTAGGCTATGATAATTATGTAAATAGACACCCCTAATTTTGTTCATATTAGATCATCCGTTACGCATAAATTTCACGCTTTTCACGCGTTTTTCTCGCTGGGACCCCCCCCCCCCCCAGCAAAAAATTCGAAAATAAGGTAAAAATGGAACACCCTAAGGTTGCTTTATTGTTTCTTAACGTGACTTGTGCCACTTTCCTGTTGGGAATCACAGTTTTGTTAAATACCCAACCGATAGTCTCGATAGGTATTTACAGCATGTGGACTCACTTTTAATGGTTCAACACAGTACATTCGGTTCACCACCAATTTTATTTTTATTTCTAGCCTTAACTACTATAGGATGACCATTAATTGACAAAAAAATACACATGAAATGTTTATACGGATGCACTTACTCATGCTCACACCTCCTGTGGTTTACATGAAGAGCAGCAAACGGCTTTAAAACAGGATTCAAAAATTTCAATTGCGCGTTGTCAAAATGAATGCAATTTGACCTCATTTTTTTTACAATAAGTGTGTCAATTTTTTTTTTTTTTACGAGGCCAATGATACATGATTACATACATGATAATCATGTACAGTATGGTTCAAATAAACTTGAGGGGCCCTTGCCTGGTTAGTGCTTTGTGCCTCTCAAATTTATTTGGACCATACAGTATATATTATGTAAACTAAAGATTGAATTTTTCTCAATTTGAAACTGAAAGGTTTTGAGGCGGGTTGGGTAAAAATTTTGCTTTCACAATATATAATTTTAATTAAATGTTGAAGACATTTGAAAACACACATCCATAGGAAAGAAAAAAATCAGGTTTTTAAAATATTAGTCTTACTGAGAATTACACTTCAATCAGAGTCAGATTTCCTAACTACTTTACCGTATAAACATGAATTATGATCCGATAAATCTTGTTTTATCTCTTTATGTAGGAAGCTGATGTTTTATTAGATCTTTTTACTACTCAAATTCTTACTTTTTATTTATGATTCTTACCATTAAGTTTGATTTACTCAAATTTTCGTTTTTGTCTAGTTTTAAAAAGCCAAAAATGATCGGAAATGGAAGGTGAATAAAAAACAAAGTAACAAACTGTTTTGATTTTATACACCACCCTTCAGATAATTCCCATAGCCATCCATATGAAACCTTTTACATACTTATTTTTATATAATTGGGTCTTTGCCCTTTTTCTCTAGAAGAAGCTACTGCATCAGTCATTCCTCCAATTTTGGATCCTTCATCAATACAACAGTCGCCACTCCAAACATCGCTCCAAGCAACACTTCAGTCACCGACCCAGTTCGTTTTGCTGTCGGACAACTTGGCTATCTTAAATTAACTACAGCTGAAGTGTTAAATATCATTCATAATTCGTCCTAATTTTGCATAAAATCTTGTTTAATGAAAAAAAGTTTCAGGGAAGAACCGGTGAACCTGATCGGAGAAAAAATCCATCCTTCCATAATAACTAACTTATTTTTTAACAACACCAACAGCGAGTTCGGTAGTGATTGTAGAGTCATTCTGTGATTTTTAGCTATGAAAGTAGAAATCAATTATCACACGAAATGTGAATTTTGAATATGATAGAAATTCACGATGATAGTTTGTAAAACATTAGTTCTCCGTCGCTAACTGGTAGAGAAGTTTCTTTTCAAAACAATACCGAACTTTACAGCAGAGCAGAGTCCGAAATGACTTAGCTCGAACTGAAAGATGATAATCAGCAAGAAATTGATGCTCTTCTGGTTGAAGGTAGATTGAATCTTTTCAGACCATTACTTATTAAACTGGGAACTTGCAATGAAATAGTTAAATAACAGTTGCAATTTTATCACAAAAACTTTCTTTAATTTCTGTGTCTAGAGAACACTGAACTGAAACTGGAATCTGCTGCTGACCTAGCTGGTATGTAGCATGTTTACAAAAAAAAAATTTAGTTCTATTCATAGTAAATATAAATCAAATTGCACTTAAATATTTTTAGATATTACAATAAATAGTTATGGGGATTTTTTAATTTGTATTAAATATGTATTTATTTTCTTTTTTCAGAGCTCTGATAATTTACGCTATTAAGCAACGTAATTTGCATTTCAAAAGTGTTCATTGTTCACATTTCGTGTGAAATTACTTATAGCCGAAAATAACAGATTTACTTTACCACAGGTTTATCTAGTGTTTTCGCATTAGTATCCAAATATAATGATAGCAATATACTAATAGCAAATATCCTTTTTTATTTATTAATAAAACAAAATGGAGTCGTAGGTTATTCTAAGGAAGATGAAACTCAAAAAAGGACTAGTATAGATAGGGAAACTGTCAGTCACCTCATTAACCGCAAAAACTTAGCTGAGTTAGATGTTAACTTGCACTTTATCAGACATTATAAGTGAATTTGTTAGAAAACCTCGTTCAATAGAAGACCCTCCTAGATGGAAAGCAACAGAGTTTATGCTATTTTTTTTGTATGGCGGTCCGGTCGTATTAAAAGATTTACTTCTTCAAGATATATACGATCACGGCTGTCGGGACGATATCCTCAATAAGCCAAAAGAAGTGTTATAATTTTTTATGGTAACATATTTTAACAGTGCTAGCTTTAGAAGAAGCTAGGCAAACATAGTTAATTAAAGCATTAACCAAAAAGTAAGATGAACTTCGGCTTATTGAAGTTTCACCTGTAATTTCTATAAGATGCGCAGTATTCTGGGCATTATATAAAAAAAAATTATTTACAGAGATTTGCTGTAGATCTTGTTAAATAAATGTCTCCACCAGAAATTTTAATAGGAAGAAAACAAAGTAACAGCAGTGGAACAATTACACGAAAACTTACTAGGGTAGTATGATGAATTCAAATATTTTAGTGTGTTTGAAGAAATGAAACACCTAGTAAACCTGCCATTTATCAGCAGGATGTGTTTAATGTACATGGAAGCGAATGTACAAAGGGACGGCCAAAGTTGGTAATTCATACAAGAACGAAAAATATATTGCACACCATAAAACACGTTGTTAATCTGATGTTGCTGCAGTTCATGTACGCAATGGAAGTGCTATAACTAAACTTAGTCTAGCATGGGGACCTGAAACACAGTGTTGCCATAAAGTTACATTTCATGTAGACGCAATTGGCTCTTCTCTATTTGATATAAAGAATGTTATACTCCTCGACTTAAGTTTATTTTATAAAATTCCCTCGCTAAAAAATATAACTTATTCTTTCGTATGGTCGTTTGTTGGAAGGTAATTTCACGTAAAATATTTATTTAAAAATCCCATAAGACACTAAATTGGTGTTGGATCGTTAGAGTGTTGGTAAATTGGTGGTTGAACAGGCAAAGCCACACCAGATGGCGTAACAGTCCATATTTTTCCGAAATCCTATAAACCTAATCTATGGGATCAACCTACTTATTGAAATATACATAGTTGTTTGTACAATATAGATGTATCATTTTTCCTGTGAAGTTTCCAACTGTTTTCCCCTTACATTCCCGTTTAGACTACAAGAGATTGATCTAGTAAAAAAGGTGTGGATTAGTTCCGTCACAAATCCTGGAACCTTCGGGAAATTTATCTGCATAAATGGACTTTCCATCCAAGGGTTAGAACAATGTCAACCAATCGAGTCCACTTCGACGCAGTAGGTATGGAACTTGTCGTCCCAGTGTAGAGGAGCTTTTAAATCAAGTAATTAAACTTAAATTGAGTTACGATTTTTTTGAATAGTTAATTTGTGAGAATAGGGAAAGCTTATGAAAATAAAAAGTTTCTAAAAAGCATATCATCGTGTTCAGCGTGAAAAACTGAACAGGATTGCCAATCATATTGTATATCAAATACCTTTCAGTCGGCTGGAAATCGACGCCAACATCGGTGTGTAACGCACGGTACGCAAAACGGCCCTCCCACCATCTTGACGAAGGAATTAGTGCAGCCATACTGTCTCTTGCATTAGCCTTCGCATATCCCCATAGGTAAACAAAGGCAATACTTTAGGATGTGTGGCTGTTCTAATTACTGAAATATGTCTGCCTAAATCGTCAAGATGGTTGGAGGGCCGTTTTGCGTACCGTGCGTTACACACCGACGTTGACGTCGAATTCCGGCCAAAATAAATTTATTTCATACACAATATGATTGGCAATTTTGGTCAGTTTTTCACGCTGAACACGATGATATACTTTTTAGCACTTTTTAATTTTGATAAGCTTTCCCTATTAAGAAAGTCAAAGAAAATACAAAAACAATTTAAAGGACATCAAATGTATTATTAATGCTATCTTATCGGCCTTTCTTTTTTATATTTTTTTTCTTCCCCTGACTGGGCAGTGGAGACTCGTTGGTATTGTTGGGTTCTTTAATAAATTATTGTGTAGAATTGTTTTAAATAGCTATTACCTCCAAATGTGTTACATTTGAATGGTGGCAAAGCTGAAAAAGAACTTTTAGCACTTAGGCCCTGCAATATTGAAAAAAAAATACTGACAACAACAAGAAGTAAGTAGTTACTGTGGGTGATGTTAGATGCAAAAAACTATAACCGGCACCAAATGCAAAAAGCTGGTGCGATGCTATGTACTTGGTAACTTGGCTTTGAGATCGTAGATCGTTTTTCTTGTTAGTTGCATTTAAGGTAAGAAAATTACGGATCCTTCTACATGTTTCACACGATTGAGTTTCCAGGATCTTCTTGCTATATTCCAAAATGAAAGAGGGAGCGTAGGGAAGAGTGCAGATGGAAGACTTAAAAAAAAATAAAAAATAAAATTCCCGAACAAGTAGTCGTGAAGGTTAAGATCCCGTCCTAGTTAACGAGATAAATCGCTTGAAAACAGAGGGAATAGAAATTGAGTTCTTAAATTATTTCTCAAATCCAATAAAAGAAATTAAATTGATCTTGTATTGCTCAAAAATCATGTTGCTGTTGGTAAAAATCCAGTTTTCAGGGATTTGAATGTATAGAATGAAAGCTATCCGTTGAGCTCAAATGTAATTAATTCAATTATCACAGCCTATATTTAAATCATCATCGAAAATCGGGAAAAAGAGAATGATTTACGATAAAATTTTACAAATATCAATATATGTATATTTTTTTTATTTCAACGATATTATTCTATGTTTAATAATAATAATTAATTTAATTGAAAAATCAATTACAAATATCGTTCCACGCTTTCTTGGGCCCACTTTTATTTCACTAGTTTAAAATAAGATAATGAAAATTGAAATAGTTTGAAAATACAAAGATTGAATCGAACAATGTCATAAAATGTGATAAATTAAGTTGATAATTTTTTTATTATTATTGCATTTTTTCATCCTTTAATTTACTCATAATTACAATCGGAAAAGTAGATTAGAAGCCATATTTCATAAGAAAGTGGTAAAGAAATTGATTTTCTAATTTCAGGATTATAAAACATCGAATGCTCAGTTCACTTTTAAAGAGATGAACATCAGGTTTTAAGGTTTAAAGTGCATCAGTAAGCAGCTAAGCCTGGCAATTATGTGTTTCCTATGATACGTATGGTTTTCCTACTAACAAGGTCATCTAGATAATGCAAACAATGAAATCCATTTAACTTTAAAGTACAGCATCGGTAAAAGAAATTGTTAAAAGCTCCATCGGCCAGATGGGATCAACTATCAACGTTGCTACTAAAAAGTTTAACAGCTCTTGAACAAAAGAAAAATCGCTTAGATCAGACTGAAAGTCAAATAATAACTGTAAGTCCGATATCCGGAAGGAGAGAAGCACCTTCCCGTTCTTACTTTTTTATGACAAAGCAACTTTTGAGGTGCTGGAAAGTTACATTGATAGAGAAGATTTAAAAGTAATAATAATTATTATATTTATAATATAGTTTTTACAGGTACAATGCCTTGATCGCTTTGTCGGTCTAGATCCAGAAAAATTTGCGTTTTATAGGGCGTATTGCTTGAAGTTTCGATGACTGTCGTGTACCCACTGAATTTTCAGCAAGCCTGTCTTTATTTCCACTAATGTTTTTTGTATTGATCTAGGGTATTTTCCTTAGACGTGACCTGGCCAATTAATCAAGCTGATGTTACATTTTTCCACATCTTACTTCTCTGGTTTTTCCAAGGCTCTTGATTTTTTCAAGGGCTGGTCAAATATGGCTTAAGGATGTCAAAACGCTCCACCAATTATGCGGCTACTGCTTGTAGTTTTAATTCCTTAGAATTTCAGTTTTCCGTTAAATAAAAAGGGTTTCATTGTTTAATATTTATTTAAACCATTTTATTAAATCAGTTTGTGGTAGCATTAGAAGCACGTTTAAGATTTCCAATTTATCATAAATAATTGTTTGTATACAAGTTGATTTCGTTTATCATTACGTATATGGAAACTAATATAAAACATGAACAAAACTTGTCTATGTATGTTTAAATGATATATTTGTGAAACATTTTCACAAAAAAGATTATAAAGTGATAAAAAAAAGTATCATCATAGAGTCATTTCAATAAAAATAATACAATTTTGTAAAGATTTCATCGTAATTACATTTATAAATAACTATTACATTTCATAAATGACATTTTACATCACCGTGAGTTTAACTGATATCAGTGATATGTTAAATAAATCAGCAGTTCTACCACCTGAGAAGGACTTGCTTTGGCTGGCGCTGGCTCCACGAAAAGTTGAGAAATCAAAACTATGTGACGTAGTACGCATTTCCTAAGGGGTATATTACGTTTAATTAATCCAAAAAGCACTTTTAGTTAAAAATTGACGAGACATTTATGAGCTGATCTACTAACACTGTTTAGGCTTCCGTTTTTTCGGGGAAATTTTGATACTTGGTTCTCAAATCACCAACTTTTACATCAGCCTTAAAATGTAGTCAGTTTTGCTTGCCATCCTCGATAATATTTTGTTCCTTTCTCGAGTCATGAGGCGATGGAGTAAAGCTATTTTGTTTTGTCTGAAATGTAAATTAAAGAAGATGAAAAATTTCACACAGCAGCACCGTCGTCTTTACCCTCTATTTTATTCTTTCTTTCAATCGAAATAGATAGTGGTAATTTTATTTTTTTCGAGAGGAGGATAAATGAGATACTCCTTGATGGATTCCGTGTCATCCTTTTTTTCAGCGAAACACATGGAGAGTGAAAAAGGTTTACCCATTAAGACCACATGGATTTTGTTTTGCTTACAGAGCCACCAGCCTTTTTATTCCGAATTTAAAGTTATCTGAATATTTTTCTGATTGAGTAATCACAGGATTGGCAGGAAAGAAGTTGGTCAATGGGTATGGGTCACGCTAACGAGCGCACAATTAGTGAACTCGGGAGATGATACTGATACATATGGAAAACATCTAGAAAATAAAAATAAATTTCCCTCCCTTATTCAGTTTCCAGTTTCCACAGACAATCAATGTTGGATTTTTTCTGAGTTTTTTTTTACCAACAAGACTTTGTCATAACATACTTAAGTGAAAGACGAATAAGAGTATTTACCATGATGAACCGCAATAAGCTTTGAGTAGACACATCCGTCAAAGTCAAGGAACAAAATATTACATCGAGAATCTCAGAAAGTGAAAATGAAGTCGTCTTTCGTCAGCTCCATTGTCAGCAATCAAGCACGGCGGTAAAGGTTTTACTCGACCTTTATTTCCATGATTCCCGTAAATCAAGGCACGTTGCAGTATACAACGTTAGCAGACGATCGCACACGTACTTAAACCTCGGTACTCCTCAATAATCCTCATCTTACTTCACATAGATACATTCTAAGAAAATGGATCAATTATCCGAGTTGTGCCAAATCCTTGGATCTTTAAAACTTCTAGATTCGAAAGAAGCGAAAATTCAATCATTTATCAATCACTATCGCATCGACCGAAAAAGAGCTCCATCCAGAGAAGTATTCGACCGAGTCGTCATCTACAAAAACACTGAAGGTGCCTTTTTTATCATTTAACGCTTGATGCATCCAACTTTTTTTTCTACAGAATTACTCAAGATTTGAAGTTAATGGAGAGAAGACCCTTCGTTAGCTCCTACAGTATTTTAAAGAGGAGTAACAGCTGGAAATCACATCTCAATGTGAAAAAACTGACTTTTTGGCTCGGATTTTAACATATCTTTTTCGTTTCCAGAAGACTGTAACCGAACCCGTAAAAGGAATTAGCTTGTCCCGGTACGTACTGCAGTAATTCTTTTAAATGAATACCTTCCTTAATCAGACAAAAAACCCTTCTATTTTCTTAAGGCCTTAATTTTTTTTAAATGTCATTAAATCATAATTGTAAAATTGAGTTAAAATTGATTTTGATTATAATCGATGATATTTCCCAACACTGCTCAGTACGAATCAATTCTCTAAGAAAATAGATCAATTCTCTAAGAAAATAATTATAACAGGAACAAGGGATAACTCAAACACAACACTTTCAATTGCCACTCATTTTGATTTGAGGTATTTTAAAAACTCTTTCTGAAAAACGTCTATCGGAATAAGTAAAAGTCTTTCAGAAAATCTTCCTGATGTTAGAAAAGTTATACAGTTACCATAAAGAAAATTTAACAAAATAGAAAAAAAGTCTGCTAGAATAAAGAAGCGAAGTCTAAAATCTTAAGTTCAAAATGATCCTTCGCTTAGAAAAATGTAATTTGTATTTTTGTGATAAAGTGCACCAAGAAGAATACAGTTACATGATACAAATACATATCCCAGACGTAGTTATCTAAAAACTGTTATTGATGCTAAGGATTGGCATACCCTCGACTGGCGGATCATGTATATTTATGAACAAATGTCCCGACACTAGACCGAACCTCAGACGACACTAGAACGAACATTAAACGACACTAAACCAAACACAAATCATAGCCAATAGATAAAACTTAACTTAAAAATGCATGGACAATCATTTAATTACACAATCGACTAAACGCCATCCGACATCAAACCAAGGGAGAGAAGTTCATCTATTTTAGTTACTTTTTATTTGCTCCACTAACTTTAAAAATTTGAGACTCCCTACTAAAATAAATTGTTTCATCTAAGAAAGATATTCGTCTTGAACACGAAATATAGAGTTGTACTTTTATCACATTCCACTACAATTCCATGGCCGCCCACACGAAGGAGCACTTCAAGGCTTAAATTGCGCTATTTTGGATTGGTTAAATTTTCTTTAAACAATTTCCCACATTTTTCACTCTTTCATTGATTTCAATTTGGAAATGTTGGCATGTGTTGGAGCTAAACAATTTTCCGACTTTTTTCACTCTTTCATTGATTTCAATTTGGAAATGTTGTCATGTGTGGCAGCTAAAAAATTTCCCATATTTGTTTCACTCTTTCGTCGATTTCAATTTGGAAATGTTGACATACGTGGGAGCTGTTAACATGTCCCTTTTCATTCAATAAACTAAAGAATCCTAGTTTCGTGCTTACTCTCTTTCATTTTTTTATTTATTTTAATTATTTTTCGCTATTCACCCTTGGAGTTTCCCTTTATCCACCCTTAGATAGAAGTTGAAATTGGCAGCTTTGGAAATGACCGCAATTTGGTGATCCATTGATAGATCTGATCTTAGAAGGACTCCCAATACTAAAGCTGAAGTTAAGGTCAGAAAAGGCTCATTAAGAACACGTAGAGGTACGAGTGGAAGCCGTTCGGCGAGCTCAGCTGGAACAAAGTAGAGGCACTCGCTCTTGGTTGGGTTTAGCTTAACCGTATTGAAGGTGAACCAGTTGATGAGGTCATCTGCACAGCTTGAGAGGATTGAGAGCGTCAAACTTGTCTGGAACATCAGGCGGGAAAGTAAACTCCCTATAAATGGTTGTGTCGTCGGGGTACTGCTTGATGCGGTCACAGTAGGGCTCCGCCACTTTCTCCGCCAAGGCGTTGACGTACAGTACATGATATAAGACTTGGGCCCTAGAACGGAGCCCTGAGAGACGCCAAACTCGAGATAAACTGGCTCTTAATCAATGACCACAGACTGCGTTCTGCGGTGCAAGTAGAAGACAAAAGATTAATCGTTAACTCGCGCAAAAGAGGGCGAGTTTAAAACAACATTTTTTATTTACTTAAGAGCGCGGTCGTAATGTGCTCAGATTTAATGTACGGAACACAGCAACATGTGAGCACGCTCATGCTAACCCTGAATATCCTGAAATAATTTATAACACCTAAAGTTTACTTTCCATACCTATATATATAATAGGATATCGGGCTAATATTGCATGACGTTCACTCTTAAATTTTACGAGTAGAATAGCTTTCGGTCTAGTGTCGAATGAAGTTTGGTCTTGTGTCCTAAGAATTGACCGAGATTTCGGTCTGGTGTCGGGTGATATTCCTTCTACTGTATTATGGATTAAATAGGCCTTCGGTTGAGCGTGTTTGTTTTAATTTTTTATTTTTATTGTGAAATTAAATTAATGAATTTTATCATTGTTTTTTATAATCTCAATATTAATAGCTTCCAATGATAATATTTAATTCATTTTGAAAGGGACACATTTTTTGATTCGATATACAGTATGGTTCAAACAAACTTCAGGGACCCACAGCAATAAACAGGTAAGGGCCCCTCAAGTTTATTTGAACCATACTGTACATACCTTATTCATAAAAGAATATTTTCGGATTGGTCCTTTAAGCTGAATAATGCGGTTTTTGTTTGTTTATATATATATACTAAATGAATGCTGGCCCTTGTTTCGGCTTTGCACGAAATAACTATTTAATTTAACTATTTTATCGTTATTTACTGATCATATCATTCAAACACACTTGACCAGGTTAAAAAGCTACACTTGGCTCTTATATTCCCAGTTTGCCCGTGTTGCATTTATTGCAGCTTATTATAGCCTGTAGTAAAAGAAAACTTTCATTTTTTATTGTGCCAACAATTTGGTATTTCTCAGACGACATAAAAAAATCATTGATTTTTTGCTTAAATCTTCATTTGACGTATTGACGATTCTTAAAATATTGAAATTTAAATAATAGGACTAACTAACGCGCCAAAAGCCAAAAATACAACACATGGCACACATTTTAAATATTTAAAAATATTTAATTAGAGGTTTGAAGAACAGGGTTATAATAAAATATATCTGGCGATAAATTTTAATTAAAAGTGCGTAAAATAATTTTCTTAAGTTTTCCGGGGACCTATGTGTATAAAAAAGAAAACTTGTGTTGTTGGGTTCAATAAATTATCTGTTGTTTTCACATTTTTTAGCGGAGGGGCTAAGAGAAAGCAGTGGAAGTCTTAACTTATAAATGTAGTTTTAGTATTTAAGAAAAAATATGAAGGAGTTAATCAGGGGGTTAGGTTGGGTTGGTGAGCGTTTTGAGCTAATCAAGACTAATCCTCCTTAAGTTAAAAGTAAAACCTGTTTATTAACTTGCATATACATGTCTCAAGAACAAACTTTTTAAACTTTAAAATATTTTAATAAATTATGGGAACATTTTTAACCCCTGGAAAGAAGGTGTCCGTTTATAGGCCGCCTATGGAAAAACCAATATGGCACATAAAAATAATTAAATATTTGTTATTTAGGGTTTTAACACGACGGTCAATACGGCCCAACAAGGAATAAGTGAGCAAAGCGTATTTGTTGCAACTGCTCAGGTGTTTGTGAATGTGTAAATTAAAGAAAAACCAATCAATACAAATTAAAAAGTCATTTTGGGCAAAGCCGAAACACGGGCCAGCTAGTTATCTATAAATAGACATGGCAGAAACTCCAGGAAGATATTAAATAAATAAACAAGAAATATTTCTTGTTATCAAGTTGTTAATGTATAAAACCTTATTTTGTCACTTGATAATTTGGTATCGTTTGATTTTAGTTAGTAAAACTTTTTTTCAAAGTATTCAAGTTCATTCTTAATGATAAAAAAAAGCAAAGCACTGCCATAGATGAACTGATGGCTATACTTAATTCTGTCGATTTCCTAACACGATGCACTTTAACTTCTCGCAAGGCCTCTTCCTTACGGGAGCTGAGGCTGGGCGCTTACACGCTCTCAACCCCGCGTCGCTGAGTTACTGTTTCCAATACTTGTTACCCTTTAGATAACAGCAGTGTAGCCCCCTCTCCTGGAAGGAGGGTCGCTTACTAGGAGGTATACCGTGCATCTGGTATTTTATTGCAGCTGATGGGCAGGTGGGGCTAATTAAAACAGAGTTTCATACCCACATGCCAGTAATATTGTGAATTTTTAAATTAGTTTTTTGGCAGAGCTAAAAATATTTATACAGCAAAATGATTGAGAAAATTTCTTAACATTTAAATATGAGTAAGAAGCAACTGTTTTCCTGTCTACTAAGACTTTAGTTAATATTTTATGCAATGTTACACAACGTAATTTGCATTTTTAAAATTTCCTCAACAGACACAGACGGGACTTTTTTAATATAAAATCCCATGATCAATCTTCATGTTCATTTTTTACATTTGGTGTGGGAATTAATTCCAAATTTCATGACAAAAAAAACACAGATTGATCGTACTAACACATGAAAAGATGCAGCGTACAAAGTGCTTTCGAAAAACACAGAAAAATATGGATCAAACAGATGTTTGACGAGTTATTGTAGAAAAACGTACGAATAAAAAGTTTTCAACCACCAATTTTAGCGACCGATCGGGAAGGCCACCGGCAATTTTTCTTTTTTCAGTTTATTGCAGTCGACGATGTGCTCTTTCCAGTGAGTTTTAAGGTGATTGGGTTACTCCATTCAATATTGCGTCATAGTAATTTGCATTGTGTTTTTCCTATGAGATTTATGCCAATCATTTGCTTTAAAATGAAGGTGGCTGGACATCATGTCGATGGACCCAGCCATTTAAGTTTTACCGGGCTTCGCAAAATGAGAATTAGATTTGGCGCGGTCCACCGTCCCTACACCAACCAATATTGACTGAAAAACAAGGGGTAACAAAGGATGTAGCCACATGAAATGTTCATCTTCACGAAAACGGAAGTTTTGCTGCAAAATGTCTTCCCAAACGAACCAGATATTTTAGTTGGGCATTAAATTTGGCACGGGCCACCTTCTTTACACCCGAAAATCTTGACTTAAAACAATGGGTAACAGTGGATTTGGCCACATGAAAATACTACCTTCACGGAAACGGGGTCGTCGATGCCAAATTTCCTCACAAACGAACAAAATAATTTATCTGGGCATAACATCCATCAATTTTGACTGAGATCTAGAAATTTTAATATATATTTCCCATCTCTCCGTTTCCTTCTTTTATTTCTAGAACTTGCCAATTCTAGAAATTTTAATGGGTATCTTTTTCCTAGAACTTGTCAATTTTAGAAATATCAATATATATTTTTTTCCTAGAAATTTTACAATTCTAGAAATTTTAAAATATATTTTTAAGGTATCTCTTCGATTCTTTTTTTTGGTAAAATATTTGTTTCTAGAACATTTCATGCCATTCTAGAAATTTTAATGAATTAATGAAGAAGAAGACTAAGCAGTGTATTAATATTCTTGAACAGCCCGCTACAAAGAGGAAAGTAGGGGGTTTTATACCCCTACAGAGAGACGCTCTTGGTGAGCTATGTGGGTCAAAGAGGCGGGCGATGCACATGCCCCTGTTAGATAGAATATAGAGAAAGAAAGAGAAAAAGAGAGAGAGAGAGAGAGAAAGATACACATATTTAATAACTTTTAAAATACCTACTCCCGACTCACTACACCCCACCCTCCTTTAATTCGGTATGTTTACATACTGCTAATTCTACCAAATAAAAAGTAAAATCGAATAATCAAATAAAAGAGCATGCGGCTTAATCAGAGCGGTGCATGGAGGTCGTGATGATGGTACCTTCGTCGGTGTACCGCGTTACCTCGAACACGCCAGCCGGTAGTCGTGCCACCTGTAGCGGTCCGTTACTGATTTCGGTCAACCGAGCTGCTCCGGCTGGTGGGGCTATGCCTCGGTGAACGCGGCCGCGTAGTTCGGGTTCCTCCGTGAGTTGATGCAGGGGAAGCCGCATGATACAGTCGATCCCCGTCTCCTCCATCCCTTCGCCCAGCCATTGAGCTCGCCTGGCTCCGATGACATGATGGAGGTGAAAGGATAATTTCTCCATTACTTCTCGGAATAGGATGAATATGGATTCTCTCTCCTCCATGGTCCACCGGAAGCCATCCTGGCTGGGTCGGGGTCGATTGCTCGCCGATTGAATGTCCGTCCTCGTACGGAACATTGTATATGGATATATGTGCTCGAATATATATATATATATATTTAGTCAAAGTGGTATGCCTGCACTAGTGTGGATACTGGTATCAAAGTAAGGATCGTTTCAAATTATTGTTATTAATCTCATTGTTTTCATTTGGGATTCTCTAATGTTTAATGTATTGGTTTTCTATATTTTTATATGTTGAACTGAACTGATTTGGAGGATGTTGTTGGATAAAATAGACTCGCCAGGAGAAGTCGAAGCTCCCCGTTAGACTGCACTCCCCGTCGTGACGTGCTCCCTGTCTATTAAAAGGTATATTTTATTCCCAATTTTATATATTCCCGTTTTTTAGAGTTCCTGTCTTAATTATATATTTAAAAAATTCAAATTACTGCAGGATCGATGAGATTCTGGCGGATAAAAGTGTCATTCGCCAGCGTTCTACTTCCGCTCTCCAATAGTGTGCTCTACCACGCTGTTTATCGCTCGTCAAAACCACCAGTAGTAAGTCTTCTTTACATTGTTTACTGCTATACTGATTGTTTGCTGCTCATACTCATTGTTTACATTTCCGGTGTTGGCACTACCGGCTCCGCGCCATTGCTGTTAGCTGTGTTAGTGCGGCCTTCCCATTGATCAAGTTATTTCCATTCGATTGTGTGTTTGATTTGTTAGAAAAGGAAGGTTTAATATTTCGCGAGAGCCATTGTGTGGTCACTCGCTTCTCCTCGCTATGAAGTTGTGTGTTTAGTGTGATTAGGGAAAACGAGCGAGAGAGTGTGAGAGAGGGTGAGAGAGAGGTACCTGTCCTTCCCTTTTTGGTTGATGGGTGTATAAATACGTATTGTATATAAATACTAGAGGAAGTTCTTGACATGATGTGAAAGTTTCATAAAAAAAAACAATCTTAGTTACGATATTGCTCAAAGTAAAAGTATCTGATCAATTTGGTATTTTTTTTTATTTTTTACCTATTGGAAATATATCGAGTAATACATTTTGAGTGACAATATATACTTATCACATAACGCAAAATTTATTTATTGCAAGAATTGAAAATAAAAAAGGGATACATTAAAAATATGGTAAAAGTTAAATTTAAATTTTTTCGAAAAAAAAACAATTCGTCTTCGACATGGAAAATCCGCCAAAAGTGCCATATTCAATATATACTTTTCACCTGCGTGATATCGTAACTCATTTTAATCGTAATGAAATTTTCATATTATGTTAAGAATCTCCTTTAGTATTTTTAGTTTAAAGGCCGGTTCGGGAAACAAATTTTAAAAAGTTACGATGACGCAATCAGATATATTCAATTTTAAAGAAATTTGAAGTCGGTGCGCGATACCCAAAACTCATGTTTAAAATCTCATTTTTGGTCTGAATTGTTTTCTTTTTATTTGGAACAACATACTAGAAAGCCGCTTATAAAAAAATATCGATTTATTTTTGACCACCCTAACCCGCCCCTCACTGTTTTTGTTTCCTTAATCCTTGATATATTGTAGAGTTATTATTATTACAATGCATATAATCACTTATGACAGCGCTAATAATTGTATAGTATCTCACTATCCCAAACATTTACTGCAAGAAAGTAAAAAAATTCTAGAAGTTCTATGATTTTAATTTACCGTTTTTTTAAAACATATACTAAATTGCGTTTTTATAACTTAAAGTTTTGTAATTTGATGTTATCGAATGTGTTTCTGACTATAATTGCACTTGATGGTATAATTAAATAAGTTTAATTAAGAATGTTGAACAAAAAGTATCATTTGCCATTTCATCGATGCACTTTTATTTAATTTCACGTTTCTTTTCACGCAGAAATGAATGTCTTGTTTACGAATAGAATGCAATAAAACGAGTTTTTTTAAAAATAAATAACTATGACATATAATTCTGTTATTGTTACTTGAATTGTTTAAACGTAATTAGTTATGCTTCAAACACCCTGTGATTTTAACCTGATAATATTATCTTAATTTCTTTCAAAAGTTTACAATTATTCATTTCAAACTTTTAAGAAAACAGACTCAACCAAGCAATAGAAAAAAATTTAAATGGCATTTAAAATCCAATAATGTAAGCAGCTATTTAATAATATTTATACAAATACATTATTAAACTGATAAATACGAAACCTCAGAAACATGTGTTGAATTCATGCTTCTGTGATAACGTAACTTACAGCTTAATAATATATGTATTTTAACCAAATTTTACCTTTTAGAGCACAACCTCTCTGATTCACTGCAGGACAGAGAAAGCAAAAATAAAATTCTTTCTACTCCGTAAAATAGTTTCTACTTTCAAGGTTAAGTTGTAGCCTTAAAAAATAATTGACCTGAAAGCTGCAAAGGAGAATTCCCTAGATGCCCCTAGAAAATCTTCTTTATTTTTCTTATCTCCCCTTTTTTTAAATTCAGTGATCTAAACAATGTAAAAAGGGAAGATTAAATATGACCTTTGAAATGGAATGCGAAAGGTCTTTTTTAAAATAACAAAGTTTCTTTTTTTCTTTTTTTTTCTTTTTAGAATTGTTTTCATTTCAGAAGAGAAAATCCCTTGTGACAGACTCACAGAAGTATATATTTTAAATATGAATTAAAAAATCGGAAACCGGTAAACGTAAATATTCAAATAGTAAGCTTGTGATTTTTCGTATTTATAAAATATTTATATATTCTAAATAACAAAAAATAAAAAAATAAAAAAATATTTCTGGAAGGAGATATCAGGGCTTTCTATTTCATAGTTTGAATATATTTCTATATTCTTAGAATAAACGCTTTAAAAAAGGCTTATTAAATCCTATGTTACAGATGTATAAAAAACAGCAATAAACAACCAAAACCCCTTATAATTAGCCATAAACATCGTATAATTTAAAAATAATAAAAAATTGAATTTTTATTAAGTAAGAATACGGAGAAGAACTAGTTTTTCAGCTTTTTTCAAAGTTCTGATATATTTTATCAAATTTATGGCGTCTCATGCTGAAGGTTAATGGTTCGAATCTCACTGCCGGTACAGTACTTCTGTGAACATGAGCATGGTGTTGTACACGGTAGTGAGACAGGGAGGGTGGAGAGGGAAGACATTTTAATTTTTTAATTTTTTTTTATTAATTTTAATTTTAAATTATTAAGAGATCTTCAAGTTATCTTATAAGCCACCATATAGACTGTCAATTAGTTATTCATGAGATAACTATGCGATATCTTAAGATTAAAATCCAGTCCAATTCAATTAATCAATAAGATATCTTACAGATATACGCTGCTTACAGGGCAACGCCGGTGTGTAACGCACCGTTTCAGCCATCTTGACGATTAAGACAGACATTTTAAAGAAAGGGTCACTTCCGCATTTTGTAGAGAATTGCAATTTCCTATCTCTTGGTGTATGAAAGTTAGTTCTGTAGCAAGTGCGGTTGTGATCCTTCCTTCAATATGTCTGTCTTAAATGCAAAAATGGCGGGAGGGCTGTTTTACATCCCGTGCGCTACACACCGGCGTTGACGTCGATTTCCAACCAATAAATACATATTTAGTTCAGTTTTTCACGCTGAATACGATGGTATGTTTCATGAAACTTTTTACTTTTTTGTTCCTTTCCCTATTGTTATTTCTCGAGTGGTTAAAAATATTTCTTTCGAAGTATTTTTTAAAATATATAATTATAATGTTGAACTGATTTAGATAATATTTTAGAATTTAAGAATTTAAAGGACAGAGTTTTAATACCTATTTTTAATGAATCATATTTAAATTTCAAGTATGTTTTATTATTTCGGTTTTAATAAATTATTAATTTTCAATAAAATACAGTAAAATGTTCAAATTATTATTAATTTTCAATAAAATACAGTAAAATGTTCAAATTTCAAATATTATTATTTCTGATTTATAGAAATATTCTGTTACTGGAACAAAACTATTTTAAAGGAGTTGTATTGTATAAGAAATTCGGTGGAATGGAAATCCGGCAAACTAAACAAGGGCAGATCACGTAAAAATAAAAATGGCAATTTTATTTTGAAAATTGTACTTCTTTAAAAATACGAAGGATGAATTAATTGCCAAGAATTTGAGTGCGCCGGACAACACGCCTCCCTTCAACAAATCTTCTCGTGATCAAGGTAAAAAGGATGACGAGGGCTCGTCTGGGAGTTGAAACCAGGATCTCTCACATCTTATGCGAGAATCATACCCCTAGACCAACGAGCCATATGTATTTCGCTTTGTTTATTGTATAATAAAAAGGGAATTTTAATAATAAACTAAAATATGCATAGGAGCTTATCAAACTATACTCTCAATAGCTAACCTTTGCTACGTTTTTTTGAGCGAAGCGAAAAAAACGACGCTTAGGCGGAGCTTCTAATCCGGCAGCATGGAAATTTTATCCGCGCTCTGTGTGTGTGTGTTTGTTTGGGTCTGTCTGTCTGTGCCGGTAAGAACTCGATTAAAATAGCACTAAACTTGACAAATGTGGGCTTAAAAGACACAAGATTTTTCCCTTTTTAAACGGTATGTCATCCGGTCAAAAAATATTGAGTTTAAGTTAATGAAATCAGTGAAAATGTGATTAAAACTAGCGGTGTACGCATCTTTATGGGAGTAAGCAATTTCTTGAACTGAACGATAACATAAAAGATAAAAATCAACAAACGAGGGCTCAAATGAAAGCTCGTGAAATTCTAAATCCGAATATAAACTTTAAAATATTCAATTTTGTTGAGGGGAGCAGCAATAACAAGTTAATGAAATAATATTTTTCTTGTAACAAGGAAGGAAAAGCGTTGCCGCGAATTTATAATTACTTCGGACGCATTCGACTCAGTCTCTATTGATGATAAATTGTACTATATAAACTTCTCACCTTATATACTCACAAAAGCTAGCAGCTAGCCCGTGTTACGGCTTCATCGTATTGTTATTTATAGGCTTTGTTGTATTTTTATTACTATATGATTTCCCCCCTTTTATTTGCTTTTCAATAGTAATAATAATAAATTCATTAATAATCAGGTACACGATATAAGTTAACTTTCACTTGGCTCCGTGGACATTGTTGTAATTATAAAATTATTGCAATCTTGTATATATCCTGGTCTTTAACGAACAATTTTACTTATACAACAAAGTTTCCCTCGTGGATATTTGAAATTTGAACCAATATGTTTATATTTTTTCAAAAATATTAGAAGATAGCACATATTTTAGAAACTATATACAATTATGGAGCAATGTACGAAACTACACACACACAAAGAATACAATAATATTTGCAATTTAAATATACCGGGGCATCCATAAATGACGTGAGTGTTTATAAGGGGGAGGGGGTTGTAAAAATCTTGACAATAATTGACAAAGGGGGAGGAGGTATACAGAAAAAATTAACGTCAATTTTTGAAAAAAAAATTGGATTATGAATAATTCTTCATATATTGGTTTCACCAAGTTTTTCTTTCACATTACATTCCTCAAGCACAATGCTAGAAAAGTGGCCTTGCGACTGTGCAGGGTACGACACGAAAAAGAGAAGATCCATAGAAAGTATTTTTGATTTCCTTTCAATCGTTATTAGTTTTTCAATAGTTTATCCAGTTATTTTATAATTTTGCAGTGTTCAATACATGTTGGAGTGGTTCCTATTTATCGTTAATTTAAACATTTTAAAAAATTTAATAAAATCAAATAGACCGTCGATATTACACGAAAATCCAAAAGGAGGATTTCAGTTTTGAAACAGGCATATTTGAAGTTTCTTTTGTGGAGCCTTACTGCAGAACTTTTACGGGAACGCAGAAGTTCCCAATTTGGAATTGAAGGCGGAAGATCATCTTCACAACATATAAATTGTTGTTTTGCTACTTGACCCGCCGGTGACCACAAGTCTTCTCTCGATTTTATTTTAACGTGATGAGGAATTGACCGGGCAAAGCATTAGTATATTATATTTCCTATTCAATCAGTACCTGAATGCCAATGTATTGATAAATTGCGGGGATCCGCTGGTTGAACCTCCACGTCTTCATTTTTTTCATCATAAGACAGCGTTGGAGCCGTCAGTCTTACAAATAAATTTACTCTTTAAAACTGAATTGCACGTTACATGGAAAACTGCGATTAACTATGGAAAACACGTTTTTTACGGTAAAACTGGATTTAATTACGATTAAACTAGTTTTGACAACGAAAACTCGGCCAAGAAATCCATGAAAGTATGATATTCATCTTTTTGGGTCTTATTTCGTTCTTACCATATAACATATTATATTTTAAATTAAATCATAGTTTATTAACTTAACTTAGGCTTATTAAGAACTGTATACCTACTGTTTCCACCATTTTGGAAGGAGTTGCGAGATTCGTCTTCTCTGATTTTTCACGAAAAAAAGCTTAGATCACCTATCCCACAACAAACCCCCGAAAATTGCGCCCCTATCTTCTTTGCATCCTACCCCTGGTAACCGTTGTTTTGCCAGAATAGATCTAAAGACATTAAAGTTTTTTGCATGGCGCTACTCGTATTCTTTCATGGCCAGAAAGTGTGATTAACACCAAATCGTTGGAGTATGCAAATACTCCATCATAAAATCCTCTAAAACCATCTTTTAGAGAAATTAACTCGGATATCACACCTTCATTTCCTGGTCGTGTAAGTACTATAAATGGTGCGTCATGTTATTTTGTGACGTAAGGTGGACCAAGGCTTCAGTGGACTTCCGATTATGGACCCATAATTGAACGTTTTACCAACCACTATTTATGCGCATCCAGGCTAGAATATAATTCAAAATCTTGAGATGACAGGCCCGTAGTAGGAGTTTTGGATCCGTTTGAGCTTATTTTTAGTCTTCGACAAGCACTGTAGTTTCATTAGTAGGAGCGGCTTGAATTAGTTGTTGAACGAGATCGATTCCCGTAAGTCAGGAAGAAGTCTTTTTGCCCGTTTTGGTACGGCGAAAGGAGAGCTACCACACACCCACTTCTGGTTGCTTAGAAGTGAAATTGTCCTTTTTTGGGCATATTTTTTCGATAAGATACCAAAGGAAATGTTGAAGAGAAAATTAATAACACGTTTGAAGGCGAAATTATAAGAGGAAGGCTATTCCTCTATTTGTTGACCAATGCTAGTCCCTGGTCCTACGGGTAGGGGCTGGATGGTATATGATAAAATGAAAATTAATGTTCTTAGACGTAGGCTTAGATATAAAACAAAAGAATAGAGATAAGAGCCATTATTTAGTTGTTCTGTGATGCAAAAAACTGTACACTTTATGAAATCTGGATGATCAAAATCTTGATTATTTTATAGGGCGTGCTGAATAAATGTGATGATTCTGGCCGCTGGTTCCAAGTCAATTTTTTGTGCCACAGTTTTTATTGCGACGGGATACACTTCAATATAATACTTGCTAAAGTTGGGAATAAAATCCAGGTGAAAGAGGGTGTTCCGCATTTTGAAAGGAAAAAGGCTGCGTCTACTATGATTTTTGTATTCTAAAATTATACATACTTCTCTTTATTGTTTATAATTTCTAAGTTGCGGATGGAGCGGATTGAGCGGACATCAGTCTGAAATTCTTCGGCAAACAGTACCGCTTCGTCCGACTTGATGAATCGGCTTGGGACTCCGTAGCGTTCAAGCAGAATCTTTCTAATCCGTTGGTCGTTACGTATGCCGTACAGCACCACTACTGGACCCAATTGTTTGCCCAAGCATTTAGGTTTGTGCTTTTGAAGCCAACTTGACTCTTTGTTGGTTTTGCTTTTTTATGTTCGTGGATGCTTCTTTGTGGTTTTTTTCGTGGTGGGATCTAATTAAATGAAAAAAGGAAATGAGTTTATTTCATTTTTATATTGTTCATGATTAAAAAATTAATTTATTTCTATTAAAATTAATATATTTTATTCTGTATTCTATTCTCGTAATTCTTTTCATAACATATATTTTAATCTAGTTAGTTTATTCAACAAATCTTATTTTAGGTATTTTATTCTACAAATTTTTATTCTAGGAACTGTATTTTATAGTTTTATTCTAGTTATTTTATTATATAAATTTCGTTCTAGTTTTTATTCTAATTTTTTAAATATTATTAATAAGAGATAAACTTGATAATCGATAACGCCAATATAAAAAAATACAGAGGAATGAAGTCGTCAATGTCGACGGAGAAAACATCAAGACCTGTGACTTTCGTTTCTAGGTAACATTTGAAGAAAGGCCGGGGCTAGCTCATGATGATGTAAGTGAGATCACTCTCTTTGTGCATCACCACCCTTCCCTTTTGACGAATGTACTGGACTGACACCATCTTCAGGAGAATGCGGTTGAACAGAGCCTTCCAGATCAGGGCTTTCGACCACTCTCCAGCGTCCAGGATGGTTTCTGTCAGCAGGTTATAAGAAAAATGTTCTATGGTACATTTATTTTATTTGAATCAACCGCGTTACAATGCCAAAGCTATCAGATGAGAACTTGAGCATTCTATGAGACTTGAGCGTCGTCAACTCGCTGGTAGTGTTCAATGATGCCAACTCTTTGGTGTGAGTCATCGATTCAATGCAAGCAGGCAATGCCTTTTCTTTTTCCATTGTCGACGAGCCATGTAACCTGAAATGCAAAATACAATATTGTTGCGGACGGTGACGGCAAATTCCTCTTCCGGTTGTCCTTCTTCAATCATTTGTTGCTTCCAGCTCGGCAGAAATTCCATCGAGCAAAATATCTTTTACGTGCTGTACTTCTGGAGCTTCTGCTTTTCTTCTTCGCCTTCTTCGAATCGTTTTTGCAGCCAAGTTGCGTAGCTAGCCAGCAAATAGGCTCCCTTCTCACCGCTATCGACATTAGAGCCTCGTATTACTTCTTTAGTAGGGTAGTATAGAGTGAGGAGGCGAAACAGCTGAAGAAAGGTCTTGTTGGCTTGTCTTGCCCGCCTCCGGCTGACCTAATAATGCTAAATAATCACTGGAAAAATATAGAAAGACATATTATAATTAGTTAAATTTCAGTTGTAGCATTTTTCCATTTTATTAAGACAAAAAAACCTTTAAGCAATCTTGATTCATTTCCCCAGTCAGCACTAATTCTACGTTGAGGGAAAAAAGTAGGTAAGTGACTTCAGTAACGCTTTTAACTGTTACGCGCATAGCATTAAATGTTATTGTAGCGACGAATTCCAGAATTCCAGACGTATCTTGCAGCGATTGTACAACAATTTGATCAAATTCTTTCAGTTTCTGTATTTATAAACATTAAATAATTTTTATTTTAAATATAAATTTCATTTTTTATATTTTTATGTTATTTTTATGTTTTTCCATCACCACCTGTTAATGATATCAAAGAAATCATTAAAATACTCCAGTAACCCGATCATATTATCAGTTTCCTCATTTTTGAATATGCTGGAATTCGATTCGTCAGCATTTTTTTTTAAGCAGCTGTAAAGCAGAGACGACAGTTTTGGAAAAAACCCATTCATAATGTATGAAATCAACTGTTAAAGGTGTCGCGCCATTTTTAAAGATCGAAAATTACCTGTGCAATAAGTTTGGCACTCATTTTTTCAAATGATGTCAGATTGATGTGGGCTGATCTGAGTTTAGAACAAATTCTTAGAAATCCACCTTGGACATCGAGCTTCTCATCTTCTGCAAATAGCTCCTTAATGGTTTCCCATCTCGCCTTATTCTTTCCTTTGTACCTATATAAGGGGCAATAGCGCTTCGATTATTTGGAATTAGTTACTGTAGATATTCAATGCGATTACTATAGTTACCTGCACAATGTTACATTTCAGCATTTTTCTTATTCATTTGAATAGATGCGGTGGAACAATCAAGAAATGAACGATTTGATTGGGATCTGACGGATACTCAATAGTGTTTTTCACTTCACCATTGAAGCAACCAACACCAATATTTTTTAAAAAATCTACTTTATTAAAACAACATGACATAATTTGTATCTGTATCGGCTAAATTATATATAAAGTTATTATTAAGTTCTCTTAAACTTACCAATAATAAATTTATATAATTTAACTCATAAAGCAATCATAAACCTATCGAACTAAAGTAAAGCATTGAAATGTCACATTCCCATATCTATCAATAAGAGCAGGGAAATCAGAAATTGTTTCCCTTGGGGTTAACTATGAAGATAAGACAGCGCATGGAGGATCACGTAGCCGTTTTGAATTCATCAGTAACAAACTACTGGCCTCAAAAGTAAAGGAGCTTGTCACGGATTAGAAACGGACATGAGGAATGCGGTCGACAAGTGTTTCCAAGGAAAACTTGTCATCGCGGCTGCGGATTCTTTTGGGTTTGAGCAATCATGAAGCGGCTGAAGGTTCGATGCGGCATGACCACTCAATGTATGAGGATAAATTTTATGTTTACGACGTATAAACTTTTTCTTCACCTTCTCTATGTTTTCTACTTTTCCCTCCAACGTTCTTCTTTTTATTTAATTTACTGATCAGTTTGTCTCGTATTTTCTTCAAAAAGAATCTTAACTAGTCTAAATTGAAATCTTGCTCGTCCCAACCCTGAAATCCGATGATCTTCTGTCCGTTCGAGAATGCATGAACGTTTTTTCCCCGATGGAAATTGCCGTGGACGTTGCGTCGCAAGACGGGTGTGAGACGTGGTACCTGATTCACCTGGATATCCTGAAACGAAATCAATGCTTGGAGCCGTTGTTTCATCTCGGAGTTGAGTATCAATTAAAGAGTGAGGTAGCAAGTGTCATTTTTTTCGAATTTTACAAATTAATTCGCATTAACTTAAGTACAGATGAACTAAGATTCCTTCTGTGATATTCCGACTTAAGCGCAACTTTTTCTTATATTTTATTTTACTTTTTCCCAACTGGGCTCTCAATTGTTGTCAATTGGAAATACCTATCGTTTTCATTACTCAATGAAAAATATATTTTTCTTCAAATTGAAGACGATTGAAGTAATTTGTGGAAGGCGGAACTTTGCATTTATTAAATATTAATTTATGTTCAGGGAAATCTCAATTTTAAAAAATATCGATTGGGTAAATGTAGGTTTCGTTTGTTCTTTTGTACAATAATATAATATATTACACAATAACACTCTGAAAATAAAAGATGAAAGGATAACTCATCTCTCCCCTTTCTTCAAACAATTTATGAATGATGTAGGATATTTAAAAAAATCAAATTTTTCTTTCACCAATTAATAATAATATGTTGTTATGAAACAAAAAAAAATCAATCAAAAGTGGGCTACTTGCATCAGTTATAATTTTTTTCCAGTATCCGGACAGTAGCCTAGATATTCATTTTTAAATTAAAATATATTTAATAGGATTGAATATTGCGAGCTCGTTTCGCTTTCAATTCGACCCTTGGATTAGATTCCATCTATGTTCATTATATATTTGTAGTATTCCTTCTCCTGAGAATGTGCAATCTGTTCTATGAGTTCCAACGGATGTTATTAAACACCTAACAGTGTTTTTGAAAGACACTGTTAGGTGTCTGTGCTGAGGACACGGAAGTACAGTAATATGAAATAAGATAATACACCTATTTGTTTCGAGTTTTATTTGCAAGAAGCTTCTTTCTATTTTTTTGCTAGCAACAATACTTTGAAGTCCTGTCTCAATGTCGATTTTCAATCAAATGTCGATTTACAACACTGATTTCACCTTGTTGTTGTTGTTTTTCATAAAGAGGGCAGCACCCTCGCTCACATTTTAGGCGGAAAAGAAGGAACAATAGGACGAGTAGGAGGAAAAAGGGGGGGGGATAATTTCAAATCGTTTATTTTTCAATAAAATATTACTTTGAAATTACCATATTTTTTTTACAATAAAATATTTATTGCAAAGCATCCAAATGACAACAAAAGAGTTTTCATATGGCACTCCATAATATATCATTAATGTATCAGCTGTGAACAACTAAAAAAATTTAAAAAACAAACAATATAAATCAATCAAGATTTTAAAAGAAAAGGCAAAAATTGTAACTACTGGTAGATACTTACAGTTGAGGGTTTCCCCATTCTTTTCCCGGGTGAACCACGAAAAATATATTCCTTGTATTATTTCTCCCTTTTTTTCTCACTCTTCTCACTTTCCCTATTAAAAATTGGGAATTATTTCTCACGGACTGAATCAAAAGAAAAAGAGTGGACAATCGCTCGCTTACAGTCAAATCCGGAAAAAGTCGACATTCATGTGATTTCATGTCATTACACCACAATAGAGCTAAAGGATAACACGTTCGTTTGTAGCCACCCCTTCTGCTGTTCTACTGGAAGTGTTCGCCCTCGAAATAATTATTAGTTCTGTGGGAGGAAACATTAATTATACGCACTTGGTTAAATTTGTATAAGCATATTCCAGGGCTTTTTTACCAAATGTGTTTATAGAACATGGATCACTTTTTAGGATGCCAAAAACCCTTAGAAATCCAGTTGATATCGATGTACTTGAACAACCTTTTTATGTTGCCTTTGGTCGTCCTGGGAAGACCAGTAGATTTTTAAAGGGCGGATTCCAGTTGGTGAAAAACACCTCCTATCTGTGTGTGCTTTAAGTAGCAGAGACACATAAGTTCCTCCAGGATGTTGCGGGTTACTGGATCATTAATGTATTGAGGGAAGAAATTGTAGTGATCCTTCATGCGTTTCATCACTTCCTGTTCCCATAATGGAAGGCATATCCTCGATGAACTTCCCAGGGAAAAAATTGCTCCACTGCTTTCCACACTCCCATCTCGAAATCCGAAATGAAGTACGAAACTTATGGGGCATAAAGTAATTTTTTTATGTGCTCAAAAAGTGCCACATAATCAGCGGTTCGCCTCCTCTTCATAAAGCAACATAGAAGGGGCACTATTTTCAGGTTAACTGCTTCCTGTTCCAAACGTTAAAATTGCATTTATGAAATATGACCTGCTCTAAGAACAACAACACTTCACTTTACCCTTTAAGAAAGCCATGGATTGAATATAGTTGGGTGAATGGCTTTTGAATAATTTTTTTAAAGTCCTATCCATATACCAGCCAACAACGTTCCCTATGTGGCGTAGTTGTTTGACGGTCGCAAAAAGCAAGTGTCGCCTTTTCTTTAAGCGCTGCTCATGACTTGTCAGTTAATTATAGAAAATTGCTTACTGTTAAAAAAATTATCAAGCCCAAAATCATCGTCATTCCATTTGTGAAAAATGGTTTTCAATTAAGTTATCATTTCGTCCTGTAAGAAAAAAATGATTTAAGGCTTTTTTGGCTTATCCATCTGAACCGGAATTAACGAAAGAAGAATTCCAGTATTGTACGAAATGTCTAGCTACGTCCAGGGCCGCATTACCAACATGGTAGCAAGTTGCATCGTGCCACTTTGTGTGAGAATGTGATTCAGCAAAATCATACGTGTGATTGTTGTGATAAATTTCTCTCCTGGTCGTCTTTCTGTTCAATTTCTTGAGTTGAAGGCAACGATTCAGATGCCACCACATTCCTCTTCGTTTGTTGAAAGTGGAAGTTAGCTCACTTTTTCTGCAATGTGATTGGCGTCTTTCTTTCTTTTTCGCAACGAGATAATGAAATGGGAATTACTTAAAAGTGAAGCCATTTTTCTTTTAGATATTAGGCCTTAAAACCTTTTGATGTATGGCTACAATCTATTTGACTTCAATGTTCGGTATAGGGCAGAAGCTTAAAAGATTTTGTTTCCGGAAGAAAATTAATTAGCTAAGTTGGCAATCATACAAAAAAATTTAGTGCTAGAACAAGCAACTCAGAATCTAGCATAGATAAGCATTATGAAATAGTAAAACAAACAAAAGTTAAGTAGTTTTACAATAATATTCATAATGAATTTTGATTGTTTAATTGTGAGTCGTCGATACTTTTTATGGTTTACTTAAACGATTGACAGTGAAACTCAACGACAAACGAGGCAAGGAATGGAAAAATTGCATCGCTGAAACAGCCCTAAAATTAAAAGTAAAAATATAAGTAGAAACAATTGGCATTGCTGTTGAAAGAATAACAACAAACTATTTTTCGTGGTTAGGATTCATTTATAATAAATCTATATTTTATTATTTTACAATATCTTATTAAAAAATTGAATAATCCACTATAATGAAGTAAATAAAGAAGTTTTTCCGTGAATATATTTTTTGAATTCTTTCCAAGATGCGATAAATATGGAGAGAAGGATGTTTGTTATCTACTTAGTTTCCTATCTTATATCTTCCTATAATTATTTCAAAGATTCCTGGGCTGTCGTTGAGTCAAGATTAGAATCATACTTAATTAATTAAAACCTTTGACTTTTGATTATTATAATTTTCAAAAATATTGCCATCTAAAATAACTTGTGGGTGTGCCATTCAATAGCTAGCTTAAGTCAGAAAAATGTCCGGAGAAGATTTCATTAATGAAAAGAGACAAATACGAATTCGAAGAGCTGTTTAACTGAGAAAAAAGTAATGCTTGGTTCCAGTGAATTTTACTAGCTATATTTAATAGAATTTTAAAAAGCATCCAGCGTAAAGTTTGTTTGATTAATGTTTTTGATGTAGACGAGATACGCCATATAAAATATACGTGAATCAAACTAAAATTAATGAATGTTTTACAGGAACGAACGATTCCAAAGAACTAAATTTTATTACAAATGCACATATCACAACGAAATATTGGGAACAAGTGTATTTTACTGTATTAAAATGGCAAAATATATACATTGTCTTTTAAAAAGCTAAGAAAATGAATGATTTTCAATTGAGTCCATTGTAATTGACTTTAAATGGAATACCAATATTAAAGTGGCAAATTTGGAATCGTGCAATTTTCAAAGGTTATGCAAACCCTATTCAAATTAAATTAAACTTTGGATAAGATGACATTAGTAAATGAATTAATAATTCCTGCGACGGATATCTCAAGTCATTATTTTGCTTATGTTAATTCATTAATCCCATCTTTAATGTAATAATGGAGTGTAGTTCAAAACACTTTCATCTGGAAGGACTCAGATATTCTAATTTCTCAGAACACAACGACAGATTTTCATGTTTATAATAAAGGTAATTCCTCGCGTGAAAGAACATCTTATTGTGAAAAAATCTACATAAGGAATATCGTTTCAAGTTCCCTACCGATATCCTTAATCTGAGCACTTCCAACATTTAGTACCGTCAAGTTTTCCGTGTTTTAAACCGTACATAAAAAGGAATTGGTTTCAAGGATTTCTGGGCTGTCGTTGAGGTAAGAGTAGAATGAAGTTTAAAATTTCTTAAGTAATAGTAGTAAGCTATTACTATTTTTTTCAAGAGCCAAAAGGTGATAAGTTAAAGCACTTTAGTATAGTAAGTAGTGTTAGTGTAGTTATAGTAAGTATAAAGTACCTTTTTTCAATTTTTCTGTCAAACGTTGAATTTGAATCTTTATCACTATCCCAAAAATTACCATACACAATGATTCATGGATGTGCCATCTTATAGCTAGCTGAATTAAACAGAAAATCTTATTGGGATTTTATTAATGGAAAAAACAGCCAAAGATGCACTCGCGAAGTTGTTTCAAGTGTTAAACTTGTCCTAATACCTTTTTTCTAGCTATAACTAAAAATGTGTATAGTATTAGGCATAACTTTTATATAAATAAGAATCTGGCTTTTATAAGAGATTGGTATGTTTCTGTCTGAAATAACAACGACAGATTATATGGATCCATTTACAAACTCCAATAAAACAGTTTTTTGCCATATTGAAAATATCAATAATTAAATTTGGCGTGCAAAATGCACACAAACCTTTTGTTAGAAAATAGCTTATGTTGTTATGAATTAGCAAAAGTCATTGGGCATCGTAGAATTAACTCAGGAAACTGGGGATAATGCCGAAAATCTATCTAATACATTGGGCTAGATTGTTAATATTTTTTCCTAAAATCTTGATTGTTGTCAAGATCATTCCCATATCCGTATACTTTATTTCATCTTCATATTAAAATATCTTAATCAAATATTCATTATATTTACGTAGATTCAAGGCGATATTTATAAGTACTATAAACTATTGTTTAATAGACTGTACTTACCTTAAAAAATTCTCAAGTTAGTTAAAAATGAAAAACCCCACGAATGCTGCATGGGCGCTGACGTCTATAATAATATATTGTAACGTAAATGATCTTGTATTATACGTTCTCGCCAGAAGATTGATTGACGACAGAAGATGATTGACGACATTTTGCGAAAAAGATTTTTAATGAAAGTAAATGAGCGCGAAGATACTCAATATGCCGACAGTAGTGGTACTAATGAAATTTACTATGATAAAAAAACGATAATGAACTGAATGATCTTCCTTTTCACGTGGAATTACCTTTTTGTGTTTATGTAGGACATTTTTAACATTGCGAAATTTGATTTTTGCAATAAATATTGTTAGGAAAGCAGAGACACTAACAGCACACAGAATTGTAAATTAAGTTTAGAAAGCTCGTGTCTTATCTCGTGGTTACAAATTAAGCTGATTAAAATTTTGGATGGATGAAAAAATGATCGATGAGACCTCGAATGATGAGTTCCACACACTCCCGGCGAGAAAGGACTTACAAGTTGAAAACTGAGGACCACATAAGTAGATAAATACAATTTTAATTCTGTCTTTTTAATTATAGGTTACCACAAAGTCTTAAGGTTTTTTATTTACTTTAACTTTTTTAACTGTGTAGTAACTTTTGCAAAAGAGAACCAAAGCTACTTGGTTTCCAACATGGCAACGTGAAGCAGTTCTGGTCCGGTTGTAATTATCCCTTATGGAAATATTGACAATCTCTAAATATAAATTTTTCACTTGACAACATTTTTATGTTAATCTACTTTGTAGTTAAAATTGTTTCATTATAAATTTATATATCATAGGTGAGAAACTGCTGACTCTGCCGAAAGACAATTTTAATATTTTAACGGCTTTGCTGGAAGTGATGTCTAGCATAGGGGATATGTAGTTGCTTTTAACCTCTTCAAAATCACGATGGCCATGATTGGCTTCCTCAGCTGAAGCAAATGAAAGCACCAAGATATAATGGTATTGCCATCATACGGCACATAACACCTACTTAAATTATTTAAATTCTGGCAATTCGGACCCTTTTGCCGAATGAATCTGATTAAAAATACACATCCGGGGGATATAAAAGCGTTTTTCGTTTGAAGTAATTTGAATTAAAATTAGCGTTGCAAACGTACTAGAGATACTTTTGGAAGTTAAGGACAAGATATGTTCTACTATGGAACTGGTATATTGTGAATTTTCATAATGATTTATTTTTATTTAAAAAAACACAATTATATTTTTTAGAATCATCATTAGTAAATACTACGCACAAAGAAAAACATGACCGAGTTCCTTGTTGGACAAAAACTCTCTCAATGTAAAGGGAAAAAATGTATTAAAACACAATAATTTACCGTTTATGTAAGTACTAACTTATTCTATCATAAATTACTTTATTTTAAAGAAATTTCGTTTACAAAAAACTAAAAAATATAAGTTTTTCGCTGTTCTAAGCTATCAAATATTAGAAAAATAAGCATTACTGAATAAAGTACTTGGGACACACATGTACATCCTATTAATTGTAATAGTAATTAATTGTTTCATATCGGTAATGTGTTAAAAAAACAATCACTTTCGACTTTCGAGTGCAAGGGTGTGTAGCACATCTTTGTGGGCACATCGTCATCTTTTCAAAAGTGTCTAGATGTTAGTGGTTTTCTTTCTACTTTTTTATGTCATATCCCGTTTCGTCTTGAAACATTTGAAGTGGTACCAAAATCAAGACGCTCATAATTTTTTTTACTTTTAAAAATATTCGTTGAAATAGGCGAGAATGGAAATCGAATTTTTTATCCATACTGTATCTTAAAGAGAAAGAGAAAGTTTCATCTAGCTGATTTTTTTCTACAACTAAAAACAAATGCGTAAAATTAAATAAATGGAAAAATTAGTTTCCGGGAAGCATTTCGATAAGCATCCTCCAAACTTTCTGATTTGTTGAGCTTTATATTATATTCAAATTTGGTTAAGTAAATATCAAGTTTTAGCTATGGACAAGAGGAATTCGACAGTATTTGCTTTTTTCCGTTAAAGTCGTTTGAGTGTCCGTTCAGTGCTAGGTATGTTCTGTAGCAATCACAGGTGAATGTCAGTTTCGTCCAGTTTCGTCCAGTTTCTCTGCTCCTTCATTCAAATTTGAAATAAAGTAACCGTCAGTTCTTTTTTTACCTTTAATTGCCTGTTCGTTCAAAAAACTAATTAAAAGCTATTTTTTAACAGCTCTAAATCTCAAGATGCAGGACTTGTCCCTCATGAAAGAGGCTTTGTGCAAAAAGAGCTTACTGATTGAAGACACTCGCTTCCCAACTAAGAAGGCTTCACTTGGAAAAAACCAACTTGAAGCTACATGTCAAATGGATGCGACCTCCGGCAAGCCCACAAGTATCGGCCAATCTGTCTAATTACTAATAATATCTTAAATATATGATTTCATTTTTCAGGAAATATGTGCGGATATTTTTCCGATGCAAATGTCCACCAAGCCAAAGGTATCAAGTGAACATTTTTTTCCCAGTGGTTCAACGTGCACACTCCAAAAAAGCTTTTATGGCTGGCTACATTGACGAAATATATACTTTTATAACCATTTCAAACCAACTGTAATGTTTTTTTGACTAAAATAATATTTTTAAATTCATTTAAAATTTAGGGCAACAGCAATGGCAACAAGGATCTCAAAGAATTGATTACGGGTCACGTATATTCCATCACGAAGGTAGCCTCTATTGTGGTGAATGGAGGTAGCGTAAACCTAATTCGTCTACCCAACCCATGGGGAAACGGAGAATACGCCTCTATCTGGAGTGGGTGCGTCCAAAGTCTCCACTTTTCTTTCTTTCTGCTTGGCGGAGACTCTGTACCATTTATGTCAATATTCCGACGTTGTCATATTTCCCAACACTTAATGCGCTTCTTCTTGTAAATGTAAACAAACCCTCCAAATTTGAAAAAGTAGTGTTGTAGATGTAGTTAAAATAGCCAATCATCATAATAATAGAATGTTAATGGATATGATGATGCAAGTTATGCAAGATCAAGATGAAGATGATTCCGAGGCTACATAAGCAATGCTTTGTGCAATTTCAATAAAAAGAAACTGAGAAGAAGGTTTTACATGCACCCTCTTGTAAAGTGACTTTTTCGGCAAGCAGAATTACGTCAATTGATGGGGCCTAACGACCGTCTAGCTATTACCAATTTTGTGGAAATTGTTTTGCAGTAAAATGATGTTCAATTCCAGGAAGATTTTCGCATGCCTCGTCAGCGATTTTAAGTAGAAATATATTTATACACTTTAATATTTCCAAGCTGCAGATTTTAATTTTTACTCCTATTTAAGGAACTTGTGAATCTCATAGGAAATCAAGTTTAAGCTAAGTTCCAGAATGACGAGCCAGTACGAGGTAAATTATTGCTTACTCTTTGGACCATGGCTAATCGAGAAACATTTCGACAAACAGCAAATAGGTATGGTTACCGCTACAAATGCATAAATAATATATATTTGAAAATGTAAACTAAAACAAAAAGATTTTTCATATATAGCGAGTGCCCATCATGGTTTCAAAACAGTTTGTCAAGCATTCCACGAAAATTCGCATCTCTTCATTAAGTTTCCTGCAAGAGTGTCGTACGAATAAATTGTTGAATCATTTGGTTTCCCCAATACATTGGTATTTGAGAAAACAAAATTGCTTTACTTATTTACCCTTTTTTTTATTTTTAAGGTGCACTTGATGGGACCTGCATTCCTATCAAGAAACCCAAAGAGGGAGGCAACAGCTGTTATACCGGCTGGAAAAATATATGCTGTCACATTGCAAGGTATATGTACTCCTGACCGAAGGATTATTCATGCCAGTACAGGCTGGCCGTCCTCTATGCACGACACACGAATTTTTTAAGAGAGCCAATTGCTAGAATCCCTCGAAAACCTTCGGGAGCGTCCTTAAATTACGTCAGTCAAATTTTTGGGTTTTTGACCCCCTCCCTCCCCCTGGTAATTGGTCATCATTTCTCTCTATACCCCCCCTCGAAATGACGTCATTTTTTGTCGACCCCTCCCCCCATTTTTTATTGAATTTTTTACAAATAATGCGGATTTAAATAGATAAAATAAATTCAAATTGAACATTTCTGTGTATTTAACTTTTGCTTCAAGTAACGCAAGTATTTTCGGAGTTTAAAATCACATAATTTAAACATAAACTTAATCCTCCTTGGCCCATGGTGAACTCATATAATCATCCATTGATATGATTGGCATTGCGATTGAGCTATCGTCATCAGAATTTGGGATAGCCATCCCTGTCAGATCAAGCTCATCTTCATCGACCCTGTCGGCATCCTCGCCATTCTCTATGGCAGCAAAGATAGCCAAGAACTCTCTAGAACGCTGAGCTGCTACTCGAATCGGGCGCTGTCGACGCATGGTCTGTGGTGCTGCTTGGATCTCTTTTGCAGCACTTCGACGACGAATGCTTGAATGTTTCTTCAAAAGAACATTAGATGCAAAGTAGATGTGACAGATTTTGCAGCAACGATAAGCCAATAAAGATTGAATCGAGGGACAAAAGAGGTCATAAGGAAGAACCTGATAAGAGCGGATGGACTCTGGTAGAGAATCAGGGCCAAGTTTTAACGATAATCCGACAAAAAGAGAAGGAAATTTATGGTTCTCGAAATCGGAGGGATCTGGAACTTTTATTCCATCAAGAGATTGAGAAATGGGTACTAAAGAAGGGAAAAAACGATCGGGGAGAATAGAAAACAATGGTCCTCTTGGCCTCGAGCAGCAGCCGACGTCTTGGCACTTGACGACTTGTAGAAAATATTGAGAAGTGCGGACATGCTGAGCGATCCATTGGTGATCCTTGGTCTTTAAATCGGAAAGAGGCATTTCCGAATTCTCTGGAGGGATGTACTCGGTCACAACGGGGTATTTATCAATCATCATTTGGGACCAAAGTTCGGCTAACGTTTCTCCAGCAAACTGGAAATTCTGACGTTCCAGATCGTCATCTACAGTGACACCAGAGTTGTTGAGATGGCTGCCAAAGTGGTCGTGGGGAAGGATAACTCCGGACAGTTCCTTACTGAGAGGCGCCATTCGTCTTTCAACACGGTTGAAAGCACTCCGACCTGAAGCATTGGTTGCTACGTAGATGGCGTCCAAATTATGTTCTAAAAAATGATGAATGGCCACGTCGATGACCTTAATAAAATTTCAGATGATGATACGTTTTTGAAATAGTTAAATAACTATTTTTTTAATGATTTAAAAATTACTTTTTGATAGCGAGGATTTTCGTCCGGTCCTCCGTCCACGCTCATGATGACGACTGGCTTGATGAATCCATTCTTGAAGGCAAGATCTCGGAACTCTTCTAAATTCAATAGCCTTGCAAAGTCACGGCCATGGACAAGAGCAGTGGAAGAAGAGTGCTTTCCGGATCTAACTCCTATGTAGGTAGGACCAGAAAATCCGACGGCTGTAGGCTCTCCAAGTCCATCCTTTTGAAGAACGATCCCGCCGTAAACCGATGGAATGGCCTTATGTCTTGGGGCGATAACAAAGTCATGATCAGCCAGCGAGACACGGTACTCCATGTGCATAATCATCGGTGACTGCGTATTCGCCGCTGTCAGGCCTATGGGCACCTATAACATGAGAAAAAAGTAGAAAATTATCAATCAGTGACAGTCTAGTTTATAAAATAGTTATTTAAACTATTATACCCTTGCTTTGTCGTCTTGACTCAAAAAGAAAACAGCATCAGGTCCAAGGATTGAAGCCAATTCCTCCAGTCGACGAATCGTTTGAGCGCAGAACTTTCCATCAATGTGCTTGGAATGAGCGTCATTTTGAGCTCTGATCAATTTCACCGGGACGGTTGAAACGTGACGCTTTCCCTCGAGGGTTCGGCTATTTCTTGGTAGTAGGCGGAGATAAGTAGCACTTCGGCTGATTTCAAAGCCATTCTGATTTTAAATTAATTAATAATACATTATAATTTTTATAAATAATCAATGCTACAGAAAATAGTAATAATAAATACCAGATTAAGCTGTTCATTTAGGTCATCCAGAGTTTTCACGCTCCTGTAGACCTCTGATCTTCTCTTGACGTCAGCAGCAGATCCGTGAAGAGCAATATCGCAAATAGCTTTCAATAAATCGGGCTGATCTACTTCGAGACGAGGGCGGCCAGCACTTTTGCGATTCTTGAGAAGATCTCTTGCTTCTGGAGAAGATTCCCACAATTTCTGGAGATTTTCTTTGGTTTTGGTGCGGTATTTTTGGCTATTTCTCTGGTTATTTTTTGCTTGCGCCAATGAAGTCTCCAACGACTTTTTTCTTTTCTTTTTCTCGGATAGCATTTTTTCTTGATCTCCTGATAGCAGGCCAGCATCCCTCCGCTTCATCAGGCCAATTATCTCTTCATTGACAAGATTTATTTCCAGATTGAGTTTATCTTGGGTAGAAGTTTTCCTTGGAGGAACTAAATAAATAAAAAGTTATCACATTCACATTCACGAGTCAACATGATTAGTTTAATTGAATTTGATTACCAGTTGATTTTGATGTAGATGGTTCATTATCTTCGTCAGTTATTGGCTCAACAAACTGACTATGACCAAATGCTTGATGTTGGTGAGCTTGAGTTGAATCAGATACATCGTCCAAAAGACGAGCAGGGCGAGCTAAATCGGGTTTTTGGGACGTGGCATTCGACCAAAATTTTAAAAGACCAGCTTGATTGTTCATTGCTTTGGTAGAATACGATTTGACTAGCTCATCAACTTTGACGGGCAAATTTTCATCATTTTTTACGTCATTCCACGTCTTGTTGACATCAGCTTGACATGTTTGTTTAGACTTAGAATGAGAATACGCCTTGAAATATGAGTTGTATAGCTTCTCGTACAACTCTCTCTTCGTAGCCATGTTTATAAGCAATTCGCTCTTATGTCATGAGCAAATTTGTTTGGAAATAAAAAGGAAATTCCACGAAATGGAAATGATAACAAAGCAGACGATGCTAGGGATATTTGGAGACATGATCGAAGCAGCATTGCCAGGCGACGGAGCTGCGGAAAAATATTTATTGGCGGTTTAAACAGAAAAAAAACGGCGATTCTACGTATATTTAAAATGACGTCATTCAAAAACATATCCCCCCCTCCCCCTCGTAATTTACCGTCATAAAAACTTCAACCCCCTCCCCCCTCCTGACGACTGATGTAATTTATGGACGCTCCCTTCTTGAATGTACTGACTACCACATAATTGCGGACGGAGGTTATCCATTGCACGTCAGAGTTATGACTACATACAGAAGGGCTTGTGTATTATTACTGGTATTATTAATATTTTCTACAAAAAAGACAATTTAAAAATTATCATTATCATATACAGCGAAGAACGTTATAATGAAGCCCAAGGTGCCTCTCGTTTGTTGATTGAAAGAACCTGGGTATTATTAAAAGGTAAATTGCGGAGATTGCATTGGATAGATGTCGAGAACTTGGCCTATCTAAACTATTAGGTCATTACGGCTTGCTGTCTTTACAATTTTACGATCGTCATCCCATTTGCTGGATTGGATGAACCTCTCATTTATGACGACGAAGAAGAGGATGAAGACTTTGATGAAAGAGCTGACCAGTTTTAGGCCAATGCAAAGAGGAACAGAATTGCTGTTTACTTATCGGAAGCTGAAGATACTAATGATGATTCGGATTAATTTAGCAAAATATTAGTCTGAATATAATATTTAATAATCCAAGCACATAGTACGTTCATATATCGTTATCGTATATCGTATCGTAACGTCAAATATCGTAAATATTTGTATGAAAGGTTTCAAACGAATTCCCCCAAAAGTGTAAATATTGCAGATTGTAGTCGATTCTTTTAAGTTTTCAAGCTTTCTTTCAAGTTTTCAATATGAAAATACCACAATAGTTTTCATTTTTTATCAATATAGAATCAATAAAAAAATGCGATAAATTTCAAAGGGAACTAAAATATTTAGTTTAATTTCCAAGGTCCATTGAAACCGATGCACCTCACTCCCCATTCGAGAATCGAACCCTGGTCTTCCGCGTGACTGACGGAGATACCAACCACTATACTTACGAAGACTTCATGGAATGCAACTTTAAATGAGAATAAATCTCCGCTAAAACAACTCGATAGATTTAGATTAAAACAAGATTCATAGTTATCAACCTTTCGGGTTGAAATCATTGTATTATCCTCCTTTTAAGATGTTTTTAAAATTTCACATTTATGATCTATTTGTTAAAATTATATAACATTAATAATTTGGATCTTTCCGCGTTATTTATAGCAATACATTACATAATAACTCTCCCCCGGGCCCCGGCAAACTCCTTCTTTCGCTTGCCGAGTGGCCCGCTTCGCGCATCCCCCTTCGGCAAGGTCAAAGTCGCTTGCCAGGGGAGCCCTTTTTATGGTCTGTGTAGAGCCATTTTTTTTATTGAACCCAAAAATGATTAGTTATATTTTCATTTATAATTTATAAAACAAAAAATAACTTTTGGTAACGAAAAAAATAATGAAATTACAAATCTTAGTATGGCGCTAGCTAGATTCGGACTCCAACGTTTCAAACTTCAACGTATACAATAATAACATCGAATATGCGATAGCTTGGCCACCTGCGCCACTATTGATACAGAGCAACCTATCGACCTAGCTGTATCTATGTAAAAACTGATAATCTCCCAAAAATTATGACATATTTTACATCATGAGCGTAAACCCTGTTAGGCTATGTCAATATCTCGTTTAAGGGTTAATGTGTGTAATTCCAACATTTAAAAAATTTAATTTGACTTCAATGCCATTTTCTTCTCATAAATGAATAATATTGTATTCAATGGCAGTAGAGCGTCATTTATTGTTTATATAAAATCTAGTCATCTACTAAATACTTTTAAGAAAATAACTTATCTTTAAGGTTCTCAAGTTGATAGACTATTTCAGTCTACACTAAATTATTTATCCCTTAAAACCTTGGCTAGTTATACTACTGAAGTTCTCCCATAAAATATTGCCCCAGTTAAGATGGCCGTTTTTTTTCCTTTACACCGTTGTCGGAGTACAAATATATCGCTAGTGTAAGCTTCTACCACGAGAGGCGCTGTTATCGGTGTAACTTCATGGACTACATTTCAAATTAACCATACACCTTCGGTAAATCAGAGAGAACAGAGAACGCGCGGAAAATAGGTTCAAATTAAAATGTGGAGATAGTGGATGGAATCGTACATAAGATAAGCCAAAAGCTTAGTGGCACAGTAAAACGACCGACTGGCCAAACCTCTTCTTCGGGACGGTCGCAATAGAAGAAAGGCCAAGAAGAACGGCCGACTATCCAAAACTTTTTTTTATGGTTGCTATAGAAAAGTGGCCAAGTAGAAACGGCCGACTGGTCAAAACTCTTTTTTGTTTGGTCGTTATACAGTAGAAAGTGGTCAAGTAGAACGATCGACTGACCAAAATCTTCATTGTACGCCCGCTATAGAAAAGTGCAAAAGTAGAACAGCAGACTGGCACAAAATCTTTTCGAATTTTTTACAAAAAAAAAAATAATCATAATGTTTCATAAAATCAATCATTAAGAAAATTAAATTTATCAATCATATTAATCAAACTTTTTAATTTTAATTTTTGAAAAAAAAAATCTTTAACAGGTATATAATTATAAAATCAATAAGTGCGTTTTTTTAATGGCACATAAGGAACATACAAATGTTGATTGTTTTGAACCAGAAGATGGAATGTTTCACACGTAGTTATTTATTTATTTTATTCAGCTTTTAAATGCAACCATTGCAAACAGGAATCGCATGGTGATGTATTTACTCCTGAAATCTTCTTGCAGATAGGACAGGAGCACTGGAAGTTACAAGACTTGGATTGAATTTTCAAAGAATCCACTACATTAAAAAAAATTATTTTACAGTGAAAATATATAAATAAATTTATTAGTTAACATAACACTGCAGTGCTATGTCTACCATGAGCGTCAATAAGATGCCAAGCATTATCGTTAAAAAACTCAATGAATTCATACTGTTTTACGTCATATGCAATAATGACCGGGCTGACTTCATTGCATTGCGTAAAAATCTTTTCGCAGCTCACAATTATTTTTGATTTAGTCATCGCCATTGTTTCACTTTAATTTGTGATCTACCAACCCCAGAGATGAACACTGAATAAATTATTAAGGATGGTAGGAATATAACTGTAGCTGAAAAAAATATTTAAAATGTACGGTAAGAAAAAACTAACTTTGTAATTTATGCTCCAATGATTTATTGATGAAGGGTTTTTCGGTCTTCTTAAATCGGTTGAGTCCAACTTTATTTTGCGAAAGTCGACCGGGACGACGTAAAATTACTTGCGGCACTTTAAAACCTTGCAACTTCTATTTTATCTAATATATAAAAGAGAGAAAAAAATTCATCAATATTAGGATCGATGTACTGTAGCATCGATATAAAAAAATATATGGTTAAGGATTAAATTAAAACCAATTCATTCAGCTGAGCCCAACTTGCAATACTAGCACCGACGAGCGAACTTGCAAGAGGAATGCCATAGTCATGATCATTTACTATAACACTTTCACAATTGTTCTGAAAAAAATATTTTGAAATAGTTGTAAATGTTAAAGTACAGTATGGTTGACTTGAGGGGCCCTTAGCTGTTTAGTTCTTTGTGCCCCTCAAGTTTATTTGGACCATACTGTATCAGTAACATCAACTCATTCTTACGATGCTACAATATTAGAAATTTCGAATCATACTACCATCATTTTGAAAGCAAAAGGGAAACAAATATTATATACCTCATCCAGCAAACCATCCATGGTGAACGTGAAAAAGGTGGACGTATGAGTAGCTTCCATTTCATTCAAATTCTGTAACGGATAAACATATAACAGTACCGCACAATAATTACACAACTGCATAGATCATATACAGTATGGTTCAAATAAACTTCAGGGACCCACAGCAATAAACAGGTAAGGGCCCCTCAAGTTTATTTGAACCATACTGTACCTTGGGCAAAACGAATACGTTTTCCAGTTGTAAATTATCTACGAGAAACGATAATAAACTGCTGTAGCTGTGATATTGAGGCATAGAAACACTTGGCGTAAGTGCGTAACACTACAAATAGCATGACCAATTTCCCGTACTTGTTGCTGTGATACGTCGTCGATTCCTTTAAAGGAATCTTCATAATTTATTCCAATATCTAATTTAATTCCTGAAATAATAAATCAAAAAATATATTGACGCATCCTAAATTAGTAAGCGTACCTTCAAATAGCTGAATTCTTGTATTGCATTTCATGCAATCCAATATCATTTTCAACAGGACTATGCAGTCCGTGCGTTTAGATGGACTAGCAGTTTGCACCAAAACCAAAAGTGCATTTACAGTTTTCTTCGACCGCAAGTGCCTTTCGTTCATCGTAACACCCATTCCTGGATGCGATTTCAAAGTTTCTACGAATTCATTCTTGATTAAACAAAATAATAATATCATTAACAATATTTGAAATAAGCGCGTCAAAATTAAAATTAGCTACATTACAATATAAATTCATATTGCTATGTGAAATAAAATATGAGAATATTTTAGCTCAGACTCTTACCGCAGATTGATGTATGCTCCAACGGCTATTATAAAACTCAACTGGTAGCTCACTGTGATTGCATATATGCTTGCGTGAAACAATTATGCCTACAGGGCAAATTTAAGTTGTGGAAAAATCCACAAGTACAAGTAGATAATTCAAGTGCAACTTGAACTTCTCCAAAGTGTGTTATGATGGTGAAGCAGCTTTCAGTCTGTATGGATACGTGTTATATATATTAATTTGTATTGATATTTTGGATATACGTATGACTAATACCATAATATATAACCTGTATTAAAGAACACGATTTTATCGACTATTGGGTTTCCTTGACAACAGTTTTGTAGATATCTGCCGATATATTTTTTGAAAGTTTTATCAGTAGCAAAGGTTGAATTCGAACGGAAGCGAATTGAATTGTCGACATCCATCATGTTACTGTCCTTCATCTTAATTTTGCATAATGCAATCAATGCATTTATCAAATCAGGGAAACGGCGATTTTTTCCAGCACTGCCTTTATGGTTCTGTTAAATCTTTTATTTAAACACGGGGAAAATAATTACAAGATAACTTATTGGCGACAAAAAAGTATGCGCGCAGAAATGAAATATTATTTTCTTTATATTACGTGAAAACTATTTTTCTAAGCGATTGTTTGTTTCGTTACCCATCCTGAACAGTTTTCGACGACTCCGATGGCATCAGGACAAAGAATATTTGAACCAATAATCAGACAAATATTTCCGAAGTGTTTCTAGGCAACAAAATTCATCCATATTTAAATATAAATTGTAATATTTTATTATTAAATATTTACTTGATGGCAAAATAATTTTCTTTGCCGATAAGAATTCCTCTGGCGACTATGTAAAAACGGCCGTTCTAAAAACATCTTAAATACGACCAATAATCGATTTAATCGATACTCTTTCATTTCATTACCCGATTGCAACATCTTACATTTGTAAGGATATTTTCTTTCTTAGTTGGTGAATAGATATGGATCAACTACTGCTAGCCTTTTTTTATTGTTCAGTAAAAAAAAAAGATCATTTGCTAATTTTTATTTAAATAAAATTGAATTAAAGCGTTGATTAAATGCGTATATCAGCATATAAATCAGTCAACGCTGGAAACTCACATTGATTTTTTCATAAAGATAACCTTTTACTACTTCTGCATACAAGTCTCCTGTTTCATCTTGTAGAAGCATGTGAAAACCAAGTCATCATGATGAACATAACATTCTCCCTTACAAACAACCTGGCAGTAAAATGCGCCATAGAACAGAAGTACAGATATATATTATCATGTGTGGTTTTTTTCAGTAATATTACAAAATTTACTTAATTCCTAATCCCAGTTCTCCGTCTAAGGTTCAGTTGACAGTTGGAGATCAGGAATGATGGTCTCTTTGAAATTTTTTTGGGTTCCACTTAAAACCAATTTTTTACAAGTACAAAATTAGGTGAAGTAAGATTAGGTTCTCCTATGGAGATGACGAAGATTTTAGATGGATATGATGGCATAAGTAAGAGAGAAGTGAGCGATGGAGAAGTGAGGAGGATGTAGCAAGGGGTAGAGTCAAAGGCATACTAGACTCCTTCTTACATACGAATCGATAGCAAAACAACCAGGAAAAGACAAGAATTTTTTTTTCATCAGGAATGAATGTCATTTACCCATTTTTACTAAACCGGACGCATGGCTTAATTTTTAGATCCCCTTCGTCATGTATTTGATTCAGTGAACTGATGACACAATCCCTGATTATAAATAAGGTGAGTCATGTCTCCCATTTACGTCTTCAAAAGTGTATACTGTTTCTGTATGTACGTAATGTTATATCTAATTTTCATTTGCCATAAGATCTGTCGACCAAGTGAAAGTCGAACATAGTGAAGATGTAGTAAATAGGGAAAGCTTATCAAAATTAAAAAGTGCTAAAAAGTATATCATCGTGTTCAGCGTGAAAAACTGACCAAAATTGCCAATCATATTGTGTATGAAATAAATTTATTTTGGCCGGAATTCGACGTCAACGTCGGTGTGTAACGCACGGTACGCAAAACGGCCCTCCAACCATCTTGACGATTTAGGCAGACATATTTCAGTAATTAGAACAGCCACACATCCTAAAGTATTGCCTTTGTTTACCTATGGGGATATGCGAAGGCTAATGCAAAAGACAGTATGGCTGCACTAATTCCTTAAATATGTCTGCCTTAATCGTCAAGATGGTGGGAGGGCCGTTTTGCGTACCGTGCGTTACACACCGATGTTGGCGTCGATTTCCAGCCGACTGAAAGGTATTTGATATACAATATGATTGGCAATCCTGTTCAGTTTTTCACGCTGAACACGATGATATGCTTTTTAGAAACTTTTTATTTTCATAAGCTTTCCCTATTATTGCTACATAGCAATTTTATACAAATGATAAATTTTCTTCGTGGTAAATCGCCTTACGATCTAGTTACTTACATTCATTTTATTGAAGTTTAATAAATTTAATTTTGGTTACACGCGCTTCATTTAATCATACTGACTCAACATCTTATTAAATGGGAGAAATTAACGGGGACTAATTAAAAAGAATAAATGAAAGACAAAATCGAAAAGAACATAATTTATTTAAGGGTTCAAATTAAATTTTCTAAATAATAAAAATAAAAGCAGTATAAGCAATCGCCTCATTAATGATGGTAATTTTTAAAAAAGGCAATAGAATTTGGCTCTTTTTTTTAAGTCGGGCTCGGTCAACTAAAACATGTGGTTTTGAGTAGTTATTAACTTGAATGAGACCTCTTACGAGAAAAGGATTGTAAATGTGAATTAAACAATGTTGGAGTTTCAATTAATGGATTGATGGAATTTAAAATTACAGCTACCTGCATCCATCCCTGGTTGTCTGAAAAGATTACACCACCTTTGAAGCAGGCCCCAATCAAAACAACGATGGAACCACAGACAAGATTTTCACTTGTTTGGCACCAATTTCAATCACTTCCACCTCTCCTATGATATTTCCATCTGGAAATTTTTCTCCCTGTTCCAAACGTTTGTCCTTCTTAAAAAGATGTACATGATTTAACAGAAATTAATACGAATAACAGTACCAAGTACAAGATACCGTTTCACAAGAATCATCCACGATATCTAATTGGTTCCCTCCCTCATTTTCTTTGTCAGTGTTACAAAAATTGTATATTTGATTCACAACTCCCAAGTCATTTAAAATAAAAAACACATTTGCACGAAACCCTTATACATAAATTATTTGGGTTTTACACACTGAAACGCTCCACGTCTTCTTCTATATTTTCAGTTTTTTACGATTGATTTTGCGACGAGAAATTATGTTGTTTTCCAAAATCAATATCTCCGGATTTTCCCAAATTTAACTCCAGAAACAAATTTTGCTGATCAAATTCACACTCATGAAATAAAAATTATAATAAACTGGACTTTATTAAAAGTTTCTGCCTTTGGACTGAAAACTGCGCCACGAATGCATCCTATTTCGTCGACCAACAAAATCCGAATCATGTTGAATTGGTTTTCCGACTCTTTTTCTGTCTGTTTGAAAAGTTGGGTCCTCTCAATCAACCGAGCCCGCAATATAAATCTGAATACTAAATTGGTTAAATGTTTGAAAAACTTTGTTAAAATAAAAATGGAAAATAGATGTTGAAAAATTACAACATGAAACTAAATAGATACTATATTTATGCTTATTGGCAATTTGTTGATTAGAATTTCAACTCGTACTTCATACCGAACAATCTTTTGTTTTTCTTATTATTTGTCGATTATTTAAAAATAGTTACTTTACATCAGATTTGGCCAGCTCCTTCACTTTGATGTATTTAAAATGAGGCCTTGCTCCAAGTGACTTTGTTGGGGTTTTGATGCACGTCGTCCTTTCGTTGGTACATTTTGTGAAAAAGCCATGGTGGTTGAGAGTACAGAGAAGTGTTTTTAGTAAAACGGATTCGATGAGAATGGAAACGATGGAGTGAAAACAATCCTTTTTAAAGGAAGAAAAGTAAGAAAACACGTGTTTTTTTTAATTTTAATCGTGAACATGTTTAACTGTTTATATTGCATTGTTTTTTTTTAATTCCAGGGTTTATCCAAGACTTTCGAACGCTAGTGGGGCTCGCTGGATGAAAGCGTCGCATTTTACCGATAGTTTCGTGTACCCGATCAAAGCTGGCAGGAGTGAAATTTCTTGTAATTTTTACTTAATTGTACTTTGAACAAAATTACTTTCGACCTATTAAATAAATAGTCTTACAATTATTTTGAGAAAACCATATACAAAATTGAATCCACTTTTGAAATCTCCATTCATTAATTTATCTTTAGGCTTCAGGTGATTTCATGATATAGTTGTCACCAATTCAGGCCGATCTCAAATATAACGTGGAAAAGATCCGAACCCGTCAATGTTTCAGGTGCAAAAAAAATTGATTTCGACAACTCGGTCAACCACTGTGTTGAAAGGTTTTCAATTTCACAACGTTTTTATACGAGTGTCTTAAAAAATTTCATACTTCTAGTAATCTCTGCGACGTTGTTGTTGAAGTTCCTCAACCTGTACAAGAAGCAAACAAAAGGCTTTTCGACGTGGTTTTTCCTGGTAAATAAAATGACTGTATCTTCCATTTTGAAAGGTCTTTCATGTACTTATTTTCTAATTTTCTAATGAACATTCTTCAATCATGTACCACGAAGGGAATGTTAATAAAAATGGTAATATGTACCAAAACTTTTAGTCTTAAGAAAATTCATTGATCCTGCCGTAAACGCACACTAAAATTTAACTTAAAAGAACGAATTTAATTGAAAAAAATCAAAATTTTTTTTTTAAATATAAATAAAAATAAGAAACTTGGAAAACTTTATTTGGCATCTGTGCACACATTGATGACACACTTAATGGTTGAATGGTGTTCATAGCTAGTTCTACTTTGTGCCTTTAAACTTCGACATTAAACGTTCCATCTGTTATTCATAAAATTTTGTTTCTGCCTTTCCTATGACATCTCCCTTTTTTCTGATACATCTATTTGATTAAGACATGGAAGTTACTCTTGTTGTATGTCACCTGATAATTATTCTGTCGAAATAAAATTTGCCTTTTTTTAAAGAACTGTATTTCTTCAACTGTAGGGTCCTTGGCAACTGATCTCGAGGAAGGGAGCCAGGACGCGTTGAGACGGGAAATATTTCTTTGCAAGGATGGGTTCGAAAAGACTAGATCGTGGGCACCAGTGCCTGTTAAAGCAAAACTATGCAGCAACTTTCATAGTAGACGGTCGTCTAACTGGACGTTCGTACAAGTGTTGTAGACACTGGCCTTATAAATGCTTTTGTATCGTCCTCTTCTCTCTATCACTTCACTAGACACTTTCTCACTATAAAGCTTTCGCTTCGTCTTGATCTGTCCATTAATTGTGGATCAAGTAAAAAATGTAATCTCCTTTTTAATAATGATGTGTATATATATTAACATTAATTTCTATATATAGATCCTATTAAAACATTGGAAAAAGAAGACATCATGGTTCCGTGGAGCTTGTGCATCTTTATAAGAGAAGACCAATTTAAATGGTTTTACATTTGCACAAAGGAGGGTTCATCAGAGGCATCCTACGTCAATTAGATTTCCAATTCGAGGTAAAATACAGGATACTTATCCTAACAGGAAGGAGAGAATCCTGCAAAATAGCATTAAAAGAAATAAAAAAAAATCTGATTGGTCCTCTAATTAAACGGGTGTATTTTTGTCAAAAAATAAAGTTTTCATTTATTAAATATACTGTTCTCCAATTACTTTCGTTTTCAAAATAAAAAAAAAATAATTAAGAAACCGATGAAAAAAAATTTAAAGTTATGTGTCCTGGGGGGACTCTAAGAATTGGAGAGTAGTAATTTAAAAAGCATGTACTCATGCGTGGTGTTCATGGTCCACGAGCAATAACCCTTATTGATAATAGATTGAACCTGGACCAGGTAGCAACTATTTAAGGCTCTCCTATTTTCGAAACAATCGGTCGGATGATCGTGGAATAAAAATGTCCCACATGATTTATGTCCTTGTTGGAGTCGTTCAGGATGGTCATTGCCAAGAAGAAAGAGTGAAGGAGAGGGGTCTCCTGTAGAAAAGGGGTATCCCTCGTCCCGGAAGGTTGAAGTAATCTCCCCCTTCGAATTTCTACCTGCCTACTAGCGAACCATCGGGTAAAAATGGAACTTTTAGTTTTGCGCAGGCGCAGAAAAGCGCGCGCAAGCGCAGAAAAACTCGTGCAAGCGAAGAAAAATTGCGCGCAGGCGCAGAAAAACCCACGCAGGCGTAGAAAAACGCACGCGTCGCACACAAAGAAGAGCTTCTCAAGGTTATCAAGAGGTTCGCTAGCTGGCAGGTAGATTTTTGAGTGGGCGGTACCTTCAACCTCCCGGGATGGTTAGAAAGAAAGATCTGGCTCCTTCACTCTTTCTTCTAGGTCATTGCGGTGGCAGTCGAGACCTATTAGATTTATACGCATGTATGTCTACACAATATAATGCTATCGGGTACATGAAACCGGTAGATGAAACAACAAATGGTTTAACAGTTTATTTTTGTAACAAGAAAAGATTAATCTTAATACATTTTCTCTTCTTCTTTAATCTTTTGAAGAAATTTTTCTCACAACAATAAAATCGCTTCATTTGTAATAAAAAATTTGCCAACTAAGGCTTTGTAAACATAGTAAGAAGAGAAGACTTCGCCCGGCCAAATGGAATCGATTGCTGTAGAGTAGGAACATTTCCAAGGCTGGATGTTGCAGTCGTAGTCAATGGCCATCTAAGATAATCACAAGACTAGATAAGACAATCAACGATAAGATATATTTCTTTTGAAAAATAAACTCCTCGCTTTAATTCGATATAACCGTCGTTTTCTTTTACTTTATAGTACACAAAATTGTGAATAGTTGCATGTAAAGTGAACAACTTACTTTGCAACAGCAATCAATGGAAATAAAATGGCCACAGCTCATTTTTTTTTAAATATGAACATAGTTGTTGAAAAAGATTCCATATATTTTGCAAAATAAATTAGACACGAGGTATATTTTGTTTTTATCTTAATACTGGTCTAAATAATAATTTGGACCTGTATCCCAATTCTCCTTGTTCCAACCCTTCACTTTTGCTCCAGCCATTTTTCCCAGCATGATGTTATACTGGTTCAGGTAGAATCTGGGTAGAATCCATGGATACCGAACAAGGGTTCTCCGGGATGTCTCAGTTCAAATTCTGGCAGCTCAAACAAGATGTGCCGAAGCAACTCATCGTAAGTATTGAAGCCGTAAGGGAGTTCAGTCTTGTGTTTACGAACAACCCATTTGGAGGGATAAACCCCAGCATCTCGGTTTAGGGCAATGAGGTACTCTTCCAGTATGAGCAAGATAGCTGACGGGGTTTTGAATTCGTCCAAATCAACCAATAGATTCTCCCGAATTTCAACGTTCAGTTGAGTGACTGTCCTGTTTAAAAATTAAAATATTTACACTCATTTTTAAATGATGTTACGATTTATAGTTATCTACTTTGTTGGTGTATTAGTGTCCATGTCCATTTTGAGGATGTATTTTCTTAAAAAATATCAAATAAAATATGACGTGACAGGTCTCACAACAGAGACTTGAAAATGCCGGCGAGAAAATCTTGTGGGCAGCAGCCAGCTAGTTCGGAATTAGAGATACAAGGAAAAACTATGGGACGAGTATTTCGACGCGCCACTTGAAGTTGGAAAATATTTATGCCACAAGCATTTTGAACAGAAATGTTTCATAAATAGAGGACTGATATTAAATGATGGGACTATTTACCCACCTGGAAAGTTGAAATTGGTGGCCAACGCCATCCCCACACTTCACCTGTCATCAATTAGAAAGGAAAAAAATGGTATGTATTTTTTATATAATATTTTATATTTAAATACTTGATTTATTTACATGAAAACCTCTTTCAGTTCCACAGATTCTACAATTTAAACAAAACTTTGCAGCTCAGAAAGAGTGGATGTCTCAACAAACTCTTCTTCTGTCCAAAGGTGAAAGAAAATTGGATGAAAATGAACTGCTTGACAGGCTAATCGGCTGTGAGAAGAGCGTGAACAATTTAATCATACTTGGAAACAAATTGATTAAAACAAAGAACCCCAGCTCTCAATTTTTGTCAAAATCAATTCAAGATCTTAAAGAGACATTTGAAGTAAAAGTTTTAAATAATTTAATTGCTGTCTCTTAGTGTCTCTTATTATACCTTGTCGATGTAAGTGTCAATAATCAACATTTTCATTTTTATTTTATTTTACTCCGCTGTTTACATGAAATTTTTATTTTAATATACATTTTTAATTCAGTTGATCTCCGATGATGATGGAAACGACCAGCCCCTTGTTAACATCAACCGCTCACTGTTGAAATGGTACACAACTATCAGGATCCTTCTCACCATCAGGAACCCCCTGATGAAATGGAAGACTATCATCTGGATCCTCCTGAGGTCAACGATGACCAGCTTCTTCATGACCAAGAGGTATTTGTGAGTTTTCTTAATCGATTATTTCATTTTTTTCAAGCGGTAAATATATTTTTAAATAGGATAGAATTGAGATAGCGGAGGAAGAACATGTAGAAGTGCCCGAGAATACTCCCACGCCCGATGAACCTGCGGAACAGCGTGATATCACTATTCGACGAATATAAATTGTAATTTTTCTATATACTTTTCCGAAAATTAAATTTCATAATATTCTTTTATTTAATATCAGGTTGGTGTTAGCGCTGAAATAGCTGAATTTGTAACAGTTCTGCATTACGTGGAGATGACATTGAACCAACGGAAACAATTGATGAAGCTGCCGTCAGAGGGCTGATAAACAAAAGGTACTATGGTGATGGGGCGTTTGATGAAGAAGAGTTAGCAAGGGTAAATTGTTATATTATTATTCAAATAAGAAATGTGAAATGGGATTTATTTCCTTATATCGAAGAACAGTTTTTTTCAATTAAAATAATGTTCACTGCTACTAACGAAGAAGATGCGAAGAAAGATGACGAAGATAAAGACGAAAAAAGTTAAAGAAGAAAAAACCCCAGGGGTTTCTTCTACTACTATATGCATCGCCGTGATGACAAAGATGATCCAACGGGTGGAAGTGGGTGCGGCAGCCAACGTGAGAGATGGAGAGGAACCAAGTAGTGATCACAGGTCAAATAAAGAGACCGATGACAATGAGCCATCGTCTAGAAATGGACAGAGCATGGGAAACGAATCTGCTAATCCTGTTAATGAAGCGGTAATCAATCATTATTGCAATTTTTTCAAAATAATTTTTCCGTTTTATATTTTAAATTGAAGCTCCTGAAGCAGCTGTGGGAGTCTGAGGTCCGGTATTTGGTTCGACCAGCCAGCTCAACTGTCGTTACAAAAATCTGATCATTCACAATTCTACCGTGCGTTCCACCGTGCCCCATACACCTACCATCATATTGTAAGTGTTTAAAATGAACTCCACCAACCGAATACTTGATTCCGGCAATGTTGCAAAAAAAAAAAACGGAAGAATAACGGAAATAAGAGGAGGGCTGTGAAACGAAGAAAGGGTCCAGCCAGACTTCATAAGAAAACTTTTAGAATATTTATTTTTATAATTAACAATTCCTTTTTTACAGTTTGGAGTCGCCGGACACGTATTTAAGGAATGTAAATTGAGAACTAAGGTTGTGGTTGAATAACAATAAACTTCTTGCTCTAAATAAAAAAAAATGCTTGTAATAATTCAGCCTTTTTCTTCCACTAAAAGTAAGAACAAAAATACATTGTTCAAATTTCAAAATTAACTTGAGGGGTAGATATTCATGCTCAATATTCGAATTAGAAAATACGAAATTTTTATATCGAAATCCTCTTGAAATGGATTTTTTTGCAACTAAGTAAATGGTTTCTAATTTAAGGTACTGCACTTTGTCAAATAGTAGTTAAGACAATGAAAACCAATTTTTGTACGTTTTTAAACCAAAACGCATGTGTGGATGGTATCAAATAAGGATTGCCTGTAGAAAGGTGACAGAAGAATGTTATACAATTTTGGTACAAATAAATGGCTAGAATAGGGGAAAGAGAGGCATATACCTGTAGAAAAATGACAGACACATGTGGGATTTACATAGATAGGGGCACAAGCTTTACCACTTCCTTAATGGTTTCAAGCTTATTTATTTTGCTGTTTGTATAAGAAATCTTACCATTTCAGGTCTGATCTCATCACTCACTGAATGCTTTCACAATAAATTTATATCGCTCACACACAATTATATTTTTTGTTAATTAATTATAAGAAAGAGTAAGATGAAGTAGCGCTAGTGACGGCATTTAAAGATTCTTATCTCAAATTGAAATATATTTCAACAATTAGATTCGTTTTATTCCTATGGTTTTTTTAATGATACCTTTTCAATTATTGATTTGTGTGTTTTTTAGTGAAATGAGAGTCAATTTAATTAAATTTCGTTGTTTTAACCTTTGAAAATTTATGGGAATACAAGTTAAACTCCTTCTGCTGTTCTAGATTCTACTATTAATTATAATGGTTATTGGTCAGTGAGTCAGTCAAACAGGATGTTTTGGTTAGGCGGCAACCAGTTGCAAATCATGTAAAACGTCATTGGGTAATATTAGATACATAAACTGCGTAAAATGGTAATATTTTTAAAATGAAAAGAAACTTATTTATTTCCATAAACATTAATGATAATTTATGAAACTTCGTCGACTGTGGAGCCGTGGGTTGACAATGCTTTCAATTTACATGTTCACATCCAGAAAAATGTGGTACCAAAAAAACGGAATGCTCTACGTTACTAGAAAACGGAAGGCTATTAGGTACCAGTGAACGGAATGCTATACAGCTATATAGTACCAGAGAATGTGAGGAAATATAGATATAAAATTTACAAGCCTTTCGGGTTAGCATTTTACGTTCAGGTTAACGTTTTATTAGTTTTCTCAAGTTAATCAAAATATGAATTATTTTATATTACAGAACCTGTTGTGTAAATTGTATTTATATCAAAGTATAAATTACTAATAAGAGCATCAACCACCAATTCTTAGTAACTCCACCAAGTCCACCATCTCTTTTAAATATAACTAATACTGAACAATAGCAAACCTAGGAAAAACACAGGTTCGATACAGTAATACCCTTTTAAAAGAGAGTTAAATAGAGTGCAAGAGGTCCAGGTTTCAAATCCCAGCCGAGCCTTAAAGTAAAACTATGTAAGTGTGCCACAATAACCATTTTAATGCCTTTCCTTCTTTCGGAAAAGAAAATTCCAACATCAAACGGATATTTAATATGTACAAGCTCAAATGTTATTATTTAATTCTTCGCTTTTCTTTATTAAAGTTAAAATTGTTGTGAATGTGCATCAACTTACTACACGAATGATATTTAAATTTTTTATGTTTCAGTTTTTGACACTAGAGGACGTCGCCGTTGCCAAGAGATTTTAAGTTGGTATGAAACAATCCTACTAACTAAAAAATGAAATGACGGATTGACGGCCATATCTTATTCATTGGCATCCGGCCGGGCACAGGTTGGCTCGGGTGATAATACTTAATCAGGATCTAAACATTGCGAAAACTATCGGTTTTTGTAGCATTCTAGGGATAACGGATATGCTCAACCCAATTAAACTGAAATATGGAAATGACAACACAACTTAGAAATTTTCTGCTGCCGATGCTACTCACAAGTAACCTTTTTTGAACGTTGAAAGATATGCTTTGAGGTCCTCTGATGTAAATTTTTTCCGTTTTGAGTAGTGATAATACTAGAGAAAATTATGAAATATCCATACTGCACCAAACTGAACCTAATGGATATTTGTTGATAAAAATTATTAATCATTATTGTTTTAAAATTTAAAACAAAGCACTAAACAGCTAAGGGCACCTTAAGTTTATTTGAACCATACTGTATTTTATATATATATAATTGTGTTCGTGTTAACATTTTAAAAAATATATTTGGATTAAAGAATAAACTTTTGATTTCAGTGGATATGCATCATTGAAAAATATTATACTGTAATTTTTTTAAGATCTGAATAATGCTTGTTTCTACAGTGCCACAGTGGTTAGTACCTCCGTCTGCTAAGCGGGACAGCAGTGTTCAATTAATTGACTAGGAATTTTACACACTTTGAACATTCGCATTTAAACAGAAGGGTTTATTGAGGTTCATTTCTTTGTAGTTTTCCCGGATCCCGATGGGTTCCTATTACTTAAGAAAAAAATGTATAGATATTTAAAAAAATTAGACTTAATCTATGTGGAAAAATCAAGAATTGTCTGAATCAACTTTTAGTTCAGTTAATCTGTGAACTTCTGTAAAGAAATTGGAACAAATTCCCATTCAAAATGTGAAAAATTAACATTATAGAGATTGGTTATGATATTTTTAATTTAAAAAAAGCTCCATTCAAAACAGTCAAGGAAAAATTTAAAAATGCAAATTTTTACATAACAGTGATATAATACTAATGAAGGCCTTAAAAGGCGCGACAATATTTTAAACATACGATTTATATATTTATTTTCAGAGACTTTCTCAATAATAATGTCGTATAAATATTTTTAGTTCAGCCGTAAATCAAGGTCAAAAAATAACTTTCATTTCAGTTGCAATGGATTTGTAAATTATGGACCGAACAAATTCAAAATTGTATATTAGTAAAAAAGAACGTCGAAAATAGGGTGCGCCAAAATCAATTTTGGAAATGAGACCTTTTAAAATACAATATTACGCTAAACGGATCATGTTAAATTAATTTCATTCAATAACTTTAAGGTAAATTTGGGGAAATTCTCGTTTAAATGACTGATAAACAGGGAAAGACATATTCCGAAAATTTCTTAATGATTGTTATGTTAACGAACAACAAATTTAAAAATACACCCCTTATTGATTCCTTCAATGTGTGAAGCAGCTTTAACAGCATTTAATGAATAGAACAACTTTTTAAAACACTTCTAATATTTCAAATTTGTTTAATTAAAATACATAAATTTCAAAACGAAATTACATTCAGCTCATCTTGTTAATTGTTGTAATCAAAGTTAATTGTTGTAACAAGAAAAGATTGATTAATTCATTTCCTCTTCTTCTTCAATATTTTGAAGAAATTCTTCACACAATAATAAAATCGCTTCATTCGTAATCAAAAATTCGCAAACCAAGGCTTTGTAAACATTGTAAGAAGAGAAGACTTCACCCGGCCAAATGGATTCGATTGCTGTAGAGTAGGGACTTTTACAAGGCTGGATGTTGCAGTCATAATCAATATCCATCGAATATAATCACAAGAATAGATAAGTAAATCAACGATATGATATATTTCTTTTGAAAAACCATCTGCCATTTTTAATTCGTTATTCACGTCGTTTTCTTTTACTTAATAGCACAAAAAATTATGAATAGTTGCATGTAGATTATAGCCGCATGTACGCAACAGTATGGGTATATATAATCCTATAAAAATCCGAATTGAGAAAATATGAGTAAAAACTTGACAATTGTATTTTATTCGGGGTTTTCGGTAAAACATCAAACGAGTAAAATTGTTAATTGCTTTTGCATATCATTAATAAAGCAAAATACAGCAGTAATATGAGAAATAAATCATGAGGGCGTTGAAATTATCTAATTAACTGTGTTACATAATGAAACAGACAATAAAAGACGTGTTGAAACTTGGTTTGGTTATTAATATTCAGGTGATAGGCTTGCTTCCAAATCGTCAACTGCGAATGGATTTTTACTCAACTTGCTTAGTTTGGTTTTCGAATGCATAGTAAGCCAGTTGCCCATCCTCGATCTAATGGCTTGATCAAGGGAACCAGGGAATCTCTTGTCAACTGTCACTAAATAAAATGTGTAACAATTTAAAATATTTGACTGGAAAGATAATTCACAGTATACACACCTTTTAGGTAGCGGGAAAGGAATTTCGTGCCGAAAGCAGATTTTAGTACTGTCGTTGTGATTATTTCTGCAGTGCGTTGAGGTTGGTGTCGGGGTCCACTTCTCCCCCTCCATCGCATAGTGTTTACCAAAGTCGTCCATAATAGCAAATATGTGTCTCTCCATTATATCCCCTCCACGTTTCTTAAGCTAGTTATCCTAAGAAAATAAGAGAGGAGGTTTAATTGGCGATAACTAGATACATTATGTTATCTTAAAAATTACCAGCGATAACCGAAATTGAGGCGAGGAGTTTGAGTTCGACGGCCTCGAGGTCCACTTCGTCTTTCACTGGAAACATTGCCACTAGTTCGTTGATCATTTTATAATTTTCTACTTCTTCGGATGATGGGACGTAGCTTGGTAAAGCGCTTGTTTCATGGATGTATATTGCTAACTCGTGGAGAGAAGCGAACGTGTATGACGATTCCTTCTTCGTCCTGTTCGCCAGTCTTCTGTTAATCCACCGGCCTGGAGGTGACCTACCGATTTTCTGTTGACACAGGTCTACTTCATTTCCACGAGTCCCACTGTCGAGGTCGCTGAATGCTGACGTTCCCAACGATTCTTCTTCACTAATACTGTCCACTTCACTACTTGTTTCATTTTAAAAGTTCTTTTTCTATATTTCTTCTTAGGCAGACTTACGGCCATGTAGGATATAGAATGATCAGAGTGTTTCCCACCTTCACCAATACAATAAAATTTTATCAACATAAAGGTGATGAAGTTATATGATGTCACAGAGCACCATAGATGGGAAGCAGTGTAGTCGAGGTTTTCCGTCAGCACCATCTGTTGCTCAGATCGTTGAAGCTCACCAAGCGCTATTTTCAAAATACTGCTTGGGGTATAGATGGGCTATACAGAATACGACAAAGCTAAATGAAAGCCAATTGAATGGCTTTCATTATTCAGCACTTGTTTCAATGTATATTAATTTCATTGTAATAATAAAGAAGATACCTGTAATCCAGTCGTAATGTTTTTGTAACAACAAATATTCATAAAATTGATAACTAAAACTGTGATGCAGGTTTCCTTGTAAAATAAAAGATCCAATAAGACACGAAGAAAAGTTAAAAATTTGCTCTCCCAACTACACTTCCAATTCAAGATGAAGACTGTGACATCAATTTCTGGTTTTCTTAGCTTAAGTTCCAACAAGTTGCAAGTAGCCTGACTGGAAATGTTGTGAAGACACTTACTGCATCAGATACAGTCCAGGGTGTTGTCGCAGACACTTTAACTGACGTCGTAAGTGATGTGGTTCACTATAACATCTGTTATACTATTAGATATTGTAACAACTGCAAGGTCTTTGGGTTGCAAAACATATCAATTCACTAGATAAAGAGGAAGTCAAGTTCTTGACGATTTAGAATTAGTCTGGAAATAATAGTGGATTGATATATCCACTATTAAAGATACCTAACAAAACCAAAACGATTTTATGACAAAAAAACTTTTGGTTCTAATATTATATACAAATATGTGAAACTAAGAACTTAATTCTACCTAAATGTTTTCAATGTAAAAAATGCCCAAACAAATAAAAAAACAGTCAAATTCAGAAACGAATAAACATATAAAAAATGTTGTGTCACTTTGTTTTGAATTGTTCTACAAAAATTATTCTGCTTTCAACAACCTTCAGCGATCTGACCATTTCGGTGCTGTGCAGTAGAGCTACAGAGGGAAGCGTCATAAAATCTTCACATATATATAATGTACTCTGTGTATGATGTAATAAATCAAGACTTCCTAGCAGACTCATTTTCTCTAAGAGATTGACTCGTGTGCTGAGTAGTAGAGGAAGAAGAAGAACGAGGCAGTACTTTATCTCCACTCATTTATCTGCTGCAGTCCAACACTAATTTAGAATATTCTTTTCTTTAAGGAATGTCACGATAATCTTTACGCAAATTGGATAACCAATGACACGGTTTATAATTGTTTTTGGCACAGAAAAAGTTGTAATTAAGTTTACCTGCTTGATCTTTACTGTTTTTTTGCTGCAGCTAGGCAATCGTTGAGTTGAAAATGCAGGTGGAGATGCTTCGTCTCTAGACGATAGCTTTACGTCTACACTCTACACCTTCATATAAGATGAAGAGACCAACATCACACACACAACTCACGATTGTTTTAGGTGCATACAAAACTTGAATAGAGTTTACCTGCTTGATCTCTACCGTCTTTAAGACGAGTTTTGGCAGTTGAAGTTGACTTGCTTGACTGGCTGGAGCTAGAAAATCGGGGATTTGTAAATGCAGGTGAAGATGCTTCGTTCGTCAGTTAATTACGGTAAGAGTCTTTGGGGAGTTCCTGCAACAAGTTTTCTTTGTTTCGTCTTCTTCTCTTCCTACCAGATGATTGGGGAGTCTTTAAACTAGCCCGTTTCCCCGCGCTCCGTCTTTTAGAAATGCCCACAGAAAAGAGAAGCAGTAGCAGCCGCCACACTACTCATCACCTCTCAAAATAAAAAGAGTGTAGTTAAACAGCATGTTCCCCTTCAGGAGAATCTGGTCTTGGAGGAACCAAATATACTCGCATATCCATCCGCGGAAACTCTAATGTAAGTGCTTGAGAGGCTAAACCAATACTTTGGCCCATTACCTGAATAAGATATGGCCGAAGTGTTTGGGGTCACTTCCAGCCCGGTTCAAGCTGGGCAACAAGAGGACAACGATGAAACAGTCATAATCCTTCCGGAGTTTGGTACTGAAGAGTGGGAGCAAGTTCTGGAGGGTAAGTCGATGGAGGAAAGTTGGTAGGAAGTCAGGTTCCTTGGTGGAATCTTCCGTCATATCTCTGCCAAACCACCTAGAACTTCGACCCCATTACCTTGAGACATAATTAACTTATATTTTTAATACTGTTCTTGCTCTAATTGGAAACGTTATAACATTCGTTTCAACAGTTCGTTTCATTTGCCTATTATATAAATTTGGTTTCTTTTAATGAAATTGTAATAATATGATGATGGAAATGATGAGGAATAGTGCGATAACAAAGAATAATACAATAAAAAATTCTGAATATTCCGCTTTAATATATTTCTCCTACTATTAAAAAATAAATATTCATTCATATACTTTATAATCAGATATTCATTGGAATATTAACTTACGCCATAGAAATACATAAAAAATGAATAGATTCACTTTTAATCCTCATTTGAATTGAATATTAATAAAAAACATTTAATACATTTTCGGATTATTGCACTTGGATTTATTTGGATACATTTTTCGCATCATGTTTGTGCTGAGTGCCGGGTCATTCCTTAGCTGGGATTGAATAGAGGTATAATATATCCACGAATCATGATGATTATGAGCCTAATTCATAAATTGTCATTTCACAGGCAGTGGCCTTCATTTATTTGATCAATCCTGATATGATGTCTGATGAGCTATAAGCTGAATAATGAAGAGGCGAACCCCACTAACTACTGCTTCCCTGATTGAAATCGGTTTGTTGTGGTGACACGTCTCTACATCCTTGCCCTCCTCAACAGCCGACGGACTTTAGGCCAACCTATCAAACTTTTTTGAGTGCATTACTCTGCCAACTTTATTGTGTGTTGCTGCCCCTTCTAACACTGACAACATTCATCAGGCTTGACTGCTTCTAGCCCAGTCTGCATCACTTCTATATACTGTATTATAGGCCATATAGGGCCTTCAAGCTTGGAGGAGACAACAACCGCTCCTAGTACCATTACAGGAATTCTTTTCGACTTGTAGGTTTATTTTCATAGGATTGGTGGGATCTTTTGGTTGACACAAATTAAATATTTTGTATATATATATTATGTGTAATTGTTTTGGGAAGTTGGTGGTGTACATCTAGTGGTAGAAAAATGAAACTCTTTGAAAATATAATGGATGACAGGATGACAACAAAACAAACATAACACACGAAGTAAATAGCCGATTGTTTGTATATATCACATTGTGTTTTAAGTTGAGTTGAGTTGTAAATGAGCTCGGTATCTTGAATTAATTCTGTGAAAAAATTTAAAGAATTTTTGGAGACCATTTAAGGTAAAAATTGAAATACATGGAATTTAAGAGAAATATTTGTTATTTGAAATACACAAAAAAATCCAGCAATTGTGAACTTCTTAATTAAATTATATCAATATTTTTCTTTAGTTGAGTTTTATTTGAAGTACAATTTTTTAAATAAAAATGATGGCACAATTTTTCTGGCAAACAACGTTGCAGAAAAAAACACGAATAAATAAGTACGCCTCCGAGTACGGTCCGAAGTGGACAAACAAGAAGAAATTTAAGGTGTAATTTTTAACACTTTACTATGTATTAAAGATCATATCACAATGGTGCCGGTGTGATCAATTAAAGGTTGCGGAAACTCTGAAAAAAGTATTGAGATTTCATACTTTGCAAAACGATTTGGAACAGAAGAAAAGGTGGATTGATGAAATTGAAAAACATGAAGGTTTACGTATGAGTAGGGGAACACCGTTAACATTTGGCTTAAAAACCAAGGTTTGCGGAGACCATTTCACATATGATAACTACACTTTTGGGCTGATTGGTACAGAAAGATCGATGCTTCTTCCTTCAGAAATCCCATCAAAATTTCCATCCAAAGAAAATGGTCCACGATTATCTGAACCAAAGAGGAAAAAATAGTTTAGTTGTGCAGTTTCATACCAATCATTTTTATCCAATATTTACGTACCACAACTTCGACCCAGATGAAGCTGTCGTGGGAGAATCCGTGTCATTCCATCAGGTTCCAGTGATTGAAAGCCGGCCAACACAAGAACGTAACTTCCCTTATGACGACGACAGTAACACTGTTTGGGTAGGTATTATATTTGATTAATTTTTAACCTTTTAAAAGATGTCTAAAAATATCTTTCAATATAGACGAAGATGATGAGCTATATGTTCCAGTAGAGAGATCACGCCCAAGAGTTAGGAATGGCTCAATGGCCAAAATAAGAGAGAGCGCAAGGCCAGGACCAAAGATAAAAAATATCTCGAGATCAAAAGGCTACGAATGGCAAATAAAAGATACGCGGCTAAGGTAGAAAAATTAGAGGGGAAAATAAAGGGCATTGTTTTTAACGACACAGTTCTTAAGATTAACAAAAACTCCAGAAATCTGCTGATGAGGGTGATACGTACGGCTCTCTAATGATGGATCAGGTTTCTACTGATAAAAAGAATTGTGAAATGAAGGTGAATTTAAAAAAATCTATTTCTTAGATCAACAACTACGGGAAAAAGAAGAACGCAAAGTGGAATCAACATACCGTAAAATATAGCATGATGCTGCAGACCCAGAGTCCATCGGGTTACAGGTACCTTCGTGCAAAAATGTTTCACCTGCCTTGTACACAAATACTATGAGCGTACGCCGTAAGGATTACTGGAGAAGTCGGATTCACACCATCAGTGTAAAAGCGCCTGAAAATAGAGAAGGAAAATTTGAATGATGACCGACTCCTACTTGGAAACCTAGAAGTTGATGAGATGACTATTAAAAAATCAAAGAAGTACAGAAGGATCATCGGCCTAAAATTTGGGCTTTAAGACATGGGGAAATAGTGAAAGCCTCTAAGCAACTAGCAAACCAGATGCTAGCGTTTGTTTTCTGTGGCCTACAGGACCCATAAAAAATCCCGTAGCCTACTTCCTTGTCAACAAGTTGACAGGTCAGAAGCAGTACGAACTTACAGGTCATGTCATAAAGAAGATAGAAGATATAGGATTCAAGGTACACACCTTGTGTGCAGATAATGCTTCTACTAATCGGAAGATGTTCCCGCTGTTTAATCCATCTGGCAAGATGTAGCCTATGGTACCCCATCAAGTGAAACCAAGGGATTAGGAAGAAGAAGAAAATCCTGAAATGGAGTCATATTTCCCTCTTTTCTTTATTTTTGATCCCGTGCATAGTATTGCAACGATATTGAATTAGTATCTCAGTTTCTCTCTCTATGACATCCCCCCACTTGACCTCCCTCCCGTGACAAGTGGAGCGGAACCTTCCGCATCTTTCGACCCACAGCCGTAGCCATGACAACGACACGTACCGGAGCAGATGGATCGCTCAGCTGCCGTTCCAGGAACACCGAATTTACACTTTTAGATTGTTCTAGAACTGTTGACTCACCTCTGGACTAATATATATATCCCCCCCAAATTCTTTGATAGCCAGTCTTCAGGCAAGAACGTATAATACAAGATCATTTACGTTACAGTATTAAAAATGTAAGAAACCTGCTTCAGTCACGCATATTTCTCGTTGAAGGTATTTAAAAGAAATGTTGAACTATTTTTTGTGACACGTATACGTGTGTGACAAAACGATTGTTCTAGGAGAAAGAGTTTCTTTTGAGCCAATATTGAAGATCTTTGAAATGGAGAGGGCGTTAATCGGCAAAGGAATCAGAGAGCTGAAGAACCGAGATGTTTGAACCAACAATATCAAGAAACAGAAAGTCAAGCCGGCTTTAAAGATTTTCAGCCCCTTTGTTATGACTTAGCTGCAGTTTTACTCCGAAATGAAGAAACCAAGTTTTGAAAATAAGGCCCAATAGTGAGATTTTTGAAGAAAATGTGCTTTTTGTGGTCCGTCCACTCAGTGAGGAACACAACAGAGCATGTGTTTATGGTATTTCAATTCACCAATATTTATATAAATTCTCCGTTAATCGAGTTAATATTTCATTTCACATACCGATTTTTGGAACAACGGCTCCCAGAGAAGATGCCCTTTTATACGTCAGATGATCGCAGACTAGTCAAGCTGGAGACTAACTGGAACTGGAAGTTCCTTCGATATCTTGACGACTGGCACAATCAAGTTGAAAGAGAAGCCCAGTGTTTACCTAAGAAAACGAAAAAAAGAGAAAAATTTCAAAAGAAGAAGATGCTGAATATGCGCCTCTCAGATGATACCTACTAGACCTTACGTTTTACAACCATTGCAATAGTCCACAGTATCTGTCATCTACTTGATAACGAGAAATTGACACGTACTTTCACCTAATATGATCAACGACGATGTAGAGCGGTTTTTCAGCTCCATCCGGCAGAGTATGGGAGGAAACCACCAAGGCGCCAGCCATTCCAAGAAGTATTTTGGTTTTAAGATAGTAAAGCAGAGCTTTTCAGCTCGCCTTTATGATATAGTAATCCATCAAAGCTGTATTATACTAAAAAAAACAGGAATATTTTACTGTGCATCTTGGTATTTCTGAGCGAATATGTAACTGCCAGTGTTTGCCCGATTCAATGTCGAATCGATTCAAATATTTTGAATCTTAATTTTTAATTTTGTAAGTGGCAAATGATTGAATGAATTTCATCTGAATCTGAATCAAATTCAATTTTTCCAAATTGAATCGACATTTTTATTTTTGACTGTCAGTGGAAAACGTTCGATGAGCCCTACCCTCTAAGCGAGATGGAATTGGAACGTTACTTGTAAGGAAAGAAAGGGAGTCATCGATCAAAACTAATACTACACTCCTATTTAGTGCGCCTGAAGAGCGTCTATTTAGCCTTCCTATGTTCATTTTCGCTTGTAAAAGTTCCCGCTTAAGCAACACACTCTTAGAGCATATTGTTATTCATAAGATATCATAAAGTACATTGATAATTATGTGTATTTTGTAACGATTTGGCTGTTTTCACTTTCAGAAAGACGAGTGCCTATTCAAACTAATAAGTTTATTTTGAATCTAATTTGAATCTAAATTTGAATTTATTTTTTACTGATTTAATCGATTCATTTGAATTTTGAATTTATTTCAAGATTGAATTTATTTGAATTTGAATTTTTAATCTAATTTAAAAATAAAATGAATCGGGCAAACACTGGTAACTGCAATGTTGTATGTCCTCAAAAGTATATATAAAACCTCCCCTCTCTGAGAAATTGTCATTTGAATTCCACATCATGAAAAAGTCAGACCTGATAAACTGGCGCGGATAGAAACGGGATATCGAAAAACATTTAGTCCCTTGGCAGGAATGTTTTACAACATTGACGGTTTTGTGAAAGATACAAACTGATGCGGACGGAAACGGGTCCACAAAAAAAAATTTAGTCCCTAGGCACAAATGAGTGATAACAACAACGTTTCTGAGAGAATGACAAAATGATGCGGACGGAAACGGGACAACGAAAAAAATTTAATCCCTTGGCTGAAAAGTTTGTTCATGTTAACGCTTTATTGAGAATGACAAAGTGATGCGGACGGAAACGGGACATTGAAAAAATTTAGTCCCTAAACAGAAATGTTTGATAAAACCAACGCTTTTGTTGGAATGACAAACTGATGCGGACGGAAACGGGACAACGAAAAAAATTTAGTCCCTAGGCAGAAATGTTTGATAACACCAACATTTTCGTGACGTAAGAGGGAATAAAAATTTCTGATGCAGAAGTGACAAAGTGATCCGGACAGAAACGTGACCGAAAAGAGAATATAGTCCCTAGATATAAATTTTTATTCACGCTTACACACGACTTATTAGCTCCGCCTACGCTTCGTTTTTTTCGCTTCGCTCAAAAAACTCCACTGGCTCGCAATTATTGGTACCTACAGCATGACAGCCAGTCTCGGAGAAGAGAAGAAACAACGCATTCAGAAACGAGTATGAGAAACAATAAAAAACTAAAAGAGTAGAAAACCAATCTGATTTTAGCTAGAAAACCTGCTTTGACTCTAAAGACGAAAGTAGCTATAGAAACAATCATAGGATTACAAAACACATTTATGAAGATGAGTTTTGTGTCAAAAGATGTGCGCACGAAAGGGGAAAGGACCTGAACTAGTAAAAATTTATGATATCCAATTTTTTGCACTCTCCATAGAAGGGGGAACACCTTTAATTTTGTCGTATGCTGCCATAAGATGGAAAAAATTAAATTTTAGAACATAGGGAGTTACTAACAGTCACAAAGACACTCAAACACTACGAAATATCTAGAAAACTGCCATGGCTACTACAGTAACGGTTATTTGTTTAAAACACGGCCAAAATTTAGTCACTTTTCTAAAAAAAGAGTTAAAAACACTTATATAACGTAAATTTTTTTACGTCAGGGTGCCATGTAGGAGAGTTAACATCGGGATCATCCCAATTAACATTTTGCTGGAGGATCCGCGCATGAAAATTGTAAACAATAGTTAGAAAGTTACCGACACCGATAACTAGAAAGTGATGGCACGTTGATACAACCACAAGCAACACTGTGGATCTTTTTTCTTCTGAAGACAAACATATAAAAATTATGTCCGAATTTTTTTTCTCAAGTACATATATAATGCAAACAAAATAGAAGTTTGAACTTTAATTATATTTTACAATTACTTTTTTTCTCATTTAACTTATTTACTTTAAAACTTCTTTTTAAATGAGATGGAGTAATGAATTATCTTTCGGGAAGAAACTGATCTTCGCTCTTCTCTTTTTAACAAAAAAAAGAAGCAATATAGATAGCGACTACAATGGTGATGACGATTAATTTGGCAATTTTTCACTGAAATGCGATGAAAACCTTTAGGAAACTGAACAGCGGTTGGAAAAGGACCTGATATTTTGGACTAATTTGTCCTCTACCAAATAGCTCCTTCCACAAAAAATCTTTGTTCCTGGGTGAAGGAAATGATCCAGGAATCTAGCTTTTCAGTATGAAATAAATTTAAAGAAGGATACATTTCTTGATCGCTATTGAGTAAGCAACAAAATACCAATTTTCCCCCTTCAACAATATCTTTAGTCAGTATCAAGTTTTTAAAAATAGGAATACAAAATTTAGCGTAAACATGAGGAAAGTAAATTATATATTCCAATTACACTGCGATTGGTTAAAATGGAGTATTTTTCATTAAGATATGGGAAAGGCGTGGTTGTAGCCGTGGTATACCCAGGACGTTTCGGTACCAGAAAAGCTGATTAGTTTCTTTCACGTACCTTAAAAAACATACAAAATACATCAACAATTTTGAATTTGTCAACTTACCAATCGCTTTTACACATTGAATATAAGGTTTCCAATCGATTTGATATTTTTCGAGTCTATTTTCAGTCACGGCACACATTAAGGACCAAAAAGCTGTTGATTTTTTTGCGACGACGAGAAAAATCAAGACAAATAACTAACAAATACAAGACAAATAACGAAATAACAAACAAAAGACTAAATTATATGTTTTTAAATGAAATTAATATCAATTATCGTGAGAATGATTGAGCGTTTTCCAATGGCAAGATTTTCAAGAAATTGTGTACGTCCAGAGTAGATTTAATAAAACTATTCCAATGGGAAAACAGTGTTGTTAAAATGGTTGACATGTTTCTTTTCAGAACCACCAAGGAGATATCAAAGGGAATACCGGATGTATGGGGTATTGTTGTTCCAATGAAAAAGAAAGAAATTCGAAATATCTGCTCTGGAGGAACAAAAATATTTGGCAAGATGTAAAAAAATCTGAAGTGTATTTATAGTAGTAGTGAAAAAAACCTCGAAGAAGTTACTTATTTTCTCGCCATAATGCTCACAATTTATGGAGCGATTTAGTGTAAAAGCTCTAAACAATAAACTGAAAAATAAAACCAACGATAAATCATGCAAACAATTTATACGATATAAAAAAGTTATCGTTTTATAAATTTTGAATCCATATTATGGTACAATTTTACGATCTGTGTGCAATTTACATTTCAAATTAAACAGAAATGAACAAAACAACCGAGGTGGTAAATGGAGACTGAGACTAGAGTATTATTAAATTTATGAAAAACAGGGCCGCCCTACGCTACTTGAGCTATGTAGTAACATTTAACTTTTTCCTAGTCTTATAATAGTTATGCTATCCATTTCGGTCTTTTTTTTTTGCGTCCAGGAGAGTTCTAGTTCTCTCTCTCGCAAATATAAAAGACCGAAATGGATTCAATTCCTCTGATTACCTATGTATAAATTACCAAAGGATATTTTCCCATTCATTTTGAAACATCTATATAATCTTGAAACTGATCAAAAATCAACCAATCATCATCAACAAAACTGATCGTGAACTCGATCGTAATTCCCATCAATTGCCATTCCAACACAACAACAGGGATTTGATTAATGCAGTTAAACTGGTAATCGAAAAAAATTATCTAATACAGAAGCTTTTGTTTGAATGGACTTCTCTGCATTATCTATGTCGAAATTTATTTAAAAAAATGTAATCTATGTTGCTGAAATACTAATCGAAAACGGGATCGACGTCAATGGAAAGAATTTCAAAATTTTACTGGATTTTATTTCTTTTGCACTACTTTCCTTACGTGTCCCACGTAGAACAAATGCTTGAAATTATTCACCTGTTGATCTTAAACGGAATAAAATTTAACTCAAAGAATGGATGAATAGCGCCCAACATGTTAGCTGCTTATATTACAAACGAAAATCTTATTGAAGTCGTTCATTTGATGATCGAAAATAGTGCCAAATAATGAATAGGCATCCATTGGCTGGACTGCACTTCATCCACAAAGCCCGAGTTACTCTTAAGCAATCATATTTCATTTAGTTCGTCTGCTGATTTAAAAAAGAAATGGTAACAATAAAAAAATTGGACGGAACATGACTAAACTGATCGAGTTTCTTCTTTTAATGGTTGAAAACAGAACCGACATTTACGCAAAAAAAATATCTAACAATACATCCTTGGCCTGACTGCTGATCCTTGGCTTCATTGTTATAGGATCGCTATTGTTCATCCTTTCGTCCCTTGGAGGAACCCAGCAAACCAACTGCTTTTAAGACCATTTGTAACTCGACTCTTGTTAGTGGGAAACCCCTTGAAGGTCAAAGAGAAGTCAAGAAAAAGGACAAGGTTAGAAACACAGAATTTTTCTAAATATAGAAGTTAAAGCCCTCTGCAATAAATTATTTGTTATAAAAACACTGTGCCATTCATTTCAAACAGCTCTGTTTTTGTCGTCCATTTGAGGTCCAAGACATAAATGAAAATTTACGATTGGGTGATTTAAACAATCTATTTTCTCCAGTTTTACCTTTGCAATACACTGTCTCTTTTGTGTAGTTATTTGGTATAGTAACCAAAAAAATTAGGACTTTCCCTTCGTTGTCCTTAACATAAAGTACATAGGTGTTGATAAATATTGTTATTTACACATGAATGACAGTCTTATTTGAATGAGAATAGTCATAATGCAAGTCTGTCTATAATTTAACAAAAATGCACTTAAATGATGGCTAGAAGTGCAATCGCCGTCACAACCTATCCTTTCAATTTTCTCCTTTAAAATTTCGGGCTTAGTTTACTTAAGCTTAGTTTTTATGGGTCTGAAGTCTAACAGAGCATAGCCATCGTTTATGGTTGGGTTAATTGTCATAAAACTATTTTCCCATAAAACAACGACTTACTTTACATTAAGCTATATTTAAGTCAACTTCTTTTGTAATCTACCAAATAACGAAATACCACAATTTTCATTTGAATATTGGAACACAATATTCAACAGTACAATATTCACACAGACCTTTCCTGCCTGTTCTGAAAGAGGCAGGGTCTTATCTCAACAGATGGTGTCTTTGTTGATTCTGCCTGGCCTACTTCCGTTTCCTTTCACCTATCTTTTTCTCTCTGGCTAACCTCAAATTGGCGACTCGCGCGTTGAAATGTAGAAACCCGAGACGGAAATCTATGTACGATTCTTCCTTGGACTTGAAATCAAGCCCTTTAACAAGCACTTGGAAAATTATCCACGCAAGGGTTCAGGCAGTTTTTATAGGACGTTTTTGAAAGTGATCTTGACAGTTTTTAGCATTTCTTAACCCCCTTTTTATAGTTTCCCATTCACGCTGGAGTGACAACGTTTTTTCACTTCATACACTTGTCAACGATATTACCAGGGCTAGTATTCTCTATTTCCTAATCACATATAGTTAAATCTCTTACTATCTTACTGACTCATTATGATGAGCCTCATTAGAATATTTGTCGTTGGGCCTAGTAATTACAAGGACTTTTTGAGAAATTATGATTGATAATGGAAACAAGTTATATTTAATTTTTATGGGGATATTGTTAACGAAACCACTACCAAATATTGATATCATTTCTCCGATGGATGTTTTATAAAGAAAATGGAGACCTGGAATCCAAAAATTTGATGTCCAAAGTGCAAAAAACCTTTTTAAACACACGAATTTGAAGGAGGCCAAACCAACTTTCGTCTTACGTCCAGGAAAAAATGGTGAACACAAAATTTGATTTAATTTTCGTCTGCGGGATCGAAAGAGAAATGATAACCGCACAAAAAGAGGGTAAATGTATAGTAAGGGGGGGGGGGGTCGGTGGAACTGATCAAGAAGGCCTGTGCATGAATGGTTTATCCAGAGTTTCCCAAACCAAAAAGTATCGGCTATGGAGAGTGACATTTAGGAAACGTGCCGCAATCTCGGCCTAAACGTTCTCAAGAAATAAAATGTGGTATTTTTTAAGATATAAAAGTGCGGCCACGAATGAAGCTGCAATCCAGGTGCAACTACCAGACATTTTTGGCACCGGTCCGGTCTTGAGACCTGCTTAGCCATTAAACTTCACAGTAGTGCAAGCAAAATTTGAAACATATTAAGTATAGTTACCGTGGTATCTGACAGTGTCAGATTTAGCAATCAACTAGACAACGTGCCAGTTGGCAAAACATGCAATCTTCAAATCATCTGCATGTCTGTGCGATTAGACGTCAAGGTCGCGAACAGACAGAAATAGTGACGCGTAAACTCGGCATCGCTGTGCTTTCGTCCTTAGGACCTAGGATTTTTTTGACTGTTGGTTTTGACACCGGTAATAATGAATATTAGTATAACAATTTTCAAAATATGAATACTGCCATTTCTAATTCATTGATTGTTTAAAATCAATAAAATTAAGGATTCTTAAACAAACGGCAAATGATTTTTATTCTAACAGCAAAAGGATGAAAAACAAAAAAAATTATTTCTTTAACTTTTAAAAATGAATTTAAAAAATATGTTAATTTTACTCAATCGCTTTCGTTACTAATAAATTTACTGAATAACATTTCTACAAAAGGACTACTATTAGAATTTTTAAATTAAATCACAGAAGATAAATAACAAGTATTGTTTAACATCAGTTATTGTTTAAAAAAATCCTTATTAATATTAAAGTAAATATAAAAACATATTATAAATTCTAACAAAAAATCGACATCAACAAAGTAAAAATTGTAAATGAATGACAACTAACAAATAACAATTTAAAAAATAACTAAACAAGGAAGATAAATAAATTCCTCAATTGGAAAAAGTCTTTTGAGAGGCACTAACTTTTTATTCGTGGTCAAGAGAGAAACCAAAAAGTCTTTCCGTAGATATCCAGTAAAGGGTAGAAAACAAATTCATCATTTTTCAGGAACTGACTAGAATAAAAAATAAAGAGTAAGACTATTAGGCTGCCCAAAATATTTTCTACTTTATACCCAATCAGGTGATTTCTAAACATTTTAAATTAAAAATAAAATAAAAAACTGATATGAGAACGTGGTATCATAAGAATTATAAATACTGGATCAATTTCTGGTGATTTTTAACCAGGTATTTATTTCAGTTGAAGCCTGTAAGTATGTGATATCATGATACCACATACTTACAGATCGCATCGCTCTCAAATTTAGTAAAACACCTGTTTAAAAAAGTAGTAAACGAAATTAATTGACAAAAATTTCCCAAGATTTACTTACTTTAAACAAATCGCAATATTGGTAAAGGAATATATATATATTTCAATCAAATGAGTAAAAGCAATAAGCAAGGATTATCTTATTTTTATAATTTCAATTTTAAAAAATATATAATAATGATAATAAAAAGATAATCTAAATTTAGACTCGACAACGCTTGAAACATAAAACATGTGAGTAAATTAAATGTTTTGAGAAGAAAAGCTTGGGAACGTGTTCCTAGCTCTCATTCTAGTCCATGTAATCGAAAAACGTTTATTTTATTCAAATTTGTTTGGAGTCTATCAACTACAACTGGGCGGACGTTTGTGTTAATTTATAATATGATATCTCAACTATTACATAAACATAAAATATGAAATGGTTCGTCAAATATCTTTAAAAACTATTTTCGCACAAATATTGTGACAAATATGTGTACTATGTGGGAACCTTTTGAAATGCAAACGTTTGGAACAATACGGAAAACTGTATACGTGGTTGTATTCAAGAATTAGATTGCAAGTAACGTGAATGTAGCCACTTGGAATCGTGCGATCAGAGTCAAATTCTTTCGATGGTAATTATTCTCGCGCAAGTAGTTAAATTAAAAGTCTTGCTCTTGATGCAGCAGGGCCAGGTTTAGATATACAGTAGCTACTTCAGGAAAAATATTTTTTAAGCAAGGACATGAATGAAATATTAATTGAGTATACAGTATCATAATTTTCCATAGCACTCTTGCCACATATGTCATTCTTAATTTTTAAAAAATTGAATTCTATTTGAGTTGGCTCATTTTATTTAATAGTTGTAAAAATTGCTTGTGACCAAAGTTTACTTCAGATATATGATTCTATATTTTTTAAACATACGAATACATTTTTAAAACATAAAAAAAACTAATAAAAATCATTATAAAAATCATTTTTATTTCTTAAATGTATCCAATACAACCAGTAAAAATTGTTTCATCATACTTTAATTTTTTACACAATTGAGTAGATCGCCTTTTTCTTTTTTTCCTTGCTAACTAACACAACTTTCATGTTAAATGCGAACTATGGCCAAGGTTTCTAACTAGAGATAATGTTACATAAGTAAATAGTTACATTATTCATCGCGGGCTTTGTAGGTTTTAAGTGTTATCCTTTTTAACCATTGGTCACAGACCATAATTACTTTTTTAACTTTTTCTTACGACAAAGACTGTGGGTTGTAGTGCTAGATGCCCTGAAAAAGAGAATCTTTTTTACTCTAAAGTTACTTATACGACTGTATTGAATAAATTCTAAACGACCATTTGCTGTTTCAATGACCACAAGCTATTTGATTAATACTGTGGTCATTAGTTGTTGTGGCGCTAGTGCTTTTTATGATGTTTTCACGACAAGCCTCCACACACACTCCTTAGAGCAAGCCTTGTCTTTGCCCATTTGCTCAAATTAGCCCAAATAACACCCCAAAATTTGCCCTCTTTATAATTTAAATTATGTTGAGGATTTGAATCGGAATCCATGTCTTTCTCCCAGTCGTAGAAAAGTTTATATTCAATAAATTCATTCCGCTCATATTAGAAAATGTCCTCTTTTTTGCTACGAATAATGTTTTTTTTTTAAATTAGATTTACCGCAAATTCCAGTGATTTTTTTTCTTTTTTCTTAGCCTTTCGTCGATTTTTCGGAATATTTATGCTTCTAAATCCTCGTTCAAAATACAGCTTGAAGATTTTTGCGATAATTTTTTCCCCCAAAATATGATTACTATTGCCGAATGGCTATTATAAATTTGGTTTCCATAAAATTAAAATGGTAAAGAAATAATTCAATTTGAATTAAAGGTTTTTTATCTAACAAAGTACTTACAGGGACCCGTCATCTCGAGAGAGAGCTGGACAGCTGTTTCTGTTCTGCAGCTGTGTTGCGATCCTCCTCCATTACATTCAGAAGGATTTCCAGAATTATTATGACGGAGAAATCCATTAAGTTAAGGCGTGTTGCAGCATATAAGCTTCAGTCAAAGCTATCACTACTAAAGAAAAAAAAGACTAGATATTTGTATTGGCCCTAATTCAGAGGCCTCGAGAGCGAAGCCCGGATGAGAATCGTAATCCCGATTTCATGGACTGAATTCAATGAGTAAACGAACAAGATCGTAAAACGATTTTAGTAATGAGTAAAGACTAGTCTCAGTAAAATAGCATACTCTGGTCTCCTTGAAACCACAATCAATGTCGATTGTTTTTCTATTCTATGATTATGAAAATAAGTGCAAAAAAATGGGAATGTGTTCAATAGTCCCGACGTTTCTTGTATTGTCTGGCTGTACAATGTTCTTGATATCGGCCTAGTGAACTATAATTATCCGAATTTAATTGTTGTTACAATTTGCGGCTGTCAGATATAGGAAATCGATGGATATCCTTATATGCTATGTCCATTATCATTAACCATGGCTACAACCATAAAATCAAAAGGGTTATTTACATTTATTTCATTCTTCCCACGTAACATTTTTTCACACCTGTCATTTGTTTATTTATTTTCAGCTTTTCAGCATATAAAGAAAAACAATACTGTACAATCGTACTTCCACTAAAATATGTATTCACTGTTAAAAAGAGTTTTCTATCTCAAAGGTAAAACCCCTTGATCTGGGATTAACGGTTTGCAGACGTTAAGAACGTTTCAACCTCAAAACTTAAATTGTGATGTTTTAAATTGGGATTTTGGGTTTTAAGTACCGAACAATGTATATTATAGGTTTAAGTTATTTTGAAGGTTATTCAGCTTATGTGGCTCGATTACGACTTATTTTTATGGTAATTTGTAAAGCTTCGTTTAGCCATCTTAGACTCTTAACTACACGCCTACCAGCATTTTAGCAGTTGTTATCTCATTTAACCCACTGCAGGCTCGGCCTCTGGCCTAGTGAATAAGGAGTCGGACTTCTAATCCAAAAATTCTGTGGTGGGTTCAAATCCCAACACAATTACTACTTTTTATTATTTTATTTCAGGCATGAATAGCGTTTTCAAATAGTAAGATTTTAAAGAAATTTCTTACATTCAGAGAAGATTTCAAAAAAATTGTTCCAATGGGCAAACACTTTTTTCCATAGAATAAAACCTCAGTTTGGAGTACGAATAATTATTTGTCCATCGCATAAATTTACTTTGACTATACCTATTTTGTACAGTTACCATCACACTGAAAGACCCCAACTGCTTTTTCAAAGCCATCCGACGTTTAGGATTTGAAAAAATTCTGTCTCTTTAGAATGAGAACAATTGAAAAGGGCATCCTATTACCGGTATGACAACTACCTTGGCAAACATGCATTTCATCAACTAGTCCGTAAAAGCCAACAAAGCTTAAGCAGTGCCTCCATCAACGCCCTTGTAAAAAATGAGCTCACTGACATCACATTTAAGGTAAATCGTACAGTGATACAGGCTCACAAGTATTCTACGTCTTTTTTTCCAAAACGGGATGCAAGAAACGACGGAAGCTTTAATCACACTTGATCGCGATATAGAAGCTTTCAACACCATGTCTTATTTATCTACACCTTTATGATCAATTTCAGCCGTGCCAACGCTTTAAAAAAACATCCACCTGTCTGATTATAATGTCATCAAACCAATAGAAAAACAATGTGAGCTGCACATTATCCAGCATCATCTAACTGAACTGAGCTGGGTAGTCATCTTCGAGATAGGAGACAAAACAAATTCAATGTTTTCACATATGTGGTCATTTTTCATATAATTTGAAGCCTATAAACTTTTCATATTTTTATAGACTTTTAAAGAATCCAGATTGCTCGAAAGGCAACCAGGACTGGCAATCAATCTAGAGCTATCTATCGTCCTTTTGGAAATTGACAAATGATTTACTTGCTTTCATCTCTTACCATCCCGTAGCTGTGACAAAACTAGAACCTAGTCTGGAAAACGTATCTCACATGTTTTTGAAAAAAATCTTCGTTAGCCCCCACGGCCAACACAATCGCTTCATTAAAGGTATAAATTAGTTATTTTCATACTTTTCATCATGAAATAAAAATATATTTGAATACTTAATAAAAATATGTTTAACTTCACTCATGTTAAACACGTTGGTTTCCTGGAAATGTTGTAGGGAGTGGTAGAAGAATAGGAGCAACTCTGAGGACGTGATTCAGCATGGACCCTTTCTTTAAAAAGAACTAACGAAAAAGGCCTAAAGCTAAAAATAACAAGTTATGTAATCCAAAATCGATAGGGAAGTCGGGAAAGCTGCAAGAACCTTGTTTACTAAATGGGAAACCATTGGGGAAGCTGAAGAACCTGCAATCACTGAAAACTATAGGAGAGGACCTGGGCTTGCCTGTAGCTTATTTAATAGTGACCATCCATCAACCCCATCACTTCTTTAAATCGCAAAGTCTTAATTTCCGCTTGTGTAGTGTGTTATTGGCTATTTTCATTGGATTAAATATTTCCATAACTATTTCAGTTTAATAAATCAAGTTGAGATGGCACAAGATCCGGTGTTAAGTTGAATGTTAAATTTTTAGAAAACCGAGACAATGATAAGAGGGAAATACTTCCTTACATGTTGCCGGTACGGAGGAGAAAAAACTGGATACATTGATGCATTCACATGGTTTTGAATTGTTCTTTCGGAGAAAGGAATTGCCCATAATTTAGCTGGCCTTCGTCGTCAATAATTTCAATTAAATAAACTTGATATCTGATCGATGCAACGGTATTACAGCAATAGACTATTTAAGATTAAGTCCTCGTGGTCACATTTTTTGCATAACATTTATTCGTGTGATTTTGATGTATTTTCTCTGGTCTTTCTAATGCTGGAATAAATAATCTAATTTAAGAACAGCGTGTCTTACAGACAGGAAAGCAACAATCCGTTTCCTATCAAAACATACCTTTAAAAAGGCTTTATTCTTGCCTAATTATAGCTAGTTTTACATTAAGAGAGACATTTTTGTAAAATTCAATTGTACTATTCTCGTATTACCAGATCCATAGATAGTTTGGCTAAACTATAGAACACTGTTAATCTTAGTTCATAAAAGTGGGCTGATATCTTATTCATTGCAGTTTAAATAGCAGCTACTATTATCTCTGTACTATCTTTGGACACCTTGGAGTCTAAGTATATATTGGTTAAAAGGTATTCCAAAGTATAAAGGACCATAATTAAGGTTATTTCTTTTCCAAATTGAGATGCGTTCTCCAAAAGGCTTTGTTTTGCCATTTACGGGAAACAACAAAGAATCATCGATGCCACCCGTGCCTGATCTGTTGTGAAACATAAAAAAATTCAAAGAGGCAGAGTGACTATATATTTACTCCCAAAATCGTTGACTTGTCTATTGTGCTTAAGGTATTAGCTGAAGCCCCTTTCAACGTAAGAAATGCTCATACATTTTCTATGAACCTGTGGGTTTTTTAATACATGGTAATTTTTTACCCACTCGTTCAATTAAAGCACCATCAAATTAAGGCATATCTCTTGTAAATTTACCATTGCGACTTAATGAATGCTACACCACCTATTTTAGTCCTTATTTCAAAAAAATACTTCTATCAAAGAAACAAGTTTCTTAGTTTTGTGAATGTAGCTTGAATTATTTGTTGAGTAGTAAGCCGTTTAAATCTCATAACTTCTTCCAATTCATCACCCTGATTTATTTTACTTTCGGTACTTTTTTTGCTCCACTTTCAATGCAAAACTCTGATTGTCTTGCTTGCCAAAAAAAATTCGTGTGTATTTTGCATATCAACTTAAAGTATCAAGTATTTTATCACGACAAAAAATTAGATCTGCATAATCTTTCATTTTAATTTGATAAAAGTAAACATATTATTTGCTGGTTTTTTGTTTGGTCAAAAATTAAATCTGCCTATTTTTGAGTAGCGATGCTCAGAAACCAGATGGTTGTTGTTGACGCTTTTTAGTAAAGTCAAAAAGCATCCAAACAATGTTATCCTCTCGCATATCATCTGTAGTTGGGATCCATCCTGGATCTGTAGCAGCAGCTGAATCAATAATGGCACCACAAATCTTCCCACTAACAACGGCAACTGAATTCAGAAATCTGGAAAAAAACCATTCAAAGGAACCGAAAGTTGTTGCAAAACTCGTAGGTTATTCTACTTGTTCCGTCTGTTAAGCTAAGCTAACTTTTACTATGACTTAATCTTTTATTTTATAAAATATTTTTTTCAGCATACTGAACTGTTATGCCAGGGAGCTTCAACGGTGGCGATGACCGTCCGTGACTGCATGGGCTACTTAATTTGCCGTGAATTGTTGAAACAATATACACTAGACGGTAAAGGACGGAAAGAAAAAAAACGTTGAATTAAAAAAACTGTTTACGTCGTCAAAGGTAATTTAATTTCTTTTCAATCAACGCAGTTATTAATTTAAACTATTCTAATCGTTTTTTTATTATTTTTTTATAGATGCTGTCAGGACGCATCCCGTTAAGCTTGGCAAGGAAGTTTTGGAAGCCGAGTTCCTCACGTATCTAAGAAGATGGCTCACTCTCCGTGGAGATAAACGGCTCAAGGAAACGTCGACAGTGTCCGTCTTAGCAATGCAGCCAACTGTTCCCATCGATTTCGAGATTGCAGTGGAATCTCCCATCCAATGTACACAAGATGACAAGTCGGGATCAATTTCGCTCATTATTGATGAGTTGAGCTCAGACGAAGAAGACTAACTGTATAAATTTTAATATTTTAACTTACTATGGTGTAACTATTTGACTTCAAATAGATTTATCGTGATATTCAAATGACGAATAAAAAGTAATAAATAAAACTGCATCGTTAAATTCATATGGGAACAAGATCGTTAGCTTGAAGTTGGAAAAATGTAGAAATGCCATAGGGAAGCTGAAGTAGGAAATAATACATTCCAATATCAGGAACAATGTAATCTCGATATCAACAATATCGCGGCACAACAACAACATTTCGATACATCGCCGACACCAGGCCAAATTGTAGTGATTTCGTGGATACACATCGTACCGACATAGAAAAATTGCTCAAGAGTGTACATGGGTACGATGTCGGTTAGCCTTTATAGTTATAGATGTCGTATATATGAGCTATCTTTGATATATGAGCTAACTTTAACGGCTTCAAGCCGTATAGCTCATATTTGTGACAATTAATTTAATATGAAATGATGTACAATGGAAAATGTTAATCAATAAAAAAATTTAAAAAAACCCACTTAGTTATCTGTTATCAAATAAACATTTCTAAATTTAAAGTTATGTAATTCAGTTTGCAAAATAAAACCTTGAGTTTTACTGGTGTTATAAATTACATGTATTATGACTCATGTTTAACCTTATAAATGGATCCATGTGGATTCGTCAGTAAAGGTTTATATTATGTTCCTCAGAAATTCAATTCACAAATATAGTTAGTTCATGCTTATCATTATTATATTATTTCAATTTTACATATTGTTCGTTTTAGAATTATGTACAGTATAATGTTTTATTCAAGTTTTCTTATTTTTTTTTTATAAAAGCGACCGCGCATTGTACAAATTAATATTGGGAAAGTAGAAACTAGAAACGATAATGTTATTTTTTCTTTATTTTTGTTTTAAATTGAATATATATGAACAATTAATGTTCTTATGGTTAATTGAACATAATTGAAAAAAGTATTAAAGAGTTTTCTTCATTTCACCATCATAGAATTAATAATGTTCCTATGTCTGTATTCTTTTTTAAATGACAATATGGCAATATAACGTTCTTATGGTTAATGGAACATAATCGAAAAAAAAAATTGAAGGAGTTATCTTTATTTCATTATTTGATCATCGTAAGCAGCATGCAAAAAATATTTATGTTGATGAATGATAAATGAGACCGATCAAGCTTTTTTATTACTATTGATAACATGTATTGGTCGGTGTTTACGTGTTAGTGCACATGATGTATCATAATTTGTTGTTCAAAGTCTTTCAAAAATTATCATAATATAATGCATCAAAATTATAGATCATATGGCAGAATTATATAAACTAACAAATGTCTGCTGGTAAGCTAAGGCCTATTTGATTATTCTTGTAATAGATTTTTCGAATAAAACTATTTGAACAAAAAAAAAATTATAAATCAACTATAAAATTATATGACCAACTATATTAAGACATTGATCCAGCATTTTTATTATTTCACACATATTATCGGGCGTAAAACAGGCTATTTCAAAAATAGTGACAATAATACCACAACCAAAGAAACGGAATTAGATAATTAAAAAACAAGTTTTAAAAGTATATAATTCTCCCAAACTCATCATTTAATACCGTTTGAGACCGCGATTGCATATTAATTATATTGACCTTTAAGATTGATTGACTATCTACTTTTAGGGATGATATCTAATGAAAGAGGACAGCGTTTACATTTTTTTCAATCATTGCAGCAATCAAATAAACTATTTGTCACATTTTTCACATCAATTATTTTAACAATATACATTATCTCTTAATCAGGAAACTTATTTTCTAATTGGACACATTCTAATTTTCATTAAACAGAGGCCTCGTTACACCGTTTTAACATGATAATAAAGACGCTTATGCTTTTTTTTCCTTTTTGCTTACCTGGATAGACGCGAAGAATCTATGGTGATTGAGATATTTTTTTTCATTGTTACCTTCTCACTTTTTGCAGATGCCTTTATTTATTCATTTTTGTAAATATGTATAGTTTTTCATCTGAATAAAGCATACATTCTTCTTTTACTCAAAACACCTCAAGGCTATCTTAATCATTTCTTTTTTCTGTTCCAGTCGATCTTTACAGTTTTGATTGCTAGTTATCAAAATGTAACGATGGACACTTAGAGAGAAATTACTAAAAGTAATTTATAGAAATTTTACTTCTGGAAACTTGACAATTACAATGCACTATTCCAGGTCATTTTCAGGTTTGACTTAATTATAGCATTTTTTTAAATTGACAAAATAAAATTTGTTTTCAATTTTTATTTTTTTTTATTTTACCTTAGAGTTTTATTTAAACAATTATGAATAAAAAAGTATACGCAGATTGTTAAGTATTAAAGGACACAAAGGTATTCGGGTACGGGGATCTGGATTGGGAAATACTACAAATATACCTTATGGGAGCACTTAAATGTGCAGGTTAACAGATTCTGTGGCTTCTTGATCAAAGAGATCTGTGATAGTAAATACACCCATATCTATAATACCTACTTATTATACAATAATATTAAATTAGAGTTAAAAGTTAAATAGTATTAAACGTTAAACAAATAACGCCTTTATCTTGGTAAAAATGGCGAGGTTGTCGTTTTAAGTCACTATCTTGGCTAGTTGATGATTTCGGCGTTTATGACACAATCGAGACCAATAGCTATTTCTATTTCAATCAATTTCCTTGTCGCTTTTTCCAAGGTCATCGAATTCAATAGGAGGTCCTCGATTTTTCTTCGCAATTTTAAAGCCTTCTTCCTTTGAAGAACAGTTAGCCTGTTACCGTAGTCAGATGCGAAGGTTTTGTCCAGTTTTCCTCTTTTTCCGGATCTGGATGCCACTTGGATTTTGGCTGAGCATCAAATTACTTTCCAATGCTCGAAAGCAGAGGCTACTTTTTATCTCCACTTTAAAGCTTTTTGAAAGATGATCCCGCCATCCTTTGTTTGGCCATGTAGTCTAAAAACACACTAAATTAGCGAGAAGACTATTATGTAATACGCGTTTACACAAAACAATTACAGGGGCTAGGCTCCAATGAAGCTGATGATGAGTTGTGCTCCATCGTTACCAATGACCTCCGTACGGCAACTCTACTGCAAGACAGTTTGATCAATAGAGTTAATAAAGCGCCCGGCTCCTTGACGATTTTTTTGTTAGATTTTTCGTTGGCTGTCCCACCATCACCGCCAAGTTCCAAAACAAAAATGAGCTGAAACACAATTTTAAAAAAGTATAAATGAAATAGGATACCTTGAACAGATTTTTGTTGTGTCCCGTTCTCTACATCTTCTCCAGGAGCACTTGATTCCTCTATAACAACGAATTGACCTGTGCCCAATGTGAAATTAACCTCTTCATTCCATCCTAGGACCTGTTGAATTCTATTTGCTACCACATAAGTAGTTGTCGTAGGTTCTGCATTGATGGAACAGCTTGGTCCTTCTTTACCGGCATGTTACTGACCCTAGATGGGCGACTAAAAAATAGAAATGTTAACATAAAGAGTACAAATAAACTTGATTTTATGAGAATGTTACATTACTTTCCGGTATTCAAGTACCAATTCAGCTACTTCATGCCGGCGGTCGGCCATGTGAGGCCATTTAGACAGGGTAACGTCCTCGTCCAGCTCGGCTCCACTCTTCTTGTCTTTCCTTACCGCTTCTCGATGTATTTGAAAAGTGCTGCGTACCTTGGTCCAGATTCCATTGACCTCGATGTGATCGGAAAATTAGCTGTAAACTGCCTTATCTGCAAACATGAGAAGAATTCCAAGAAAATAAAAAAAGAAACTCGGGGCCCGTACACGCCGAAGAGAGAAGACAGCGTTGTTCAATTCAAGATCACAAGTATGGACCTGAAATGTCATTTGTAAGTTTTTTTGTTTGTGTCATAGTAATTTCGTTTTAACGTGTCAATCTAATTAAATTAGTTTCAAGGTAAAAGCGCGATTACTCTCGAAAAGCCACATAAATCCTAGCATCGAAGGAAGAACTAAGGTGTGGTGGCTTCCTATTGGGGATGAATCAGAGAAAATCAAAGTTATTGGGTTTTACGTTCAAGCCACAAAATTAAAGTGTACATGATTTCGTTTCATATTGAAATTTGCCATACGTGTTCTTTTTTATGGTAATTAGTTGGCTAAAGTGTATTACTTTTCCTTCAAGCAAAGTGGAGAGGACTGTAAATCTCCTTGCCAGATCAACGAAAAGACAAATGAGAGACAACTAGTGATTAACTATCGAACGTTGGTAAGAACAGGGTATCGTAGCTGTTGTTTTGTCAGACACGTCATTGGGGAGAGAATTTCAGACTAGTGGTGCCTCTCTAGAGAATGCACGACGGCCGTAGTTATCGGTCTTGAAGCGACGCTTAACAAGGTCTAGGGAGTCAGTCGACCGCAGCTGACGTGGAGGCACATACGGGGCGACGAGTTCCTAGAGGAATTCAGGAGCCGCTTTTGCTCGAAATTTGTAGGAAAGTAGCGCTATTTTATAGTCGATTCATATGTCGATTGGAAGCCATGATTTGAAATCTTTATGTGAAAAATACGGAAATGAAATGGGAACTATACCAAATACTACCAAATAATAGAAACACAAAAATACGACAACACAAGCAACTTGCGAAATGCTAGAAGATAATCAAAAACCTATTTAAAATTAACCTAATTTGTATTTTAGAAATGAGAAATAAATATTGAAGTTTCTGGAAACAGTTTTTATCGGAGAACTGCTTTGGGTAGAACAAAAAGAGTAAGAAATAGTCAACGACTAAGAGGTGGCCACGAATGTTACATCGTAAATGATAACTTCGAACACAAGGTAAGAATCAATTAGTATCTTAACTTTTTAAAACTTAAGGAGAGGTACTTTTATGAGAAAAAAGAATGTACAGAATATATTTATTGACGATTTAACCAATATGACAAAACAAGAACACCTAGGAATACAACATAAATCGAAAGGGAATAAATATTGGAATATGAACATTCTGATGAATCAGATATCGAAGAAGGACATGGAACTTATTTTCACTCATTCGGTCATGAAAATTATATCATTAGAAACATGAAGAAAGTTCCAATTGTTATTCAGATAAATTTGAGAAAAATGACGACGATAGAAAAAAAAATGTTTCACGTGGATTTGAGGCCAACTTTAAAAAAGATTCAATAACCTTCATTAAAACAATTCCTGACCCTTTTGAATATTCAGTATGGTTCAAATAAACTTGAGGGGCCCTTAGCTGTTTAGTGCTTTGTGTCCCATCAACAAATATATATCTTAATATTTGGCCTCATCGTAAAAATAAAAAATAAAAAATTGAGAGGGTCTTGCCCCCTCAAATCCTCTTTGTACTTGAAAATAATAATTTCAAAACAACCACACATAGTAATTGCGTAATAAGCAATACATCCTAACCAAACCTAACCTGGAAAATGGTGTAAAATACAAAATAGCGAATTTTTTTACGTAAAAAATGTATCCTTACGAAACCTTACGTATTCTAACCTAACCGGGGGAATGGTGTAATTGATACAATCGATAAGTCCCCCCCCCCAACCTCCATTTTATTGTAAACTATAATTTTTTTATTTACGGAATTGTATTAGCGCAATCAAAAAATAAAACAACATAAGAAAGAAAAAAAAATACCTGACAAAACCAAACCTTGGGAAATTTATAAATCAGCCAACATGAAACTGACACAATGGACAAAAATATGACAACATAGCAGCAGCTAGTTTCACTTGAAAACTGCAAGTACACTTGAAATAACCAATAAATAGTCTAGTTTGTATTCAGTGTTTGCAAAAGAATAATTATGGAAGTCAAAAATATTGAAGAGAAATACAAACTCCCAATTCAAAGAGCTTAAAAATTTTTTATTTTTAATTGATCCCCTTTTTCTAATTGGACACTGTGCAAAATTACAATTTACGCAGCCAATATGACATGTCTCACTTGCTCTGGCCAAATGAATTGAAATCAAGACAACAGCAAAACTGCCGATCATCAAAGTGAATCATCAAGTAAGATGTCACATTCTTCAGTTTAAGACCAACAGTCCGATTAATTTTATATTATATTTCATTTTGCGGAGTTGGTGTCGATGCTCCCAGAATCCCAGCCTGCTCCAACGCATAAAAATTAAATCTAAAAAAAAATCCCGAAATAAATAACCAAGAACAGTAAATTATTACAATAAACTTACCCATCAACTCTAATTTCTGGTTCTGGTAAACAGTAAGTTTCTTACACCGGTCCGAAAAGGTTGGCTTTATCTTAGCCATATAATGACCAGACACTCTGATATTAACTTTGAGATAAAAGAGTATAGCGTAAGTTTGGCGTGTTTATCGCACTTGCCTTCCTTCATTGCAGATTTTTCTTGAGATATTACATTAAGAAATATCGAATATTTTCAATCCCTAGAAGTAACAATAATAGAAAAAATACGTCAACAAATTCTAAATCGATAATGTAACACATCAGCATAACTCAAATCCAATAAAAACCAAAACAAATATATACCTGATTTTGTTGAACTTGCACTAGAGGTCCTTCAAAAATACTGTTTCTATCCATTTCATCATTCGAGCTCACATCGTTAACCTCCTAAATTAAGAAAAAAATATATATATAAAAATTTATCCAAGATAGAATATTTTTAACAAACCTGAAATACAGCTACAACCTCTTCCCCAGAAGAGGTAAAAGAAATAAACTATATAAAAATTAAATACTTTAAAAAACTTTGTCATAGGGATGGGAGATTTTCATTTTGACAATGAACTAACATTCACAAGACATGGACTTTCAATCAAGCTATTTGTTTCTTCGTCTTCAATACCCTACCACAAAAAATAATGTCAAGAAAAATCTACCATAACATAACCAAATTCAATAATCCACCACAATCTGAAATCCGTGAGGACTAAAGATAGCCCTCAACCTCTTCCGCCAATGAAATTGATCCACAGAATTCGGTTTCCTCCTGTCCTTCCCCACGAGCAAATTACCATCGCAGCATTCACTCCCCCCCCCCCGGTTCCTTTTTCTCCTTTCATTATCTTATTTACAAATAATGAATCATAATATAACAATTCAAACATCACGACAACGAATCAAACAAACTCACCAGAGATATAGCAGCAAGGACCTGCGAACAAGTTAAAAAATCAAAATGATCACTGACGCCTGACGACCCAGTTCTACTGTCCAATTGCTGTGACATTTTACATTGAGACAACTTCGCTTTGGTGATCGATGGATGTGTCATCTGACTTTGAGCCAACTTCGCTTTGGTGACCGATGGATTTGACATCTCACTTTGAGACAACTTTTCCAGAGACGCTGCCTTGGTGACCGATAGCTGTGACATCTTACTCTCAGACATGTTTTCCACATACATCCCTTTGATAACCGATGGATGTGACATCTCACTTTGAGACATATTTCCCAGAGACGCTGACTTGGTTACCGATGACTGTGACATCTTACTATCAGTCATGTTTTCCACAGACATCGCTTTACTGACCGATGGCTCTGACATCTCACTTTGACACATGTGTTCCCCCCTCCCTCCCTCCCTCCATTCCCCCAATCCCTACAATATAAAATAATATATTACACCAACGTACCCCATTAAATATTAATCGAAAATTATAGCTTAATAACATCTAAAGTGCACTAAATGGAATCTTCAATCATCCCTGTGAGATCACCATCTGCAGAAAAATCTGTCATTGGCACATCAAATACATCCTACACAAGAAAACCCATAATCATGCTAAAAAATTATAATTAAAACACATAAAACTCAAATTACCATGTGCAAATCATTCAACCAGTTTCTTAAATTATAAATTTCCATCCTATTCCCAGCAGCAATAACCTTCAACTCTTCCCACTTCCGCTTCTAACGCCAAATTATTTTCCTTTAATACAGCTGACCAATGTGGCATTCTCTCTGAATTCTATATACATTTACCACATTTAATTTCAAACGTCAAGTAAAAATAAACAATATTTAAGATAAAACTTACCTAGTGACTCGAATAAAAATAAAAATTAAATTAAATTAGATCAATCTAAATCTGCCAGCCACAAATTCTTCTTATATCATCGCTCCTTCTATCACAAAATTTCCAAAACAAAATCCGCACAACATATATCAATTATTATTATAGAAGCAATAATTAAGCCACAAAAACAAAACGAATACCCCCACTTCATAATAACTTAAATCAGCAGTCAACCAGAAATACTGCAACTTTTACTACAACTTGTGGTAAAAGTGAGGTAGTAATAGTATAGCTTAGCCAAATTTTTTAATGAAAATGGAAAACAGAAACTGTTTATCGTCGGTCTACCAGTCCGAGACTATCATTTAGTCTATTAGACACATACCTTCGCCACTATTTAAAAGAGTAGTATAAAAACATCGGTTTTATAAATGGTACAATATATATATATTTCAAATAAGAGTTCCAAGGATTTTTTCCGATGTAAATATGGTGGGTGGGAAGGTGGGTGGGAATGGTCTTCAGTTACGCAATTTATACGAAAACTATTATGGTTGGCAATTATCTTTTCCTACCTCTGAATAAGATAATCATTTAAGGTTGAAACTTTATTTTACATTCCTTTTTGTCAATAAAATAAATTTAATCCTTTTTTCTGAAGATCTAAGTACGAGGAGCGATAGTTTTATTTAACTTAAATCGCTCCAACTCTTTAAGGGATGTAACCTTCATTACCTGATTGTGCAGCCCTACTTATACACCTGTGAGGGTATTCATGCATAAACTTCCATTAAATATTAATTGGTCCTTCAAGTGTACAGTATGGTCCAAATAAACTTGAGGGGCACAAAGCACTAAACAGGTAAGGTCCCCTCAAGTTTATTTGAACCATACTGTACATGCATATACTGTACGTGCTTCATTATTCGCTGTTTCATCATTATTCATCAGTTCATAACACGAAACAAAATAGACTTTCCATTTCATTACTGATTTCATGCCTCATTAAGCGGACAACCGGTCTACCGTTTTTAGAATTTCAAGATTATAAATTGAATATTAACATATTATTACTACAATGAAACAGAACGATCTTCATTGGTGTTATTGTGTCATCTTTATAAATGTGCGATTTTGATAGATAGTACTGTGACGAGCTCGGAGTTTCTTTCTTGCTGTGCATTATTAATTTAAACAAAAACATTTATGTTAAGTTAATTCCTCTTAAAATAAGAGATACGTTTATCGGCTGGGTCTATTTTTTCAATGCTAAAATATGAATGTTATGCCCAAAAGTGTAAAAATAAATTTAAATATCATTATGGAATTTATAGATTTTTAAAAATTTTAGTCGTATTATTGTGAATGTGCATGAATGTGTATAAAAACAACCTGGTACATTTTTTAAAAGCATATATTCATTTTTTTTAATTATAGGTATGATCATATGTATTATAATTCATCTTTGTCGCTTTTTCAGACCAAATTAAATATTACTGAACCACGCGGAATAGGGAAAGCTTATGAAAATAAAAAGTTGCTAAAATGCATATCATCGTGTTCAGCGTGAAAAACTGAGCCGGATTGCAAAAACCTTTCTTTTGGCTGGAAATCGACGCCAACGTCGGTGTGTAACGTCCAGTGCGCAAAACGGCCCTCCGACCATTTTGACAATTAAGGCAGACATATTGAAGATAGGATCACACCCGCACTGCTTACAGTATTTACATTCCTGTATACCGAAAGGCAAACAAAGGCAATGTTTTACACAGTGTGGAATGGACCCCATCTTCAATATGTCTGCCTTAATTGTCAAAATGGTCGGAGGGCCGTTTTGACTACTTGTCGGCACCGAGTGGTTGTTGCCGCATGCAACATGTATGAAAGGGAAACTTTTAGACACACCCATTCCATGATGTACCTTCTCTGGAAGATGGGCTGCCGTTGCAGTGATGTTGCATGTCAGTTTTTCCCTTTTGCTGTTGAATCGGCAAAAAAGTTTTCAGAGGGAAACGAATTTAGTAAAATGAAACCCTTTTCAGGCCGATTGCATGCTTATGCGCACTGCTGGTTGTGTCAAGTATGAAACGTCTTATTTCATAAAATCAAGAGTATAAAATAACGTTTTTATAAAATAAAGCTCATTTTCGATTTTCATAGACCGAAGAGATATTCTGACCCCGGCAATATTCTACCAAAATAAGATGAAACAGTGTAAGACCCCGGAAATGTTGCTTAAATTCTATGAGCGAGTACGATACAGTTAACCTTTTTCCCTTTCTTAATTGTTCATGTTATTTTTTTTACTAGGTCAAGGAAAGAGTAGAGGAATACTACAAAAACTTGAACGAGTTGCTCATTGAAAAGAAAATAGATGAGTTACAGCTGCCTGATTGGAAAAAGGAATTGCAGGATTTTGCGTACGAGGCTCGATCCACTTCAAAATCCCAAAAGAACCATTCTTTGACGGCCGAACAGAAACATTGAAGGCCACTATGCGGCTCTTCAAAATGCACAACAAAAGCAAAAAAAGTACCCCGGTCAGTCAAGTTGTTAATGTTTTAAAGCTTCGATGTATAAAGATTTTATAACGTCCTTCTAATTATCGTTTATTATCAGATTTGTGCTTAAAGAGAACCAAAGCATGGAAAGATCTGGTTGACATCTCTAGGAAAACCCAGGCTTTAATCAACACGTACAATCAGAAAGAAAATCTTTCTGACGATGAGCTAATTACTGAGCAAAACTTGGAGGATGGAATATTTCCGTGGAATAAGGAGAATGACAGTAAGCGAGATCCCTTATATTCGATTAATAGCTTTATTATAATAGTGCGCAACCTCTTTTCAGAAACGTTTCAAAGGAAGTACAAGGTCGTAAACACTTGGATGCTCCTGAAAAGGAATCATGAGGAAATTACAATAATAGAAGGGGAAATGTTCCAATTCTTAGAAAATATCAACGGTAACTGCTTGAAATTAGAAGAAACGTCCGCTGCCGATGAGAAGAAAGCCAATGACGTTATAGACAAGGTATTAAGGGGGAAATGATGCCATATATATATATATATTTATTGTATAATCCACATTAGGAAGAAGCTGCCTATCTTGTGGGGAGAGCCATCCTGGCCCGCCAGGAAATTTATCGTCTTAAAAAGTTGGAAGCTGCTCTCTTCTTCGGCAAATCAGGGAGCAAACTTCTCGGAGAAGATAACAACGAGGATGACGATTATTACACCCGAAAAGGACCCGACCTATTGTCCGATACAGACTTTGATGATAATTTAAATGATGTTTCAAATTCACAAATTTCTAATGATGAGATTCAGATTCCTTTAACTGATGATAAGGATGATGGTTTTACGACCAGGGGAAGGGAGTAGGATAGAAAGTTTTAAAATGTTTTTTTTTATTTTGCCACAAAGCCGAGTACATAATTTATTTAGTCTACCCGGCTTGGCTGTTAGATCAGATACTTTTAAGAACTTTTGGTCTGACTCTCTTTATGACGTTTCCAGAACCGGCCTTTAAACTAAAAATACTAAGGGAAGTTTTTAATATGACATGAAAATGTCATTAAGATTAAACGTAGTTAGGATATCGCGCATGTGAAAAGTATATATCGAATATGGCGATTCTGACGGATTTTCCCACGCAAAAAGCGATTTTTTTCGAAATCTGCTTTAACAGAATTTTATAAATATATTAACTATTTTAAGCACTTATAAAATTTCAAATTTGTATTTTGAAAATACAATAGTATTTAATATTTTTTTCAATGTAGAATCAATAAAGATTGTGATTAATTTTTAAACGAAATATTCCAATGTTCGATGAAACCGATGCAACTCACAAATATTACTTAACCAAACAAATAAAAAAGAATTCAAATTCCAAATCAATTCTCATTCAACGAAGAACTATAGATAGAAAATGGAATTCGAAATCCTCGTCAAGGACTCGAACACTGGTCTTTCGCTTGACAGGCGGAGATACTAACCACTATACTAACGAGGACTTTCCATGTTAGAAACTTTGAATGCGAAATAAAGTATCACCATTAAAATAAATATTTTTAAATTTTGAAACAGGTATTTAAAAAAATGTAAAGTGAATTGTAATGTTTATATAGACACTGCTATTTCTGCTGATATTGCTTTTAAAATTAAAAGTAATCTTAATAACTTAATTTAATGACAAATATATTATACATATATATCTTTGATTAAATTGGAAAATTTCTTATACATACTAACAAAAAATCACCGATCAAAATAACAATACTAAAGATATGCTATTAGAGAACCATCAACTTTTTTATGATGAATCTTAATGCAAATAATTACTTAAAAATTTTTTATTTGTTTTTTTTTTCAGACGAAAAATAAAATATTTTGCGGAATTTCAATATTTTATTTGTAATTTGTTGATTGTCCAAGTTAATTTTTTATTTATTTCAAGCATTTATTTTCGGGGGTTTAAGAAAACATAAGTGGACCCCCCCCCCCCAGGTCATAAGGATTTTTGTAGTCTTATGTAATTATTTCTTTATATATTCAACCCATCCACCTTAAAGAAGATTTGGGGCCGTTTTCAGAAGAATAATTATTTGCCTAACCCTCATAACAGTATATCACGTATATGATAGATGTAACTGAGAAAAAGAGTCTCTTTTATTTAAATTCCCAAAACTACTGCAATTTTATAATAATGTATAGAGAAAAGAAACAAAATTCACACGCATGCGATAGTTTGAAGGTACTTAACATATACTTATCTATTGAAAATATATGGCTTGTTGGTCTAGAGGTATGATTCTCGCTTCGGGTGCGAGAGGTCCCGGGTTCAAATCCCGGACGAGCCCTTCACACCATATTTCACAAGTAAATGCTTGTGAGTTTGGTAGCTTTTCGCATCGATTTTTGTTTAAAAATATACTTAAGAAAAGGATTCTAGAAAAGATAAAAGGTGGCAAAGACATTTCCCGAACATTGACTAAATTGTACGCAGTTGTAATGTGCTATAAAGATTTGAATTCTCTGGTGGAAAAATTTAAAAAAAACGCGTAGATTGGATTTCATGTAATTGAGGTTTTGCATGATATAATGCAGAAGTAATGTAATATGTATTGATTATTCAAATTTTTTAACGATAATTTGGTGGAAACCACTAGACCAATTTTCCTGAAATTCGAGTTTTAAATAACTAAGGAAGAATTTAATGTTTGGTAAAAAAATCAATCCATTCTAGTTTTCTTGAAATGAGGTTCTAGACTCTAAAGTCATAATCACGATGAAAAATGGTTTGTCGTCTGCAGAGCATCCTATCGGTAGCAAAGGTGTGCATCGCTGGGAAAAATCGATTTAATAATCGATCAATCGATTATTTTTCAAAAACTACGGTATTTTAAGGGCCGATTAATCAGTCTAAAAATAGATGTATTCATCGGTTAATCTGAAATGTAATTAATGTCTTCCAATAAGATTAATCGAAATAAATCGCCTTTCCCCCCATATTCCTCACCAAATACAACTGTTGTTAGAAATAATGTATTTCATCGTCATATTGTTTTCAAACTTCGTTGTTTTCAATTACAGTAAAATCATTAAGGTTTCATCGGAATATAAACATGGGCAACATCTTGGTTAAAAAATAAAAACAAGAGAAACATAATTTGTGTTTCGCTAACAATAAAGCGGTAGAAAAAGCGGTAAAAAAGCATGACGTTTCACTGCAAAAGAGAGACCGACAACTCAGGCTCGTCAGTCATTTTAGGGGTAGAAGATCTCAACACTTTTGGATAATCGTTACAGACATTGGCGATCATACCAGCGTTAAATTGTATTTCGTCTAACGAATCATCTTGTTCCGAGGACTTAGCAGCACACTCACGCTCACGAATCAGATTATATTCAGCAGCACACTGACAACTTTTTAATGGAAGAGTATATGATTGCTCATCTTTTTTGGATTCATCGCTCTGCTCGTCTTCGCGGGATTCTTCACTCGGCCCGTCTTCTACCATCTCACAGTTTAGCCCGTAGCGTGGTCGTACAAAACATAACTCGTCTGCGCACCATGCTTCCATACGGGCAGCCATGGCAGCTAGGGAGGTGTCTTTAAACCGTCGCCGGGGAGGACTCGATGGCGAAGTTGGGCGTGATTTTTTGGTTGCCGGTGCTTTTTCATCACCCTCTTTCTAATACGGGATGCGGGGGGCCACGAGCAGTCCTCGTCAGAGCAATTGGACGACATGATATATGGACTATACGCCGCATAAATACATTTAAAAAAATTGAATTCAAAAATAATAATATTCTATTAAGTTCTTACCGAGTTGAGAAAGAAGAAGCGTCTGGGCTCTTTGCTCAACTCACTGGCCTTTTTCCCTTCCCAGATATATTAATTGAGCCAATCACGATGATTGGCGCCGCTTGACAATGCAAAATATTCGCGTAAGCGCCATCTGCACCCAAACAATCCATGAAAAGCGTCTGGTGTAGGTTCCAGACAGCCAGGAAATTATATTAGTTGAGTCGCTGTCTCGCTGGAAAGTCTTTTTTTTTAGTGATCAATACAGGTGGTGACGGCTTTTGTCTTTGGTGGCGGTTGTCCTCTTTAAATATAAGGTAAAAATTCTTTCTCGCTGACTGCCTTCTATATTTTGGGTATCTGTGTAGTTATTTTATCCTACTGTTTATTTAAAATAGATGGACATAATGTGGTTTCTGTTTTCTACGCTAATGGCGTTTGAGGAAGACGAGCAGAATGATAGGACTGGACAGCAAGGTCTCCACCTTCCTGTTCGTCTTGTTGTAAGACATCTGACTCACGAACGCTATTATTACTACCCATGGATTCATCGTGATTTTGACTACCTAATAGTCAAATTCACGTCCTTTGGAAACCAGTATAGCCATTAAAAGACAATATTTCTCGGGAATGTTCAAGGACGAGACCGGCACCATCAGAGCCGTGGCTTTCGACAACTTTGGAGACATAGAAGAGGCCCACATCTTTCTACAAACAGGATCGGTTTACAAAATCACAGATGCAACGGTAAAGCATGCTAACAAGAATTTTGGAAGCACCGGAACCGCCTTCGACCTAATCCTTTCTATGCTCTCCAACGTAAGTCTACTATTCATTATAGTTATTTATTCAGTACAGGCGATGTAACAAACTATAAATTATTCTTTCAGATGCAAAAGGTAGAAGAGCAAAATCCTGCTAAAACAGCACGCAAGGATGAAAATGAGCAAGATTTATAACTACCATCAACTAGCGCCACGGAAAGCTTGCATAAAAAAGCTAAATGTTTGGAAAACGACTTTCACAAAAAAATTATATTCGTTGGGAAAATTAGACGCAAACCAACTGCAACCAATCTTTATCTCGGAAGTTGACGAAAAAGTTTGGGGTTACCCCGTGTGTTTAAATTGCAGCCAAAAGGTGACATCAATCAATTTGTTTTATATCAGTTTTTAAAATTATTTAATTATCAATTTAACGTTTTATAAAGTGGAACGCAACGCAATGGCTTTGCAACCAATGCGAAGAACCAACCGAACAATACAATTGGAACCTCAGCATCAACGTACATATTTTTCTAAATTACCTTAATTCAGTTCATTTATCATGTAAATTTTTTTAAAGTTTCAAGCGTTCGACGGCAAAAGTCTTTACTACATAACATGCAATGGAACCATGGCAGAAGTTATTCTCGGTATTTATAATTAATTTTTTTCCAACATGGAATTCTAGTAAAAATTTTATTTTTCACAGATCAAAAAGCAGCTACAATTGGTGCTATATGGATGGCAACGGATTCCGTTGGCCAACAAAGAGAATTGGCAATGAAGACTGCTGGCCACGTTTCCTTGGCTCAAATTGTAGAAAATTTTAAGCCAACTGGAAAAACATCTGCTAAATTGACAGCCATTACCACTGAAATTTCAACTCAACCAATCATTTCTCTTCTTCACATGGTCATCAAGGTCAATGACCATCAGCGACTTCAACTAAACACTGCTTTTCATGACCATCACAACAACATTCTAGAAATCTGTTAAAATCGAGCAAAGAGAACCAGCTGACGATCATGAAAACTCCATTGGCGAGAAAACGTCAGATTAATCAACTCCTATTGACCACGAAGAAACAGAAACCAACGGTAAAAACGTCCAGCGTACTGGTTGACATGAAAATCCATCATTTTTGGAAGGACGTATACATCCATCATTTTAAATGACGTGAATGTCTATCGCTTTCATTATTATAAAAAAATCTTCTTTCTTTCGATTTAAAAAACGATCTTTTTCTTTAGATAAACAAATAGCTATGCTTCTCTCCTTTATGTTTTTTATTCTCACTTCCTTTATAGAAATACAAAATTGTCTTCCTGATTCAAAGGAATGTCTCTTTTAATAATTACCATACTCTTACTTACTTTTTGACAGTCAGAAGCCCACTCCGGCTTATCCACTCAAACCACTTTTACAAAAAAAAACTGCCTTCTTATACAGCACGTACCTGAAGTACAAATATGATCAGCAATTTATAATAATCTTTTAAAAAAAACAGATATGAAGGTTTATTCACCTCAGTTGCTGGTATTCTCAGTCCCGTTGGTCACTGAGAATTTTACCAGTTGTAGTAATAGTATTCACAGACAAGATGGATATTATAAATTTAACCGCATGTGTATGCCGTGTATGCGTGTTATTCATAGCCAAAAATGCAATTAGTTGAAACCAGCTCGGTTAAAGCAGTAATGGTGTTCTGTAACAATCACGACAGAAACCTAGTACATACAACATCGACATTCGAGAAAAAAATAAAGCAACGAACAATCGCAGAAAGCGATAGGTGCGTTTTAAGGTGTTGGTTAAAAAAAGCAGAAATAAGGTAGCTCAACGCCATCTAGTATCCAATATATAAACAAAGGGTAAAAACTATTTCATTTCCTTCTGTATAAAAAATATACATTACATTTGTACTGCAATAAGTATTAGTACATTTAAATCTGATTGTATTATTCTAAGTGAACAAAATTAATTTCAATACCTTATTAAAAAGTTAATATTGTTTTAAAAAAAACATTTAGACAACATTAATGTAGAGAATTTCAATGTCTTTCCATTGCACTGATTAAAACTAATTTTTTGCTAAGTTTTTTTTTTAAAATTAATGTTGTAACGAGACATGAACGGTTTTTAATGCTTCCAAATAGGGCCTGTCCCCACAAAGATAATAATTTCTCATTTAAGGCTACCAAAGAAATAAATTGAAAGAAAGAAATGGAAAGAAAGTGACATTTCATAATTTTCGGCAGCTTTGTAAAGATATAGCCGGGCCACACAGCTGATCGGTGGGGAAAAAAGTTTGTTTACGTTTTGTTTCCCCGGGTTTCCAGTTGGTGGAGACAGCACCGTTGCTTTATTATTACTTTGTAAAAAAAAATTTATAACTTTTAATCAGTGTTATAACTTATGAAATAATTTCGTTTATTTTATTTCATCATGCTTAATTAATTAAATCAGCGTTTCATTAAATTAATTCCTACGACAACATTTTAATAGTTCCCCTGAACAACTTGTGGTGGCTCTGAAACACGTCCCCCACAAGCCGAAGGGGAGTGTAAATTTTAACATGAAGGCTTCGTATCTCTACGTTATCTCTGGTCTGACTACAATTCCGTCTTCTATAAATCTTATATATCTCTTATAAATCTCTAAATGCAATTTTATGAAATCAGATTAGTTCGGGTCATAAGCAAAAAATACTTTTCCGATTTTTCTCTCTAGACCGGTGATTATTTTGGCAATCACAATCACTTGATTATGATGGTCAACGATTGTTTGAAAATTCGTAACTCTTCAGTTACGAAGGGATCTAAGTTAAACCCAAGGACAAATTATTATAATTGAAAAAATATAACTCAAGATTAAATATTTTTTTTTCGGGCAGGGGAAACAATGGCCATCTATGTCTTCATATATATTATAGATTTAACTGGTGAAATTATTGATTATTCTAACGTGGGTTTGACCGTGAAAAATTAGGTTCGTATTTTTAGGTCCTCTGAAGATGGAGAATCTTTGAACTCAGATCCAAGATATTCAGTACGATTGTAAGTAATCCAATATTAGTTGCACTACAGCTCTTTATAGCAACTTACGCCGTTAACCGGCTGCACTTTTTCCATTCTTTTTGGACCACCACCTTCTTCTTTCTTAGAGGGACGCGAGAATGCTTCGATTTGAAAGGCGTTATATCCTTGCAGAGTAAGGCAGCACGTTGAAGCTTGCATTTTGAAATTATTGAAAATGGTGATACTCTTCGTAGAATAATTCTACGTTTCGTACCAAACTCTTTAAGCTAGTTCGGTTTTTTCCCCTGTAATGGGTTTTAAAATGTATTTTAACTGTGTACGTCCACATCTAAGCCTTCCAACTGACTTATAGCCAAGCAGTGGCTCTCCCATACTTCATCGTCACGACCGAAGGAGCCCTAGAACTCCTTGACTGTGAATTAAAAATAATTTTCTGTTTTTCAAACCCATAATGATATCGGCAGTGTTTAAAAATGAAATAAAAAATGCTTATAGTCGATCCAAATGAATAGCAGTGTTACACGCGCTTAATAAAAGGTCAACCGATGATCGAAGTGTTACTGACAATAAGTTTAATCATGGTGTTGCATAGGTAGCTCCTCGCTACTACTCCCATTCTGCGTGTTGTCCTTACGGATCACTCAAGAAGGAGGTGGATGCCCAGATTTTATATCAAAGAAACATGGAGAAATTAATGCATTGGGGCATTGATGCTGCACACAAGTTGTAAACAGTAGCTGTCAACAAGGTCTCAAGCCAGCTTAACTTCATAGTGATTCAAACACATTTAACGCTTTATTGAATGTAAAGAGCTATTTAACATGGATGTCTATCCATTCAAAAATTATAAAGCTGATTATGAAAACGATGTAGAACTTCTCCATCAATTAAATTCCTCGAATGACGGAGCCAGTAGAACCAATAACAAAGAACAACTGAAACTCGAAAAATAATTTTAAATGTTAAGTAGTTTCTTACTAATTTACCTAGTTATTATCTTATACCCTTATTTTTAAATGAACATAAAAAAATTCCTACACCTACATTTTGAGGATCCTCACAGGTCACAGCTTCATAAGAAGGTGGGCAATTCACAGGAACAGTTCCAGACATAAAGCATGAGAACTTACTTTTATATTTATCTATAGATTTATTTATTCGTAAATCGATTGGTGTCTAATTACGCGATTTTTTTTACAAGAATCAATGAAATTTACTACGGAGATGGTAAGACTAATAAAGTATGTACTACTCCCTCTAATAATTCATCTATTTTCTACTTACAAAAGCGGCACGGTCAATTTAATTGTAAATTTAAACTGTGACTCAAATTTATTTGTGATGAAATCTTTGATTTGGCTTTGCTACTTACATCGTCACTTATTGTTAAACTACGAAGAGAAACAATACATTATTTTGTAAAGCGTACGCAATCAACAAAGTTCACATATAGTTCTTATGACATCTTAACTCTCAACCTCTGATTAATTTTGGCAAAAAATTCAAGAATAATCTGGAAAATATATCTGGGGTAGATTTTTATACCGAAATCTATAAAAATTCTTGACATTTAACAAGGCCTTTAATAAATGAATTCTCTTTTAATGTCCAAGTGTCTTAAATGAAGCGACTTAATTGCATTGCTAAAGGAAGTAAAACCAATTCATTCGAAGTTAGCTATTCGTTTATTAAAATTCACGAAATTCTATTAGGCAAAATTATTTTATTAAACATTTCAATTTGAAAAAATGAAAGAATCTTTTAATGATTTAGTAAATAGTTTCAGCCTCTGCTCTCTCCACTTAAAATCCCGTGTTTGTCCACATCACTTTGTCACTCACGTATAAGGAATGTCTATTCCCGTTCATGGAATAGACATTCCTGCCGTGCCATTCTGTATTGAATAGCCAGAGGGGGGAATCTAAGCCGCTTTAACATAACACAAATGTTTTCAATCGGAATATGCTGGGTGTCACCATGGTCCACGAAGCACAATTTAGCAGTTGCTCAATGGACTGAAATAATACTTTCACGGAATTTTACAACAAGCGTCGGATGCTCAACAGCACACAGCGGGCCGACTTCGACCGGCAGGATAGTTTTTTTTTGTTTTGGATTCAGATCTTCGACTACTTTGGTGACCATCTCCTTGTCCGCCTTCAAATTAATCCAAAAGTCCAAAGGGAAATCGACGTATGGGACGTAGACGTCGTAACCATTGACATTCACATTGTGAGAAGGGTCGTACAAGTCGGCAATAGACCAAAAGAAATGGGAGACACTCAAGAACCGGGCATCCAACCCATCCAACAAAGGATTTTAGAGGAGTCGGGAACTGAAACCGAGAGTCATCAGGTACATCCGGGCCGTATCTTACCTACATGCCTTCGTATCTTTCTTTCCTTACCAGTATCTCTTATATTTTAATTGAAGTTAAACTAATTGTTTTGGTATTTTGAGATTTTTATTGACAAGTAAAAGAGCTGTCTACAAACCATCGGAAAATGCTGATTGGTATTTTTAAATTCAATAAAGCAGAAATTTTTTCCGTCTAACAAAAACTGGTTTTCCTGCTATTGTTAGCCGCAAAAATATATCATACTTTCTAATCCAGTTATAACATACCGTGTCCGGGGTCACCAGTAATCACATTCTTTCTCTAAGCTCCCGGACCAGTATAGTTAAGTCTGGATCTAGGGACCTTAAATTCGGAGATTCCCAGCCAGGAAAAATGTGATCAATAGTATAACAACCAACAGTGTTGTGATGTAATTTATGCTTGAACATTTTTTTCCTGTCAAAAACTGTGTTTGAAGTTCTTGTCAGTTGAATTTTTTGTTGTTTAACTTATATATACTCTCTCATAATTGGTTATACAAGCTTGATTTGCTGATTTAAAAAAAGTCATGTTGCAAACATTTTCATGTAGTGTGTTGCAAACCGTAAACCACATTGTTGTTGAAGACAGACGACCTGTTTAGGGTCGGTTGAGAATTGTCGAGAATTTTCTGTTGTGATGTCCAAAGAGCCATTACCGGATTCAATCTTGGGCACACTTTCAAATGAAGTGTTGAGTAACATGGCATTAAAAATTTGCCTTGTGAAAGCTGTATTTTACATGTCTATTGTTTCTTCAGTACTTTAGGCATGTGTTTGAATATTGCAGAATGTTCTTGTCTTGCCATAACTTAATTTTTTCATTCAAGTCGATTGATTGGATCTTTGACGAGTGGTATAAATACTTGGAGGGATTGTTGAAAAAGATTGATCCAATATTACACGAAAACGTCGTTGTCCCAAATGTTATCAAGGAGCGAATGGAGTTCATTACCTCTTTAATAGGATTTTGAAAGGGTTGAATTCTGTTTTGAAACATTCAATTTTCGGATGCACGGGATATATTGTAATCTTCAGGTAGAAACTATTATAGAGAATTGTTCTTATGTTCTATTATTCATCGTTTTTTTTAATTTTAGCAAGGAAGTTGTTGTTTTGGATCAGTCTACCATCTCCACCACTACCAACTCTCCTACGAGCTCCACAATTGGGAGTGGTTGAAGACAATTTAAATGTCTTAAGTTGTTTGTTTATACTTAGAGCTACTTTTGGAGCAGTATTATTTCAGAGAACCTCCTTTTCTTCTTCAAAAATCAATCAACTATAAATGGCAAGGTGATTAAAAGGGTTATATTTAAAAAAGCGAATTACCTAAAACTTTGAACACCTCTACTTCCTTCTTTTTAATTTTTTAAAAATATAATTTATTGGATATTTATTCATATGAATTCAACTCTACCGCTAAGCGTATGTGAATCATTTTGAATTTTCTTTTGCTCAATTTAGAGCTTCCATTATAATAACAAGTGACTGGGGAAATAATTTTAAAGTTGAAAAAGGTTGTTTAATTAATTTTATGATTTATTCCTCTCAGGAACTTTAAATCGATTCTAATGGTAAGGTAATAGTGGAGTTCAGCTCCTCCTTCTTCAGTTTACTTTATGGCAGAATAGTTGAGGGCTTAAAAATCATGCTCTTTTGAGTTGAGGCTCTTCAGAACCAGTAAGGAGTATTTTTCAGTACAACTTAAATAGAGAACATTTAATGTTAACCAAGACGAGTTTCTTTTGAAAAAAGAACCATTGATCAAAGAAGAATCCCTTCAGATTTAAAACGAAGTTAATAAAAACGATGAGAATCCTTGAAAATACGTACACCTTTCTTTCGGCATGTTAATGAGAGTGTAACACTCCATTTTTTATTTTCTCGATGAAGAAAATTAGCTGAAAATAGTGTTTCTTATTTCATCTTGTTATGTTGACGGCGAAGCTCTTTGAATTTCCACGAATGTAGAGCGCCATCTAACTATAGCAGAATCCTTCAACCACTGAAATCCCTTTTTTTAAAAATTAACTGAAATATAATCATACTGTTATTGGAGTAAGGGGATTTCAGTGCTCTGTGACCTTTTCATATTTTTCGAATGAAGTGTATGCATTTGGCTCAAACTCTTGCAGATGATTGCTAGCTTACCACAGGACACTCACAAACGATTTTTCTCGATGTCGATTTTAAACTGAATGTCGTGAATAAATAATAAGTGAATTTAGTTTGCAAAAGTAAACAAGATTTCCTAACCATTTATTATCTTCTTTAATAACTCTTCGATTGCTTCTTCTGAATATTTTAAAATGAGAATATCGGTGTTTTTGGGGAGACATTTTGACGCACTATTTTTCTTTTTTCTAATTTTTTTTACTGCGCACATAGGTTTTATGACTGAACTGAGAGATCTGGCCATATATTTCAATTTCAAGGAACTTTCCATGTATGTTTTTCGACTTAGTACAACTTAATTAAAGTTTTTCCTATTTTAGGTAGAATTCACTTTTCCCCAGGACGAATTCAATCGAAAAAGGTTACTAATCTGAGAAAACTGGCGCTTTTTTCAATTTCAACAACTTTTGACACCTGTTTTGGAAGTCCAATCAAAGTGAAGATTTTGTTCTTATATTTGTTACCCTTTTTGTACGTGTTTTTCTCGAAAAAGATTACTAACCAAGTTTTTCTTCCTAGGGTTTCAAAAACTTTTCCACCACAAGAGAAGGATTACTACCATTAAGAAAGGGTTGCGGTGGGTAACCTTTTTTCTATAAAATTCATTGAAAAAATTAATTATGCTTGAGAAAAAAAACGCTGATAAACCTTAATTCAACTCACAAAACAGGTGGTAGAAATTATTTCCATTAAAAAAGGAAGGCCAGTTTCCTCCTATGTAGCATCCTAAAGACTACTCCTAAGATTATATTCATTTTAAAAATGCTTGTTTTTTTAGTTAGTTTAACACTAGTTTCCTGAGTCAAGGATAGATTTATGGACTGTTTTTGTGGAAACCATGTTCAAAATTGAAACCGGAAAGCATTTTAAAAACAAAGTAGCCATTTAACATGATATATCGATCATCAGCAAAATTTTTTTTTGAATCCGACTCCGTGAGAAACGAAGCTGTAGCTCTAATGGTTTTGGAGAAATGGGGGCTTAAAGTTAAAAAATGGAAAATCGTCTGCCAACTTTGGTTACGCTTTTTGGGCGTTCCAGTCGTAAAATATTTAAAAAAATTGTGCTAGGAAAAAGCAGTCATATAATAGGGTGTCAAAAAAATAACTATTTTAATTTTCTATTCTCCTTTTAAAATAAACAAGTAAGGAACTTGGGATATCTTATATTCCGGCTTACGGAGAATTTAAACCATTTGCTGGATCTTGAAAATCTCAAATTTTTAATAAGAATTAAAATGAACTTCAAACTTTTTAAAATACAGAAATCAACTAATGAATGATGGAGTATTTTTTATTTGAAAAAAATGTGATTTTTTGGGATAAAATCAATAAACCTCCCGAGGGGTTTTTCAGCAATAAATTAAAAGTTGTCCTTTCTAGAAAAAAAAACCGTTTGAGAGTTTTTTTAATGAAACATGTGAATGTGAAACTCATTTATCTATCGAAATCATCAAAATAATAAATAAAATCTTCATTACATCGTAAAATTTTAAAGATTCAGTAGAAGGTATAAATTCTCCGTAAGCCGGTATATAAGATTCCCAAGTTATTTACTTGTTTGTTTTTCTTGGAGGGACCTCTAAATCTTATCCAATTTTTAAAACTATTTTACCAGATGTAAGTTAGACTTGGTTAACTTGAACGACTTAGTTTTATTAAATCCATTTTCATATTATTAATCGAATTGTAGTGTCATCTATGAGCCATCCTACTTAAACAGTTTCATCCTACTATGTTCCCCACTGTCTGATACTAGAAACAATGGGAACAAAGAATGGGAAGGAAAACTTTTAATAGAAAATATGTCAATTTGTACTGCAAACGTAAATTTCACTTTTTATGTTTATTGTTATACAATTTGGTCAATTTATGTTTTTTTTTTTATTTATGTAAAAAGGAACATTTGGCAACCCCGGTTTTTACAATTCGGTTTGGATAAGTTTTTACGTCCAATCCGTTCGGATCGGATCCGAAATAAGGCCAACCCGATCCATTGAAACCGGGTGGGAGCCCTAATTGACCATCATTACAGTTTAGATAAATATTTTAAGAAATTAGGACAACCACAATTTCTAGGGCCTTTATACATTCCAGCCAAATGGGGTATGCGTCGTTTAAAACATTCGTCGATCAGAAATTGAAATTGAAAGAAGATGAGAACATTCTCCACAGATATTTAAAATAAATCTGTGCGGATTCCAAAATTTACACTGTATCCACAATTGAGTCGCGATCCCACCGAAATTAATCAAGCAAACTCAATTTCAGAGGAATGCATATAAGTCGGCGGGCCTGTTGTAACAAATACACAACTTTAGGTATATAGTTGGACATGTTCTGAGACCGAACGTGCGCTTTTGAAGTCGACAAGTGCTGGAAAAGTGTGCTTTACAAATAAATATCAAATTTGAAAATCTCACACAAAAGAAAAAAATAAGGAAATAATTGGAAATACAGCATCAACACCACTTGTATTTTCACTTAGCTTAATCTTCATTTAACTCAACATGAAAGAAGCCAAGTTTAATGAATAAGAGAAGACAGCTAGCAGCACAAAGATCCTGAAAACGATGGATGGTCTTCTTCCAGCAGTTGGAAGCTTCTTCTTTAGAAAAGCTGCAAACAGCAAAATCAAACTCTAATGAAGAAAACAAAAGTGTGTTTTAGCAATCATCCCCTCAAAAAATGCCACTGAAAATCTGCGTATCTGTATTAGACGACAACTTACTTAAAAAAGAAAAGGGGTAGAGTATTCGGAAAACTAACTTGTGAAAACAGAATGTTTATGAACAACAAAGATGGACGATTGACAGAATGCAACAGAAAGGTATAGACTGGACGGTTGAAAGTTTCGTGTCAAAGAGGATCGATTTAATGTCTTCCCATTCTTTTGTCGTCTGGAAATGATGAGGTGGTCCGTTCAGCTTTTTTTCCTGTCAAAATAAACTGTGTATAAATTCTAATTCTATATAATTAAGTTTAAGCATAACATACTTCCAATATTCACTCGAAGCTCAAGGATTGGTACTTTAAAAGTAGTTTCTTTAAATCATCATGCTGTGCTGGAGTTAAAATCCATGTATCAAACTTCCAAACAGTACTACGTTTTCTAAAGTAATTTATTCGTTCGTCGAGAATAATGGGATAAAATTCCATAAAAAGAAACACCACATTGTTGACAAAAAGCCAGGATGATGCCAGTGTAGTGGCTCAATAAATCGTGACGAACAAGATTTTCCGAAAATGAATTTCCTGTTGGATCTGGGGCTTTGTCATCTGTTGTTGTTGGACAGGTGCGGACTGAACCGTTAGTAGTTGTTGACCACCTTAACCGCTGCGGACACCTTGACCACCTTGACCCCCACACACAAGTTTTTTTTTAATTAAATAAGTAAAATGTTAGCAATTCTCCAAATTTTTTATCGAAATAAGAATTTTTTACAGATTTAGTGGTATTTGAGTTCAATTATATCGAAGAAAAATCACTAATTTGTTCTATACTATTCCTACACGCTAAATGATCCCTATCCGAAATCTTCCCTATTGAATGGGTTCGCCTGGGGAACGGCTATCTTCAAACAAATAAGGGGAAAGAAAAATTTTAGATTTGTCATTTTTTACATTGATATGCCTTCAAGTTCAGGAAAACGTTGGTTGTTAAGAGCATTAACATTAACATTATTTCTTTTAAAAATCTGACAAATTCAAGCAGCGAATGTCCTTTCGTTGCTGTAAAAACTAGGTGGCAGTGGAAACAAATTTTATAGAAAGTGTGGTAATTTTTCCCATTTTGTCTCTTCTGGTTCAAGAATGTGGGCATAGAAATAAAAGACGAAAGTTGGAGTAATGAGGAAACATCAACGCATCACTATATTACTACAATGAGCCTAAAACCGCTCTGTCTTCACTTGCAAAATGGAACATTGGGACCATTTGGGCAAAATTTAGGCAGCTGGCCTTGTAATAAGCGATAAAAATATATGGTATTTTTTACCAGTGGTTTTGGTTTTTTTCTTGCTCAGTAATTCGACTATTATTGAGATAATATTATTTTCATGGTAATGATTCGCTCTCTAGAGTCTAGAAGAATAAGTATTTGTGTTGAATTAACGCTATGTTTTCGTGCGTAACTAAATAATCGCGTTTTTCCCCATTAGATATAAAAAATACGACGAAGCCATTCCCGGAATTTTTTTCTTAAACATCTCCAGTATTATCTGGAATCTCCACTCTGATTGATGTGGCAAAACAGGTTCCCCTTGATGGGATTTTTTCCGCCCTTGATCCCCCCTCCCATTTTGTTCTTTTTTCTCTGGCTGATGAAAGAGCCTTGATTTTGTTAAACAAAATAATTGTTCTTTGTGTGGCTCTGTGGCCATTCGTGTGGTAGCCAAGAAAGCGTAAGGATAAATAAACGTGGCTGCGTATCAATTGAGCTCCACTCCTTCTCGTATCCATTCTACTCCTTCCATGTTGAAAAACTGCCAAACCTTCGCAATCATATGCGAACGCCTCTTCTCAAAGAACACGATGGAAAAACTACCGTGAAAACTAGAAAAAGTTCTAAGCAGCTTAGCAGCTATTGCTTGGAACAACAGGCTTGTGATGTTGAAATGAACTTGAACTTTCGGTGAAAGGAAGTGCTTGATTTTATCAGGGTATAACTGTCCTTCTTCTTTAGCCATCCCAACTTGCTGTAAACCTTTATTTGTCCCACGTACGTAATTATAGATTTATTTTGATGTTTCAATCCATTCAAGCAGTGTAATAAAGCCGTAAAAAGTCTTACCTTTTTAAATTATAAAAGCTGGTATTTTATGGTTTTCATAAAATTCAGGTATTAATTATGCATTCCATTTATTGATTTCAAAATTAAATTACAGATCGAGCCTTGTACATTTTGTAATGGTTATTGTTTGCCTGCTTATTGAAATTTTTGAGTTTTTCCCAATAAGGCTTCCCAACATGAAATACATTCCGCGAGAGAAATACTTATGAGTATTAACTAGTACGTAAATAAAATTTCGACAAAGCCTCTTCTATCGATAACCAAGAGGAGAAGCCATATTCTGATTGTACCTCTTTCCTGGATATAATTGAACCTCAAATTCAAATTTTCAGAATTAAAGGCAAGGTAATTCAATTTTAAAAATATAGAAATAAAAAATTAAATGAAAAATTATAAAATCCAAAATATCCTAGCTCGTCATCTGGTACTATTAGCTCATGTTTCAACAAATACCAGTGAACGAATGATTCTCTAGGCATAAAGTTTCAAGAGATAAGATTTGCCAATCAACTTAACCAAGCCAGGGAATGCCAGCAAGGTAAAAAAAACCTTCTAAATACTCTTTTAGGTCCCTTAAATACTCTTTAGGTTGAATGTATCGCCCGCTTAAAAATATATATGCCAACTATCGTCAAGTCGTCAAAGTTGGCCAACTCATTGTTTACGTGTCTTCGTGTTTGCCAAATTGATTCCACTCTAACAAGTTATCGACTGCTAGTAGCAATCAGCAGGGAATCAATGTGGCAAACACGGACAAACGTATACAAAGAGTTGACCAACTTTGACGATTTATTTCTCATATTAATAAAAATAAATCTCGATCTAACATATCAATAACATAAAAATATGGTTGAAAATGTGTGCATGTAAAAATGTTTTACTTGTTTTGATGCAGGGATTTTTTATTTTATTTCAAAGTGTGGCCCCTACCGTAAAATATCACTCTGCTGACGGGGGTGATCTAATACTTATGCTCGAATCTGGTGCGTAGAAGCCCCTGATTCCAGATTTTGTGTAATAATACCATGAATGGTATCTTCAATTCTCTTTCCAACGAGGCCAAGACCGTTAATTATCTCTCAAAATTGGATTTTTAGCAACACATTTCGGGAGGGGTACTTTCCTATAAGAAACCACAGGCTTTGAGGCAGCTATCGAATACTTTAGACGGGTACTGTTAATTGCACAGCACTAGGCTACCACCAGAGAAAAGTTGAGGAATGTGCAATTGCATCCGAAAAGAATTTCCCCTAAAGTACTGATGCAGTTTGAAGAAATGAGAGATATGGTATTTATTTTAGGTTATTTATTCTGTTTTATATTTATTTAGTTTTCTTTAAAATTTATTTAAAATCTTTGGAGGAAGATGCCTTAAAAATTCCAATCTCCCAAGAAACCTTACACAGATGAGAAGATTTGGGTCTAGTACTGAACGAAAAAAAGTAAAATAAAACAACCTACAACTCGACAAATATTTAATAGCCATTGAATTTGTAATTCAAAGTATTGTGCAGATATTCTGATCCGGAGGCAGATTTTTTAGTACTAATAAAGCGGAGGTGAAGTGCGATTTGATGTGATCTGTATAGTAAGTGATTTGAAACGTTATTTTTCATTCCTATTTAAATTTAATGCAATCGATGCATATTAATTTCTCCCAACTTCTTAGATATGATTAATAAATAAAAAATGCAGTAATTTCACAAGAATATTTAGTAATTAACCCGATTGTAGCAGTTATTTAATTTTCTAACCATGTAAAAACATATATTAGTGCAAAATATTAAAATAATTATTATATTTATATAATATTACTTTGGATTTTAATATTACCTTTTTTAAATAGTGATTTAAATAATATAACTTTAAATAATTGTAGTTACTATAACCGATTTAAATTTAATAATATAAAATTAAAATCAAAAATCGATATACATAAATAAAAACATAATAAATACAGTACAAATAACTAAAATTAAAGAAAATGTAGAATATGGCGTAATACATTTCTAAATTTGTGTATTTTAAATTTTTTTTTTCTTATTTTTGTATAATTGTTGGCAAACTTGTGACTAAGCTCATAAATAAAGGTAACCTGTAATAATATTGTAATGGAAACAATAAAAGTGATTTCTAATCCACTAGTTTAAAAAATGTAAGCTTTTTTTTGCTCATTGCATTCTTTATTGATTCAACAATAGCATTGTATCATATATTATATTGATTAAAATACTACCTTTAAAAAATTCAGACATTTTTTCAATTGTTCAAGATTTCTAGTTTTGAGCAGGAAATTGTATATACTCAATTGCTGAGAGACAAAGAAAATATATTCCATGTTTAAACTCTTTACTTTGATTTCTTAGTAGTATTAAGATAGTAAAGCGAGCTTTTCTGCTCGCGGTTAATAGCATAATTCAGACTTCGCCTGAATTAATATTAATAAAGAGATGATTTAGATTTTGTTAGGCGGAAGCTGAATTAAATTGATTGGACTTTTTTGTTGTATGAAATAGTAGCTAAAGATGTATGATTTGATTGTGTGACTTACTTTAATATAAGCGCTAAATAATTGTATGTGGTTTAGTTAATGGATTGAAAGATCTAGGTATAGCCAAAGTTATCGGTATTGGTTTATTTCCCTCCATTGCTTATTTTGAATTAAAGACTGAGGAATCATAAAATAAACCAAACCTTATCTAACCTATCCCATGTGCTAATGTCTTTTCGCCGCACCCTTTAATATAGATTTGATTATTATGACTTTGTTGGATGTAATCTAAGTTGCATTGTTTCATTGACTGGACATCTATTATATTTAATAAAGGATTGAAGAATGATGTAATATAACCTAACCAATCCTAACTCAAATCATTAACCAGGTCAAAATGACGAGGTCAATAAAGCTTAATGTTTAAAAAAAAATCATATAAGGAAAATGTTAAGTATATTCATCGACCTAACTATCCCATCGAAGCGCCCGAGTAGGTCATTATCGCATAACTAAATAAATTCGATAATAAAGGGTGTAAAAATAAATTCGATCAATGAGAAAGCAAAGCCTAGATAATTGAATTCCCTTTCGAATGAACTATAATTTTGTAAAAAGAAAAATCCCTGAAAGGCTAGAACAATCTGGAAGGAACCACATGCCTCAGGGGTCCTAAAAGTTCTGAGAGGACTACTATACGATCCATATACCCGTAAGGGAAATGAATAGAAGAAGAAATGAATTATTAGGCTCGCTACGCTCACAATAAGATAAGCAATTTTAAAATTGGTTGACCATGCAAGTAAAAAAAATGAAAGGAATGCTGGGAGGGTCTAATCGCCTTTTTGTATTAAAAATGTGAATCACTCATAGACACAATTGAAATACAATACTGTACTATTCAAATACTATTGTATTATTAAATTTATAAATTAAGATTTATCGGGAAAGAAAGCCGATTTTAATCCCTCGCTTTAATCCAAGCTCAGGATTTTTACTGACCACATAAAGAGCATTTATAATTTTTTTTTTCAATGGGCGACTGTCAAATTAGTGGAGCACGATTCCGGAATACACCAAATGGTGGTATGATCTCACATGCTGGCGCAGGTCAGTCACAAAAGTCAGCGAATATATTGGATATTGGATTGACCAAATATGCATACTTAAGGTAAACACTAAAAAACCTGCTCAATAGGAACCAAGTGTTGGTTAAAATACCATTTACAGTACCCTTGCAGAACCCATGCAATTTCGTATTTTTAAAACGAATAGATAGTGATGCAAATGTTTCGTTGTTTGTATCCCATGTACTTAAAAATTTCAAGTTCAGCACTTCAGCTCTTTTTGATTTGCATGTTTTTGTTGCTTTTATTTTAGTCGATAAAAAATACATGAAGATTATATAAATATTTTCACCATCAAAAACGTTTTTCCATAAAATTTCCCTATTTATAAAAATTGCTCCCTGTTTATTTTGAATTGTACATCTTAATCACTCGAGTTTATGGTTTTTCAAATCAATTCTTTTGCTAAAGTTTTAATGGGCTTAATACAATTGGAATATTTTAAGGGTAAATATTACAGACCTAAAGGTAACTTAACTTAAAAGTGCTAGCTATATCGGGTTTTGCTGATGGTTGCACCCTCGTTAACAGTTGGAACTGGAATATGATAGCCAGCCCCTTCTTACATAGCCAGCAAAATTTGATACTGCTCATGCAGCATTGTAGCTTAAACATGATTCGGAAAAAAGAATAAGTTGAAATGATGAACAATTTGATGAAAAAAATTCAAATAATACGTAAAATAATGAATGGATTAGATGCGGTTCAATGAATCCAATCTTGGATTCAAGTTTGTATTAAATTTTAAAATACTTTTTCACCTTAAATTATTTATTTTTATTGTAAATTTTTATACCTAAATCAAACAAGAATATGAAATATAAAAAATATCAACCCTATTTCTAGGTCCAACAGAGTCAAGGCAAGTCTTACATTGAAGTCCACCGATCAGTTTAATATTTATTTTTGTAGTAGGGTATTATATTACAATATAATTTCATGTTATTTGAACACATAAGTGAACAGACCTTGGTGCCATATTCCAAAGCCGATTGAAGCGTCAACCAACTGACAGATTGGAATTTAATGAACTCCACGTTCACCTTTTTATGTCGATAGAAATGCCGCACAAAGAGCTCCCCTACATCGAATGAGTTCTCTGCTAGTTGGAACGATGGAGATGTTTTTATGGAGGTGCCATCTGACTTTCTAGGAATTGACTTAGCCCCATCTCAAAGACCTTTTCATGACCACGGACTGTGACACAGGAGCATCCAAGTACGTCACATCTGTCAAATTCAAACGTCTTCTATTAAGAGATCTATAGAAAAGCATAGTCGATTCGAAGTGGTGAAAAAGCTCAATTGATCGATGGATGATGGGTTGGCATTCATTTATCCATCATCGCACTACTTGTGTCGAAAATTCTTGACAAAGATTTATATACATACGATTTTTTTATAATACCGCAGTAAATTAATGTGCAACTTTATGTTTGCTTTTGTGTGTGCAACAATGAAGAAATAAATTAACATGGATAATACATTTTCTCGAATTAACAAGATTGGGTTTATTAAATAGTTACAATAGGAAAAATTTATTTAATAAATAATGAAACTTTTTTTTTAGAAAAAACTAAAAAACTGTCTCTTTGTAACTGTCCCTATATTTTTGTAGTAGGGTATTCTATTACAATAAAATGTACGTTTCTTTAAACAGATGATTGAACAGACCTTGCTGCAATCCTTCAAGCCTATTGGATCGTCAAACAACTTACTGGTTGGAATTGAATAGACTCCACGTTCACCTTTTCATATTAATAGAATTGAAAAAAGAAGAAAGAAAAAATAGGCAAGGCAATGATCTTTTCACCATTCTTTCCCGACCGTTAGATGGCGAGCTGCATTATTTTTGATCAGCAGGCCAGAACTTTCCTTCTAGCGGATAATACAGCGATGAAAATGAGAAGACACAACAGTAATGCTGATTGGATGATAAGATGATTGATGGTGATGATGATTGGTTGAAATACAAAACCTCGGGCTATTATCCAAATTTCCACCGTCGGTTAGGAGGCTGAGAAAGACTGGCAGAACCGTCAGCAAAAATAAAGTCTCTTTCAAAGCACTGCCACTTTCATCTTTTCTGAAAAAGAGAAACTATATCGTGTCCATTACACGAACCAATGTTCACAGTGCCTTAACCATCTGTGCTACAAGGCACTAAACATTGATGGAAAAAATATTTTGCTGCATTCACTACAGTATACTCGACTTACTCGAGTTAACTCGCTTTTTTCGGGTAAAATCGATTTTACTCCAGTAATCGGTTTCTTGGACTAGTCATCCAACAACACTAGAAAATAGCGCGATGACCGATGTCATTGTATCTTATCGATTTCATTAACGAAGGAGCTTATCAGTTTTAGGTGAATAATAAATCCAATGCCTTCTTTATCGAAATTACTTTATTTTATCGCAAGCCTGCCCAAGACATTTTCTGGCGTTGTAATTCGCCATAAACATATTCAAACAATCTATGGTTCTTGCTCGGCGAATCGAAGAAAATCCAATTCTTTTCACTATTCCATGTCAAATTCGGCAATAGACTCGATGTTCAAATTGTTCGAAAGTTGTTCCTGCTCCCCATACATTTACAAAAAATTAAGTGGACAACATATTTATAAATATATTGAATATATTAGTTCGGGCTGCACAATTTGAGTTGGGAGATCATTTCCCTCAATGCCCGGTGTTGAGTTGATAGAATTCTTGCGGTTTTCTTCAGTCAATAAAGACTGTAATTAGAATACTTGTGCTTGTTTGTCCTAGAAATAGAAATAAAAGTCTAAGGCTCTAAGCTGATTTTTCTCTTACAAATCCATCTTATAAAATTCGAATTAAGGAAGAACATTAAGAAGCTTCTCAGTGGAGGCTAAATCTGTTTCGAACAGTGCTGGATCCCCTTTCAGAATTTTCACCTTCTTTTTTTATCACATGTGCTCAAATCAAGAAATTGTTGCTTTGATCGCTCTCTTGTAATTTACTCTGTTTAGAAAGAGAACAAACTAACCAATGAACTTACTTTCAATTAATAGGCTGAATTAATACTTAAAGTGACTGAAGCTCTTTTTCATATTCATATAGTTTTTCTTCAAAACCTTTTCATTTCAATTCCTTTCTCTTCTTCAGATTTTCGATCTAAACAAAAGAAAAAATACATAAATATAGTTGTTGTTAAAGTTGTTAGCCTCTTGTAAGGCTTTTCTGAGCCAAGTGCAGAAACTCCCTTCAATTCCTATTGAATAAAAACAAAATTAGACTTGTAACATCAAGAGTGAGTGATAATAATCATACTTCCAGAATATTTTTCTTTCTTCATTAGCTATTAATTTTGTTATGAATTCCTCAACTTTAACATAGTGGTTTTCTTACGCCTGCTGAAATTTAATCTTATTTTCTTTTACTATTACCAACTTTTGCAGCAGGAAAGACCATCGCTGACCATTAAGGAAATATTTGTATTTAGATAAATTGGTCTACATCCCATACCGAACATGTAAAACATTAAGATATTTTTTTTATCCCGGCGGATATCTTTAGGAAAGCCGAAGTTGATCATATGGTTAAGCGAATGTTGTGACTTTGGCTGGGCCCCGGATTGTATCAGGATAATCTCCGTGGGACAACCTGATTTTACTTTCAGAATTTTGAAAAAAAATTCTCAAATTTAAAATAATTTTATTGAGCATAAAAAATTGCAAATTATTAATGTTAACGTGCTTAACTTATGTGAAAACATATAAAAGTTAAACATTAAATAAAATACTTCTACTGAATGGATTTTGATAAAATTTGGAACAATAAGGTATTACTATCTCATCATTACAATGAAACCAGTATATCAAATAATATTTCAAAACTAAATTCTAAATGTGATCCTTTTTATAACTCCATAAGGTATCCACGTAATGCTATACCTATTTTACGAAGGGTTCCTTAAAACAGTTCCTATCAAAACGGAATTTGGCATTGATGTTATTTAGGCTTTATTAATTATGTATCTAGACGCACTTAATTTTATTCGTATTACTTGATCTGGTATCCACAAATTCGCGCGTTTTTCACGCTGGGGGACCTTTAGAAATTTTAAATTTTAAAAATTCACACATTTTTTTAACACATTTCACACGACATACGAGAGCCCCAGCAAAATATTTTGTTTGCAAATAAATTCATAATAAATGAATTCTTTCTTTAAAAAACAAGCAGTGTATCTCTGAATTATGATCTGCACTCAATAGGCAGTATTCTTGATTGTCCAACAACAACAAATATTTAAATGGTTAAAAAAAAACATAATTATACCAAACCAACATCCTAAATCTTAATTTAATCATAAAGACAAAATGGAACACCCTAGGGAATCACCCCTGCTGGCAGTAGTGGTAATTCTGATGTTTATTAATATTATTTTCAAAATGAGAGAGAAAATGTAATTCCTTCTTTTTAGTATTTAACTTGGGCAGTTGCGTCACTCTTCTAATCAACAGTATCAGCTCCTCACACCCCTTCATCGATGTAATTGGCTACCAAGTTCATACGCACTCTCTTGATCGGCTTGTAAGCGTCTGTTACACATTATAATGTAAATACTGGACCTAAATTTTAAATGAAATAGGTAGTTTTTTTTGTTTAAAATAACCAGTAGGAACAACCAGAAGTAATAAATGGAATGGAAATAAAAATATGAACTACCGAGAATCAGGAAACCAGACAAACAATATCAAATTAGATTTTTTTTAGAAACATCTAAAAAACGTATTTGTTTTACCCGAATTTAAAGTGACTTACTACATGGTAGTGCTGTCAATGTAATATATTTTACCGCCTCATTTCAATATTATCCAAAAACAATTTATCGAAATTGCAAAAAAAGTGATTGATGGATTTAGGTACCACTGGTCGACTGCAACAACCGAGGCTGTAAGGATGCCTGATCTCGGGCCTCCCGAAGGTGCCGTAGGGCGATTCACCCTAAGGTACCACTACCGTGCACTTTATTTTTCCCACTTCCTGGTACACTTTAGGATATAATTAAGAGAGGAGGGTGATAATTGGAGACATTTGAGATAAATGATGACGATGGTGATGATGACAGGGTTAAAAATTAGCCTACTGATCAGTCCCGTCGTGTTCAAAAATCTTGTCAGCGCTTTCTGGATACTTTGAATGAGATCTTCGGTCGCTTGGCAGAGGACTCCTCTTCCGCATCAGAAGACAATCGATTCTTGTTCTTCCGCAGCTCCTCAGTGGTTTCCGTCGATTCCTTTTGCTGGCTCACCTGGCTGCCAATAGCCGAGATGGAATGAACATCAATGCTTGTAGCAATGATCAACGTGTCCCAGTCATAGGAGGAATATTCAAAATCACGATCGGTAGATCTGGACCGCGTAATGGCAATCGAGACGTCCGGACATTCCTATATACAGCATGGTCCAAATAAACGGCTTGACGAGAAAGATTCCAAGAGTATGTAGTGGGAGAAGGTGCTTAGATGTGTGTGAGCTGTTGAAAGCTCTTTATCTCTATAATGAATCCAATCTGCTTCATGGCGTCCGAAAGAGTGATGACGAGACCTTCATGATAATGTAAATAATGTTTCTCGAAAGATGAATTTGTCATGCCCAATTTCATTCTTTCAGAAACATTCTGGCTTCGTTGGGACGAAGGATGAGTCGTGCATTTTCCCTTGTACTCCAACGGGTTATCGTTCTCTTCTTTGAAGTTTCTGAGCTTCAAAGACTGGATACTTACTGCCTATACCAATGTCAACCTTTTAATTGTTACTCAATTAAAAAAATATTCTATAATAATCAGTACAATTCCACAGAAGAGATTTCATCATTTCAATACTCTTCCCATCCTGTAATCATTAATAGTTATGAAAGGAATTATAGGGAAATAAATAACAACAAAAATTTAGAGGAAAAACCTAAAAAAAAGGAGACAGATAATTATTATATTTCATTCTGATCATAGAAAATTTATCTTCTCCTCAATCTTTCAATAAAGAAACTTTTAAAAAAATCGTCGAACTTCCATACAATTTACAAATACATTTAAAAAAATTAGGATAGGTTATAAAAACTAGGTAAATCATTACAAAGACTAATAATAAAAACATTTTAAGCAATAAAAATTCATTCTCAGGCAAAATCGAGTTCGTTTTCGTTGACAAGAACACAACATTTCTATACATCTAGTTTAAATATATATTTCTTTAATCTCATTATATTTTTAAGGCAAAGTTAAAATTTAATACATATATAATGGTTGTAATAAACTGTTTTTATTGTTTAGTTTTTTTTAATAATTTTTTTTCCAGGGTCCTACTATCCTAACGATTAGCACTTCGGACTGTGAATCCGATAATCTGAGTTGAGAGCGTCAAATATCAACTGGCGATTTTCGATAGAAAGTCTCTTCAAAATGTGATATTCAATTTTACTGATGTCAATTTACAAAAAATGTATTATTAAGTTGACGTACGATGAAGCTCAATTGGAAACACAACTAATAGTTGCTCACAAACTGGCTATCTGTATTTTTTCTGTGTGAGAGTATACCTCGTCTTACAGCTCTGCGTTTTTGCGGATTGCTAAGCACCACAACTGACAGCTTTGCGATTTTGCTGGGAGCCTTATCTGTTTGTATTTCCAATTTAGATAATTCCGGTAACCTTTTCGCTCATTCAGACAATAGCAAAGCATAGTAATAATTATGTGTAACCTTGTTTCCCCGTGGATTAATCAGGTTCCCGGTTGTGTATATTTCTCGAAAGCACAAAATCGGCTCTTTTTGTGTACGAAAGTGGAGAATCGTCTTTGTCAGTAAGGAAGGAATGTAAAATTTAAGTTTTGACACCTAATTTATGTGAATTTCAAAACATTAAAAATTACTTGATGAATAATTCTGAAGGCAAGCACAACGCCCATTCGGCCGAAAAATTTCAAGTTTAGCCTCCAGATTAATAAAGAAAAGGCCCAACACAACCACGAAGAAATTGTGAAGACTGTTATTGAAAAACCACTGCTCAAACAAAAAACAAACAAACAAGTGAACAGTAGGACGGTTGAAGAATTTAAGAAGCTTGCCGAAGACGAAACTCATGCACCACCAAAAATCCCGTCAAAAAGTCATATCAATAAATTTAAAAAGAGATATGGAGCAATTTAGAGGCTCAAGGAAAAAAAAGAAAAGAACATTCTATATGCACAAGAAAAAAAGAGAAGCAAAGGAAAAATGGTGAGGAAACTGAGAAGTTTAAGCGAGCGAGCGGTACTGCCAACAAGGAATCTGACGATGAAGACGATGTCAATGAAGATGATCATGTTCAAAGTGAGCAGGAAGAAAACGAAACTCAAGGACGAAAATGTTAATGGGGTTGACTGGAAAAGGATCCCTCTTTGATGATAAAAACAATATTTTTTTTTGTTTAAATGAATAACTTTGAATACCATATAACTAGAATATAAACAAAATCAAAATAGAAACTTGTAGACGCTTACAGACCTAAAAATGTTAAACTGGACCAAAAATAAAATTCCTGGAATTCATTCGCCATTCGTGTATTTTATGATGTTTAATCAATATTGTCGTTGCATACTCAAGACTATAATCTGTATAGCATCAGTTCCGTGCTTTTTGGTGCGCCGAAATTGTGGTAAAGGAAATAAATAAAGTTTATTTTATTACAAAATAAATTAAACGATTTGATTCTAATTGTTGAATATTTCCGTAGCATCATTCCGCCAAAACATAGTGAAGCTTTCGAGCTCTTGGCTAGAGCAACCTTCAAAATTTTAAATGTATTAAAGATCGCAAGCCATACTTACGACTTAAAAATTCTTTCATGAATCCTAATTTTCTAAAAAGTCATCCCTTTTAATACCATCATTCAGGAACCTGGTAGATTGTACATCTTTTCAGTGTTGTTATAGTTTCTAATCTTAATGCAATAACAGCATTTACAACGCCACAATACAAAATTTAGATTTTGACCAAATTGAATTTTGAAGGATTTTACTTAATAACTAATTTAATTTTTTTTCCTAAACAATATTCGAAGAAGAATATATAATAACAGTTTTATTCGGATACCACGCGGTCAAACCGTTTGTTTAAAATTTGGGATGCAACCGTGATGAGGAAAGAAACTTCGCACTACCCAATATGGCTAAACCATGGCAAATACCATAACAAATGCTCTTGCAAATGGTCTGATTCTGTGGGCATCGACCTAACTCCTTTAATAGATAAATTGTAGCCAGGAATGTTGGCTGTTTTTCTTTCGTGTAATATTAGATTTTTCTTACATGAGAAACAGGAACAGTATATCAAGTTATTTTTCATGTTAAAAACATAAGCGGGGATAAATGTCTTATTCATTTGAAGATGATCAGCCTGCACATCAGCCAAATTGATTTGAAGCGGACAATCCGTTTTATAGTTCTGTAAGTGTTTTGATGCAATTCATGAATTTTTAATATTAAAACAATTTCCCTGTAGTCACCTGTTTAATCACCTCGTCTGCAATTCTCTCCAAAGGTAGAAATATATTCAATTAGCATTTTTTCAGGATACTTTGACAAACCGTTATAAAATCTTTTAATGGTTTATCTATATATCAATTTACGCAAAAAAAAATATCGCGTTAATGTCATTCTGAAAAATAATTAAAATAATAATTATTAAAATATACGTTTTTCAGGAGGTGAACGTTAAGAAGTGCAAAATAGACTTTTTTAAAAGTTAGGGAACGAAAGCTTGATATACCAACACGCGACACAAAGGAAAACGTAATACATCAGTAACGGTTCCTTCTTCCGAAAAGGAATCTTCTTATAAAGAATCAGTAACCCCTCACCCCTTAGATCCTCTTCCAGAAAATGGAACTGGCTGCCTATACGTATTATTATAAACAACACCATGCGGGTTTTAATTTTAATAATTCTAAATTTTGGTTCCAAATTGTAGAAGTACCCAGCGAGGAATAAATGATGGGAAAAAGGCGAAATGGAGCCATCAGGATAAAACGAAAACCCAAAGCAGTCTTGCGACCACCAGTTGTCGACCGTACGATCAATTAAGCATTTGAGGAAATTAAACTGATTGAGTATTAAAATTATGCCAGTCCTTGCACACAATTGATATAATAATATTTTATCATGTTTTTTTTTAAATCTACGCATTGAATATTACCACTAGATTTTTATTATTTTTTTTTATTTGCAATAAGTTGGGGTATTTTTTAAAGCATTTGTTTAAGTTTGGCAACGTCTTTGCAATATTTACTTTCAATAAGACGAATGGTGGTTTTGTAGCCCGTTTGACAGCTATAGATGATATCTATTACTCTTTTTCTGGTTTATTTCTCCCCATTTCTGACCATACTGATAGGTAAAAACTGAATCAATTCTTTATTGCTAGACGTGAAGACTCAATAAAACAGATCATATACACTGAATTTATTTAAGGTGCTTCTGGGATCAGTTGGATGGAGCTTGAACCCTTTTGAGGCTTTATTCCTAAGATAAGTCTTCCATTCCCATTCGGTATCACGAAACACCTTAAACTATAACATTGTTTGGCAACATAATTTTATTTTGCTTTTAAAGTCGCTATAATGAAGATTTACTTACACTTTCCTTAAAACTAGGCACAATAATTGACAGCAACACTGCAATCCCCTTTCATATACATATTTCCTCGCACCAGTGGGGATGTTAAAATTGCTTGCGTACTCCATCTAAAAAATCTTAGCAGTGACTGGCTCAATACCATAATGAATTTTGCTAATAAAACTCGCCTGTTTTGAGAAAGTAAAAAAAAAATTATAAGGCCTAACAGTGGAGTCAGGTAAATCACTTGTCCTACTTGATGCTTCTGATCCAGAGCTTTTTAAGGTTTTCTGACCATAACTGGGTCCGGCATTTGCCAGGTTTCCGTTGCCAGCTGGCGGGTTTCCGTTGCCGCCTGTAGGGTTCCCATTGTCGGCTGCCGAGTGACCATTGTTGGTACCGTCATCAGTATTTGACGGTTTCTCGTTGTCGACCCCATCATCCGATCCCGAGGGATGACGGCGGGTGGTGTCTTCTCAGCCGTTGCCACTTCAACTGTTTCTTCTTCTAAAATTCCATCCTATAAAAAATAATGTATTTTTAATTGTTTAAGTTTTTTAAAATGATTATACTTGAAGGATATCTAAGAGGTTATCTTCAGGAACATCATTTTTATCAACGTTGAATCCAAGAAATATAGCTTCTAGGTTTAAAATGTCTTCTTCCGTTACTCCTGTACAAAACAGAATAAATAAAGATTTTAAAAAATAAAAAATAACATAAATGAAACCTTTCTCAAGATCTCTTCAGGCAAATTGCTTGGTAAGGCTTTCCGCTTTCGCAGTGCTAAAAGCAACCAGGTAGTCCATAATTAAAACTTTCCCAATTAAAGATTTAGAGTTTTGGTTTTACTATTTGAAAACAGTTATATTTTATTCGATGCATTTGATCAGCCTAAAAAAATTTAAACTGTTCTAAGAAAAATACATTCCAATTTAATACGAAAAAACCTTATGTGTACCGTAATGCACCACAAAGTTACTTGTTGAGCATCTTCAACTTTGAGCGATGTTTCTGTTTACGATTTGGTCTACCTATTATCTTAAGGTCTTAAAGCAGCTGTAAATACCATTGACAAAAATCTTTGACAAAAACTTGTCGCATTTTCTATCTCGATCTAACAAGATTTTAAATTCAAACCAAACCAAAAATTCTATTACAATATGAAAAGTAACTTCTATTAGCTTTACGGGTGTTTACCTTGGGTATTTTTTTTTACTATTTTCTGGAATTTTTCTTCGATTTTAACAAAGGGAAGGGGATGTAGGGCAAAACTTTGCTTGTGCGCTAGTGAATGACCATTGAGTTCAGCTCTTGTACATGATAGATCAGCCGGTTAAGGAACAACAAGAAAGGTTAAGGTATGAGCTCTAAAGATAATCTTAATTACTAAATATTTTGTAAAAGCGCAGATGCATGCATATTTTTAAAAATATATTTTAAACCTAAAATAAGATAAAAAAAAATAATATTTTAGGAAAAATTAATTTACTGTATAATGTTACGCTATTACGCTTTGACTGTATACTGCAGCCGCAATTACAAAACCCTGATCAATATTGTACCTCAATTTGCATATGGATTCTTGAAAGTACTGTAGGTATCTGTGCTAAATGCTAATGACAAAACATTTAAATAAAAATTAACGTGAAATACGATGCCCATAAATTCTCCTCGTCTGCCTCACAGAATACTTTTGGCCTGCTGTTGAAATAAAATAAATTAATATAATTAAAATACTACTCTTCGGGTAGACAATTTAACAACCAACAACTGCTTTACCCAAAGCAATGAGCTTTCAGATAAAAATCAATAGTAAGTATCATTTCAGATATTTGATCCAGTACTCTCTCATTGTGAGTCAATATACTCTCTTCTCAATATATTCTCTTAGCAAAAAAATACAGATCTAGTTACCACTTGAACAAACTATAGTAAGTACTGTAACATTCCATTCAATTATCCTTCAGTTGACGCAAGTCCAAGATTCATTTTAAGCATGTATAATTTCACTATAATGGATTATTATATGTAGTTTAAGTTCTAGTTCTGGAATTCAATCAACCAATGTTTTTCTTAAAAAACCTGTCCATGACTATTTTCCTTATTTTTTTTTAATTTTTGACAAGGACAAGGACTTGCACAAGAATTGGACTGGGAAAAACCTAGCATAGATAGTCGGGGGTAGATAGTAATCCAGGCTGTTTTAGTTGCGTTTTTGTTTTACTATATAGTAAAGCCCATATCTCGTCTTTTAATTCTGTTTCTGGATTCGTAAGGAACGAATAAAAGATAAAAAATTAAAAGAGGCTTGTATACATTCAAGCAACTTTATTTTGATGCAAGGAAACACCTACACGATATCAGGAGTCCATATTCTATGTCTAAATAAATTTTAAGTTGCATCCTTAAGATTTGTATCTAAAATTGTGTTAATTTATATTCCCCGTTACAGTAATGAAATAAATAGAACTAAAGTTATAAAAAGAACGAAATTGTTATAAAAGAGCTTATATTAATTATTTTAATATTATGTTTTTTAGTGGCGTCGAAAAATGAATGTTTGCATGCCCTATATTTTAAAATGACACAATCGATAATCTTTTCGATGCTAGTTAGCATAATGAATCGATAAATAGGGTCTATATTATGCATCGGAAATATCTAGAGATCTATCGATGTGCTTAAAATCTTCCATGCTGCAGATGAACAGGAGATCCACTGTTCTTGATTAACAGACCGTTGACAGCTGCCGCAGCTTCAACATGAATGGCAGCGGTACCTAAAATTTATTTAAACATGTTTGCAGGGTGGGTCTGACAAAAACTAAAACTAAATTACCGTACCAAACATGTACTTATATAAGATATATATTTACTTTAAACATCATCTTTGGCATCAACCACGGGAAAGGATTCCTCTTCTCCAAACTCTCTGCCTTCTATCTTTGTACCTCCACTGTCTCTTTGCCTTCTTTCACTCTTGCTTTGTTTGGCGTAATGGGAAAGTTTAGTTTTTCAGACTTCCAGAATAAAATCAATCTAATTTGTCCTAATCCAAACAAACGAAGGAAACCTTCCTATCATATATTCCCATCCTGTGTATATATCTTTTTTAGATTTTCCTTAGCTCTTTCATTCTACCTTTTCACTTTCATTGCATCGAAGTTAAGCAAATATATGGTTTTTTCACTGTTAATGAGCCGTCGGCCGTCCCTCTAAAACGACAACATACCGTTATTGGTCATCGTCAGTTGGTTTTTCAAGCATTATAACATCTCTATGCTCAACCTGCGCAAGATTGTGTTCGCTTTGCTCCTTCTGTTCGTGCTTAAAACGTGAGCTACGTGCTTTAAAAATCTGCAAATAATTTTCTTTCGTGAATGCCTTTTTAAAACCAATGACAGCTGGATGTAAAAAGCACGATACAAAGATTCGGCTAAACCGATTGAGGAACATAGAGACTGAGGACTAAAGACCATTTTCAGGCTGTATATTGCTCTAGTATATAGGAGATTCCTGAAAGTAATCATAGAAATATAAAAACCATTATACGACAACAACTAAGTATGCAAAATACCTTGGTGGGAGACTGGACTATATAGCCACGAAAAAATGAAATATACAGGCAGGTTTATAAGGCCCAATCGATCTATAAACATTAAGAGGCTGGTTAAGAATCATAATCGGGAGACATACACATGCAAAATAATATACCTCAATACTGGACTAAAAGACGTGACAGGACTCGGACATGAAAACACTCACAATGAGATTACTATTTATCCAAACTAATCAAATCAGAACATGCATAAACATGACGACAAACATCATCAATATATCAATCAATAACATGGTTATAAGAGGAGAATATTGGGATTTAAAGTGAAATCGGGACTTAACACTTTAAATGACATTCATGATGGAACACAAGAAAATGGAATGTGACAGCTCAATTAGAAGAAGTCGTCTGCTTGATGAAGGCTTAACAGTTTCCTCCGACCAAAAAGACATAAATTAAAGTAAGGTGTTTTTTTCTTTAAGCTATATCTCTTTGTATTAAGCGAATTTCAGAGTTGAAGTAATCCATTGGTCAAGTGGCTGGGGGAAAGAAGTACAGTTTGTTGGAAATATAGATTGAAACCTTAAAATGCGTTTTAAAATCTACATTTTTATACCAGAGCCGCAATTAAAAGTCCTATTACACTTGTCCTGTTGGGTCAATGCACGTCTCATCGTTTCCAGAAAAAGTTTTACATTTCCTGATGACCAGGAGACAAATATGATTCCACTAATTTCTGTAGACCTCCTTATCGACCCAATCGCTCTTTTTATCCAAGTAGGTAATGGACAAAGCAATATTTATTTTTCGAAGATCCAGTCATTGGGAAACGAACCTTTCAGGTCTATAATAAAATCAGTAAATGTCGGCAAATAAGGATAACTTAAAAATGAATATATTTGCAATATATTTGCAGTCTATCACCATACCTGTTGCATTGACGAAAATAACTAAAGTAACTAGATCCTTTGCCTTAAATGCTTTTGTTCCTCGTTCAGTTGCCCTATCGTCATCTAAGGTCCAGTAAGCAGTGTTCTTAAAATTCAAAGTTGAATTAATTCAAATTGAATTAATTCATGAATTAATTCAAATTGAATTAATTCATGAATTAATTCAAAAAAATCGTGAATCTGAATCTAATCGATTCAATTTTAAAATTGATGAATCTGAATTTTGAATCGATTCAAAAAAGTCCCATTGAATTAATTCAAGGTATGTTTGGCAACACTGCTTGGCAACGCTGTAAATTTTACTTCTTTGCAGCCAAGTTTTCTTCTCTTTTAGTGTGTATCAGACTGACGAAGCAGCCGAAATTCTCGCACCGAAAGTACTGTAAAGACGCTGCTGGCTTTTAAAAAAGTGATTTGTGTAAATCTTTTATCTGAGTCCATCACCGTGATCAGTGTGTCTCATCATCTGAAACTGGTATGTAAATAACATTGACTATGACTTGTACCGAACGTAATAATTTATTTGTGGTTATATCGTTATATTTAAGAAATATGGCCGATAGTTCTGATACCGAGTCACGTGATACCGACTCAAGTGGAGCCAGTACTGCCAGCATCGTGATCGCCTGGTTTACTCGCGGTGTGTTCAAGCATTTTCTTTTCGAGAAGGAGACCCAGGATGCCAAGCCGGGCGAACTGAAAAATATGACGGGATCTTGTAACCTGTGTCCCAATAAACGAGTGAAGGGCCGGTATCTGTGCACTACTAACTTCCTCCGTCATTTAAAGGTAATGATTCCCCACCCCCCCTATTTTTCGTCTGAATTTCCAGCAATATCTAAACGATTTTTTTTTTAGAAACATCATCGAAGTAAATACGACGAGTACATGTCCGAGAAACAAAAAGCCTCAGTGGCTTACAGTAAACGTGACGTTGGAAAGAAGAGGTCTGCGGAGGAAGCACTTGGAGAGGCGGAACACCCGAAAAGAAATAAGCTCTTCGAGTTTTATCAGCCCTTACCTAAAGCTGAACAGGACCACATCGATGAACTGCAAATTAACTACCTCATTTCTGGTAAAGAGTCATTTACATTCATTGTTTTAATTTTATATTATTTTAAATATTTTCTTCTTTTTTTTTATTTGCAATGGCCCGGCCTCTTTATACTGTCTCTCGTCTCTCTTTTCGAAAAATGGTGAAAGGTTTAAACCTCCGAGCTCGCCTCTTAACTGAGTACCGCGTCCGAAAAGAAATTAGGAAGAAGTTTATAGCATTTCAATCGAGCTTGATTGCGATGCTAGCCAAAGTCCAGTTTGTTTGCCTTACGGCCGACTGCTGGAGCGGACGACACCGTGGCTTCCTTGGCGTGACGGTTCATTGGCTGGACCCATCATCATTGAAACGGTTTTCATCTGCCCTTGCGATCCGACGCTTCAAAGGTAAACAAAAAATTAATTGTGATTATTTATAGCCATCTTCTCATATTTTACTTTATGATAGGCTCACACACTTATGACAAAATTGCCGCTCAACTGGATAGCATCATCAAACAGTTTGGCCTTGTCGGAAAAGTAGTGAGGGTCGTTACCGACAATGGTAGTAATTTCGTTAAGGCCTTTGAGAAATTTCAACCGCAGCCAGTCAACCAGCACGAAAGTGAGGATGAAGGCAGTGAATGGGAGGACCTGCGGGACTATGACGACGTAGATGATGAAGATGAATCGCCCACTGGTACAGTCTTTCTTTCTTTTTGAATAATAGTATTGCCTCTCATTTAAATTTAAATATTTTTTAAATAGTGCCCGTTTCTGCCTTTGACGTCCTCGACGCTGGTCCTGCCGACGACAACCGCTTCGGCCTGGACGATGACGACTACAACGAGCCAATCGTTCTTCCACCACACTTCCGATGCGCCTCCCACACACTCAACCTTATAGGCTCAACCGACGCCGATAAGATCATCACATCTTGTACAGCTTTTAAACAGACCTACAGAAAGGTGATGGGGAAAATCAATGCGTTGTGGAACATCAATGGCCGTAGCTCTCTGGCTTCTGACGAAACAGTAGAGATCCTTGGACGGTATTTGCCTCGACCCGTAGCAACAAGGTGGAACTCTATGTTTGATTGCATTAGTGTATTGATTGCCCAATCTCCCTCAAAACTATCAGAGCTACTTCAAAAGTTAAAAATCCCAACTATAACTAATATTGAACGAAGTTTCTTGATTGAGTACCTGTCTATTTTATCCCCTTTAGCTATGGCGCTGGATAGAATGCAAGGTGAAATTAATTGTTATCTTGGATTGGTATTACCCACTATTGTAAAACTTCAACAGCTCCTTAGTTCTCTTGATTTAAGTGACGCTAGTAGTTCTGTTAGGTTTGATTTACTTGACAGGATTGACGACCGGTTCGGTCACCTTTTCAAAGAAGACTCTTACGTGTTGGCAACTGTTTGTCATCCAAGATTCAAATTGGCTTGGCTTAAAACAGAAGAAGAGAAGGCTAGTGTGAAACGTAAGCTAGAAGCAGTTATTGGTACTAGAGCTGCCCCAGTTCTCTCTCCAGTTTCAGATCAAGATGATTTTCTAAGTTTTGACGATCGCCAACCGCAGAGTAGAAGTGAGCTTGAGAGATACCTTAGCGATAAAGATAAAAGCTTGTCCATGCTTGATCGATACCCCACCATCAAAGCCTTGTTTATCAAATATAACACCTCATTGCCCTCAAGTGCTCCTGTCGAAAGACTTTTTAGTCAAGCGTCGCTAGTTTTGACAGCTCATAGATCTCGATTAAGCGACTTATTACTTGAACATCTTATTCTTCTCAAAATTTGTAATGATCTATAACTATTCATTTCATGTCTATGTCTGAATTATTCATTTCATGTCAATGTCTGAATGAGTGTAAGAGTTTTACTAAATATATTGATCCATTCCCTTCCCAATACACAATTTATGAGCGGCTAAAATTGAATTTTTTTTTGAATTTTTTCACTTGAATTTAGATTAAAGATTCAGATTCATGAATCTGAATTTCACAATTCAAAAGAAAATAAAAAATTGAATTTGAATTTTGAATCAATTCATATTTTTTTTGAATTTTAAGAACACTGCCAGTAAGTTCGGGTCAGCATAGCCCTATAGAAGAGCTCAGCCTCGTCCATGTTGATAATTTCGACCATAAAACTTCTAGCTATCATGTCTTCCTTTCGTTTGTCAATATTTTTTTTATTTCTTCTATGGTCACGTCTTCAACTTTCAAAAATAAACAATTGCTACTAAATGCTTCTTTTAAAGAACCAGACGAAGAAATTAGCATTTTAACTCTCGATTTTTTTTCCTTTTTGTACTTTATAGCCAAGGCCCTAACTAAAAAGTTTGGATTTTCTCCTTCATCTCAAGGATTGATCTCAAGGATTTTCAGGTGTTGTTGTTTTGTCAAATAGCATCTAGAAGGTTCTTTGGTACTCATCTTCGAAATTTAAACTTAAACTGCCATCAATTAGTTCATTTAAAAAAAGTGTCGGGTAATGACTAGCGATAAACTATTGTGTTTTCTGAATTTTAGATAAAACAGATCATACACACATTTACTTTTACCAAAGGGATACCAGGGATTTTATCATTTCATCAAATAAATCTTGAAAAAATAAACAACAACACTTTATTAAAAAACGAAAGTAGAGCAAGGAAAAATGTGATTTACCAATAATCACCAACACTAATTGAGCCCTTCGCTCCTTCGATAAAAACTCAAGGATGGAAGTGGCATGTTACCTTCCTGGAACACCCGATTTTAGCGACAACTTTTGATCGGAAATCTAATTAAACCATTTTCATTCCTCATAGATGATAAGCAATTTTGTACTTTAACTTGATTTGAAATTATATAATTTGCTTTGCGTTTTCACTGGATAATTTCATAGAAATAGTTTAAGGACCAAAACATATACGGTGTTAAATCCATTTGAACTTTCGAAATCAAATTTTATTCGATTCGTGCGAATCAAAATCGAGTAATCAACACATGAAAGTAAAAAAATCAAATATCATAATTAGAAGTACGAAACAAAGAATTTTTCTATGACAACTCATTTTAATTTTTTTTCGGTGAATGAGATAATGGCTAGGCCGCTAGGGGTTTGAGCAGCCAAAAATCGAATGGCAACTTCGGGACAGGGGTGCTTTAATGTGTTTCTCATCTTTATAGCCTCAAAAAAGAAAACGTTACTTTCTATTGTTGTTAATCATCGGAATCAAAGGCATTTGAGTTGTTTCATTCTGATTAAAATTTAAAAATGATTGAGTCTTACATAGTTATAAATTAAAAAGGTGTTCCTGTGTCTCTACAAGCTGAAAAAGGCACAAATTTCACTGACTTACTGGAAAGAATCCTTGATAGTTGCAGAAATCGTCGAGAGTCATAAGAGAGTTAAAGTGGTTAAGTCGTTGAAACTTCAAGAGTGTTCAAGTGAAACGTTAAGAAGAAATCTTGAGTAAGAGACAGAGATTTTTCCTTGTTTATTTGATTTTTGAATATTTCGATAAAGCACATCTCAGACTAGCTAAGAGGCTTGTCGACTTGTACAGTATAGTTCAAATAAACTTTAGGGGTTCTTAGCTGTTTAGTGCTTTGAGCCCCTCAAGTTTATTTGGACCATACTGTAAAATATAATTCGTCGTAATATTTAAAGTTGAAAGAAAAAAATGGGGAAAAGGACGAAAAGGAGTTTTTTCCGGTTATGGTTTCACTACAACCGTTGGGTCGTCATCACCCAGATATGACCAACGTTCAGTTGACCTTGTCTTCCAAAATAAATTTGTTATCAGATAAACACGTTCTTGATATGACAACGTTTATTTCAACAACATTCATAATTTGCTAATTATTGAATAATCGATAATGTGTTCCGGTAGATAAAAAATAATAAAAATACGTTAATGGCATGAACCTACCACTTTTATGAACAGCTGGTCGATTAAAAAATCTACAATGATGAATCCAACCAATCACTTTTATACCAGGTCGATCGACTACAAAAAAATTAATTCATGATTGGAATGAAATTTTACAATTCGTCGGTTGATTCCAAAAAGTTCTACATTACCGATTCAAACCAATCACGTTTATACCAGTCCGGTGGAATAAAAAAAAAGTAAAAAAAGTAATGATTTCTCAGGCGGTCTTCGGCCATCTTCACAACTTGACCAAGTTAAACTCGTTAAACTCATTTCATTTTATAGTTATTTCATGTTTTTCAATTTCTACTTGTCCTAAACACATTAATTATTAATACGATAATAGCAATTTCTACATTCATCATTTGCGACTTGGATGTGTAAACCTTATAAATTTATTTTTGAAGCAGTACATATACTCTACTTCGTCAATCTTCTTCTTGCGCAACCTACGACACAAAGAAATAATTGGGATCAGCAATCTACACTGGTGGCACTTTGATTGTCCGATCTATTAGTGGTTGATTTTCACTCTAAAATATAATTGTTTACACTAGAATATTAGGAATAAATCTTACTGACAAATCCCGATAATGACAAATTACTAAATGAAGTGTATTTTTTAATTTTATTTTATTGAAGCTAAACTGTCTATCACATCAGTTATTATAAAATTCTTGGTTGGTAACGGCGTGAGATGAGCGTTTCCCTAGTTTCCGCTTATTCAAATCGTATTGGTTTTTAGTCTATTTTATTATCTTCTATGCAACGTAGCCTTTTCTCCAGATTTTTTAGGATATCCTCTTATTTATTGACTGATTTACTGACACATCAACATTTCTTCGATTACTCTCACAAAGGTTACCCTTTTCTTTATTGAGAAATAAAATAAATATTACCCTTTTTATGCCTTTCATACATCTTTAAGCACTGACTTATACTTGTATAAGTGAGAAACCTGTATTAAGTGCTTCGAAGTTTCACGAATAAGACACAATAGCAATTACAGAAAAGGCTGCTTAAAAATATCACTTAAAATTGCATATGACCTTTTTTAGTTCAACCAGAGAAAAATAGTCCAGATATTTTTCTGGCTATTTAGTTTTTAAAATTAGTACGGTACTCAACGATTCAACAAATAGAGATGGAAAATTATCACAGTAATTATCATAGTTATTTTAGAATACCACAGTTTTAATTGTATGACGGACTAGTTCCTACTTATGGTTTTTCCAAACATTTTAATTTATGTTGGAATTAAATCAAATAGACCGTCAATATCACACAAATTCCAGAAGGTGGATTTCAGTTAGTATATAGTTTTTCAGTTAAAAATTTTAAAAAAGAGGAATGACGGGAATATTCTGGTTTTAGAAGTATTATTCGTTAAAATGAATGACTATTACCACTAAGAACCAATTAAATTTGAATTAATTAGGAAACTTCGCGATTCGTTTTCAAACATCAATCAATCCGAAAAATTGTGTTGATTAGACAAAAATATTTATGAAACATTTAGGATGGAAGCGGTGTTACCAGTAAAATAATATTTTTCGATGTATTTCAAATTGTATTTAAAAAGTATTAAATTGCAATAAAAATCTGTAGGAAAAGTAACCTATAATTTAAAAACTATTTCTCCTCCTCCATCGAGGAAGTCGAACCAGTTAAGTGTATTTAAAACTCCCACCAAAAATACAAACTTATAATTCTATTGTTTAGACGGATTGAAAGAGAGTAAAGATTAAGGTAAGATACGACTTTGATAATTAAGTTAGTTAGGATCATAATTTAAAAAAAAAATGTATAGGCGGAGATTGCAAATGCTTGGACCTCACGTCAACGACTCCTATTTTTTAGAGGATTATCCCGAAGATAAGAGGCACTCTGCAACATCTCTTTAAAAACTGGACTTCCACCGCCTCAACAACTGCTGCCAATAACTATTCACCTATTTTTCTACCGTCGAAACACGCTTCCGCCCGACAAATTCTTCTGGAAAACAAATAAGTTCAAGCCAGACATGAAGTAACTGAGCAGATTGTAGCACACTACGTCGGACCCGTCAACTTTATCACCGGAGCCGAATATTTCTGTTCGTAAGCACCAAATAGGAACAGGATTATGTCATCTCTGGAAGTAGGGGAAGAATCGGAAGGTGGACTCGAGGAAGAATAAGAGGGAAAAGAGGGAATGTACAACATCTCAATGGTCACATCCCGACAAACGATTTTGTTCAGACCAGGGGCGCACCAACAAGAGTTCCGGATAACAAGCTTCCTAACAAATTACAACTTGAGGGTTGAACTCAACACGGTTCGTGGCGAAGTAGAAGGGTATCACTTGATTGGTGAAATACATCTAATTTTAACTATTAAAAGCTTATGCGACGAATAATTTTTTTTCAGATTCAACCAGAAAAATACGAAAAGGTTGACAAATATTCAACATTAAACCCAGAGCTTCATAAATTATCCATATTGGATTCAATACAACAACAATCCATGACAGCGAGATCCAAGGTCAAATTAAGGACTCATTTTCTGAATCTCAATCAGATGAATCTCTTCCAAGTGAGTTAATTCATTTATGTCTTCAACAACACTGTTTTATTTAATTTTTTTATCATAATTAGGTTTATCTTAATGGACGCACATGCGAGACTGATATTGCAATTTCAAATTCCAGCCTTTTGCTCACCCCTAAATATACTTTTCCGAAAATTATCTAGTGTTTCAACAAAGAGAAACTGATTGCTTCATTAATATCAAGTTTTTCACAAGTATTGTTTATCTTAAATGTCAATTTATCTAATCTCAACATGCAAAAAAAATCCTTCGTAAAAAACTTAAGTAACTATTATATAGTTAGTGAAAAGGAGGTTGACCAGAGTACTTTATCCACCCTGCAAGCAGCATTCTTTTTACAAGCCGGTCAAAAAGAAAAAAAAATATAAAGTTTTTCTTTTGCGCATCAGAAAAAATAAAACTGATAAACCAGAATACGCTAGGATTTTCTGGGCAACGAATTAACATATTTGATGGAAAAGTTAAAGTAGACTGACAATGTATCTCATTAAACTTTACTGAACTTTTTTTATTTTTCATTGAAATCAATGCTGGATCCCTTTTGTTGGCAGAGAACTGCTCAATAAAGCCGACTTGCATTAAATATTCCAGATCTGAAACCCCCAAAATTATGGCAACATCACTTTAGACACCGAATCTAGAAACACGAGTAATAATTTTTTCAGTACTATGAAGAATAAAGTCATTGACATCACCTCACCTGACCCAAGCCCGGTGAAAATGATAAATATAATGAATAAGACTTATGATTGACAAAAAATTTAGGAAGCAATTTTTGATTTATTTATTATTTTAAGTCTTCAAGTCTTCGAGCAGCATCTCTGCCACAGCCAGGGAATAAAATCCTTAAAAAGCGAACTCTAACAACTATTCCGAATGAAGAGGAAAACACGGACAGACGACAATGGTACGGATGCTCTAGGCAAAGATGCTCAAGGTGAAGATGATCAAGGTTCGGAAAATCTAAAACTGTATCCATACTCTAATTGAGGCTGTCCGAAACGCTACATACATGACCCATCATAGACCCAACACACATTGCACGAATACACCTTTGGAAGCCCATAAGGTTAGTCCTCGTCATATAATCATCGCATGATTTTTTTTTTGCTTTCAGTCTAGCGTATTACATAGGGAAATAATTTCAAATTTAACTATATCAATTAAGAGTGGAGTGGGGAAAAACGTAATAGCGCTTCCCTGAAAGTATTCACTCTTCAGCAACTTCTGAGTCACTCCGGCTGCGGTGAATTAAAGACCATTCTACTTTCTGCAAGCACTAGCAGTTAGCATATAAGCTAAAAGAAAGAGTGAGAGAGCCGGATCATACCTTCTAACCATCCCAGGTGAAGGTATCACCCACTCAAAAATATACCTGCCAACTAGCGAACCTGTTGATAACCTTGAGTTGCTCTTCTTTGTGTGCGTCGCATACGTTTTTCTGCGCTTGCGTGCGTTTTTCTGCGCCTGTGCGCAATTTTTCGGCGCCTGTGCGAGTTTTTCTGCGCCTGCGCGAGTTTTTCTTCGCCTGTGCGCGGTTTTCTGCGCCTGCGCAAAAACAAAAGTTCCAAATTATCCCGCAAGTTCGCTGGTAGGCAAGTAGAAATTGGAAGGGGGAGTATGCTTCAACCTTCCGGGACGAGGGATACCCCTTTTCTACAGGAGACCACGCTCCTTCACTCTTTCTTCTATGATATACAACCCATAAGTCTTTGAATAAAAATCTTCAAGAGTGTAACTGACTGCACCCTTGTACAGTATGGTCCAAGTAAACTTGAGGGGCACAAAGCACTAAACAGCTAAGGGCCCCTCAAGTTTATTTGAACCATGCTGTACAGTATGGTGCTGTTTAGAAAAAAAAATTTATTTTATTTTCTCTGTAATTCCAGAATGGTAATCTGCATATTATAATCACAAATGACTCAACTTTAGTCTGATCAAATATATAAGTTGAAAAAATGTCCACTGCAAAAAAATAACGAAATCCAAACTATTTTCTTTCGTGTTGGTCTCCCCTAGGCAGAATAGTCTTGGCCAAGAATGGAAAGAGGAGACGTTATCTGGCTTATCGGGTTAAGTTTATTGCACCGATTATCATTACCCGGATATTTTAGAGCTTGACCCGGTTATATCGGGTCAGGATAAGACATCGACACTGTTAGTAGTGGTGCGGGGAAATGCTCCCTTGAACTCACCCTCTCTTCAGATAACTTCGGGGCAAGTCCCTATTCATTTCATACCATGTGGCTGAAGTCGCTTCCAATCTTGCAAATTAAACTTAACCATTCCTCCACAAACTCGGCTCCCCAGTCTATCAGATGGCTGCTGGCATCTCCCAACTAGAACGGAATTGTAGCTTAAGTAGTGGATCTCGGTCCCGATTTTTATTTTGATCTTGCAGGTGCAACATATCAAATTTTCAACAATACAGCCGGATATTCTTATTTTAATTGAATAAATGCGAGTTTAAGGTCTATTTGCAAATTTTTTACAATATGTTTTAAAAACAATGTAAATTCAATTAATTCAGATTTTAATTATCATAGGTATACTGACTAGATTATGAAAAACGAGTAATGTAGTGAATGACCGGGCAGGTCGTTATATTCAACCTGCCCGGGGCTTTCGATTAGCAAGTCCCGCCAACTCACATTCCAAATATGTAGTCTTCTAAGGCTATATAAGCCTTATGTAATGAAGATCTGTATTGTTTTAGATGTCCAAATTTTCCGACAAATTACTCATATACTCTTTTCACGGTGGATCAAGATGGGGTAGGAGTTTTTTTTCAATTTGATTCTGTTTTAAGCATTAACTATTCCTTTTATTGTGCAATATAGACATACTATGTCCACATTTTCGAAAATTTGAATTATAGAAAATAGGAATTATATTAAGATTTTTTCGAAGCTGTGTAAAAATCTAAAAGATAGATATAAATAGAAAACTTGACATAAAAAATGTATCAGATAGTTGAAATCGAAGCTAGAAGACCACATCATTCGCACACAACTCTTAGAAAACAGTTCCCATACATGGGGAAAAGTTACATTTTAAAGGAATAGAAGAATAAGCAATACTTTCAATAACCTTCGATGGATCCAGATGTTGCGTTCAACACGGCATCACCTATTTAAAATAAAACGACGACGATAAGTTTTGCTATGACACCTCGCATTCCGATCTAGATCCTTATTGGAGAGCTCAGGGAAAAGTTTAGTCCTAGATTTGAGATGAGCAGATAGTGACAGCAGATAATTGGGACGTTAATATGACATGATATAATTCAATTGAGACATGTCCGTGCGCATTCCAAGCAAGCTGCGTATCTGCTCCACCAGTGTAGTACTTTCTTCATATTTGTCTAGTCTTCACCCTCCCCTAAAATAGTAGAAAAATTAGTTACATTTATTACAGTTACAAGATGGTTTTTCCAAAGTCTACCATTCACGATATCAAAATTTTCGTCGAGTAGATTTATCACCAGAACGGAAAAATGAATTGATTTGATGATATAAAGTAACATTGAAACTATTAGAAGTATTTTTGTTGCTAACAAAAAACTGCAAAACCACTGCTACGTAGTTTGAGAAAAGCTATTCAACGAGACCGACCTTCATCCACTACTATACGATTGGCAAAATGTGGGCATTTGCCAGCTCTGGGTTGATTTTAACTAAATACAACAAGTATTACGGGTAACTTAACAAGTGTTTTAGATTATTCGGATACTTGTGGAACTAGTTTAATCCGAAAACTAAATTAAACAAATGTTAAGTGTCGTTTATAACAGTAACAAAAAATCTATTTATATTTTACAGATTCTTATTTATACTATTTTAAAGATTCTTCTGTACGCCCCGTCCAAATTCCTATAATTACTTGTTTAAAGGTCTTCAAATGCTTTTTAATGAATTCATAGATAGATCTATAAAAAATAAGTAAATCAAATGTTTATTTTAAATTTCAAATTATTGGTAATATACTTCCCCCTACCATTACCAAAACGTGCACTGAAGCTGAGCGCTAAAAGTGTATTCCGTAAGAAAAGGTCCGAAAAATAAGAAAGTTGGACGAGTATGACACCTCATACAAGGCTATACAGGCGTTACTACTGACGATTCACCGTTTGTTAGAGGCAAGGGTAAAGGGGTATTCTCCACAATACTATATCCAGTTTTGGAGGATTTTCGTTTTTATTGTTTTTTTTTACTTCAGAATTCACTAAATTATTATCTTTTATACGGTAATTATTTAAATAGTAGTATTAATTTATCGTGCCACTATCCATTGTGCCCTTTCTCATGGTGATGATTCGGAACCCATCAATGATGTGATCCTTTCTGAAGTGGAATTGTAACGACAGGTGGAATTATGGACGTTCTATAGATATCTTATGATGGATTGGATGTCTCTGCCAAAGTGTCATAACTGGAGCCGGAACTAGCATATTAAGTTCTCTCTCTTATCAAAATTTAGTGAAGAAGCAAACAACTGTTGTGGTGTAATGGTAAGTGTACCTGTCTCGTGAGCCATTAGTAGTTGGATCTGATCTTGAATAAGGAAAAATCAAATGGGAGTTGAATGTATCTTTTCTGATTTTAAAACATTTTCTTTTCAATATTTGACTTATCCATGATATGAAAATGATTATCATAAACCATAAACTCCAAGATACAACTACTTGACATTAACCTAATTATAAAAATATTACTGGATCGAATGTGGTAAAACCCCGTCACGCGAGGCGGACCCGTTGGGAAAATACGCGTATGCTACTTTACTATTAATTGACTATCATAAGGAGTTGTTCGTAATTTCCCATTCATTGTATAAGGAACACATTATTCTCAAAATGTAGTTGACAACATATGAACCCCCTTTCCCTACTCACACAAATTTCAATTGTAATACAGATCTTTACACTAAAATTCTAATCTAAGAGACAACTTGTATTTTGTCGATTAACGAAATAGACGATTACAGTAACAAATTCAACAATGTATCTTTATTTGTCAAAATGGGTTTGTGAATTTATCTGTATAATTTTACGAATCTCTATCTCCCTTTCGATAGCATCCGTAAAGTTTTGCTGCATGTATAAATTGTCTGCAAACAGTACTCAAGCGGTTTTGGTAAATGAGTTTGCAAAATAACATTGCCTGTTTTTAACCACCAATTTCACCATGAATCACAAAGCGCTCGGAAAAAGATGTTAATTAAGGGTTTGTATTATATTGTTAAAAAAGAAATTTAATACCGTTTCAGTTTATGATAACCACCTATGTGAACCATAAACAAAGGAGCCCTCACATAGTGTGACTGTCGTTTTATCTTCCTACTAGATCTTTTTTTTCTTTACTTATAACTTGTAAAAACATTGATCTGACACGATATCGTTGAATGTAAAGTTTCATCTGCCGCAGTCGAGAATATTTCACTTCTTCGAATAATCTTTCACCCTAGATATTAGGATTTATGATTCCAGAATTTCGAAAAAAATTCAGAATTGCGCAATATACAATCACAAAAGACAAAGAGAGAAAGTAGATTGTTGAGATTGCAAAAGCCCACACAGAGAGAAAAAAGCTGTTAGTTCTTCTTGTTTGTTTTTTAATATGCCTATTATATTACAATATTCCTTGAGTAGAAGGGATTTTCTTTTTCGTCCAGTTCTTTACTGCCCAATTAATTTGTGAAATCTGCTCTTTCAGATGACTTTCATACATAGATGCATATTTACTTCTCATACTCCTGGAAAGAGAACGCTCCATTTTCCATTTAAATTGTTTATAAGTTGGGCCTAAGTAAAAGCTATTGGTTTCTTTTCAAATTCAAACCTTCTTGCGTATCACTTGAAGAAATATCATCTGTTGATGACGTATTAATAATAGATGACGTCGTTGTACAAGTTTGATATCTGTTTTGCCTTTTCTTTTTAAGTTTAACAGTAGAAGAACTATAAACATATAGCCAGTAAACCAAATTTTGGAGGCAGCATAAGCAATTGCCCTGGAAGTAACAACTTCTGCTGCTGGAGGGAGCTGGAAGGAGTTTTCTCGTAAAAACTTTTGACAAGTTGTTCTTTATTTAGGATTGGAATGATTTACCATGTCAGTAGACAATGTTGCAAAAAATCAAATAATTGAAAAATTCAACTGGGAGAAATTGTTGATTCAACTGCAACGGGACTTTTTTGTAACTAATTTTTTTGTTACCTTTTGCATTACGATATTAAATCATTGGCTAAACTTATAATTTTTTGTAATACGTCAATTTAAACGGAATTCCGCGATTTACAAGCAAATTATTTATCACATTTGGCATCAGTGTGCTTATAACAGGGAAAAAGTATTTTTTACTGAATCCTTAGTAGTTCATTTTTGATCCACCTGCTCGACAGCCTGGTTGTAAAACAAACCCGGTTTTCGAATTAAAACCTCATGGGCCATACTACCACCAGTAAATAATCAAACCATGCACAACCATATTTTATAAGGAAAAATACCTGTATGCTTGAAAGGGATGCAAAATTGTTGCAAGAGCTTCAAATTTGCAAACAAAGATTTTTCACTTGTCAGATCCGGTACTATTTACGTACAGTATTGTTCAAATAAACTTGAGAGGCACAAAGCACGAAACAGCTAAGGGCCCCCTAAGTCTATTTGAATCATACAGTACTGTACGGACTCAAATGTTTCACTACGTGAATTGATCTTCAGCGTATCTTCTGACCGCAAAGGGGCTTTAGCCGTATGGGGATCACTAAACAGTCACACGCAACCAACTGAAGTAGAGTTCCCGACCGGTACTCGTTCAAAGGCAAAACACTTAACAAAGTGAAGTAAATAAATCGAGACTTACTCATAAACAGTAGTAGATGAACACAGTGTGTTCCGGAAAGGTATTCAAAGAAAATAAAGTTTCTCAAGTTATTCTAATTTTGTAATAAAAAACAGTGTCCATTTGAGATCTTCTGGTAGAGAATTACACTAATTAGTCTACAGACATAGAAACCTTTTAAAACTTCGTTGAACTCGTTTGTATAGAAAACTCTAGCAATGAACAGTGCTTGTTCTCCCGAAGCTGCTGCTACTGACAGGCAGTGTACTTTTTCTATCTCCCCTCGAAGAGAGATTTTAAGTTTTTTTTTAAACAAGAAGCATACAATTTTTAACGAAACAAGTGGAATAATCATGAAGGGGTCATAATTGGGAAGTAAAGTTGTTCACCGTTGACCACAATCCGTTCTAATTATTATTTAAAATAGTAATTATTGTTATGAAACTCTTGTATTAAAAAGCCTTCTTCCCAATCACTTCGAGAGCAATGATGGCGAACTAATAAAAAAACTATGTAATTAAAAATTTATAAAATAAATTTTTTTAAATAGCTTACCTTTGCGAATTTGGAACAGAAAGGATCCGGTATTTAAACAGCCTCAACGGACAACGACCAGCTCTACGATCTGGAATTAATCTGGTAGATTGAAAAGAAAAACAATACATCGACGTAAAAGCGTAATCGCATTTGTAGTCTATGAGTTAATGAGTACTTTTTTGTAATGATGCAACTTAATTTTTTAACAGCAAAATCCAAAAGGATATGCCGAAACTTCTTATCCTCTCCCGGTGTAATGTTTGTTTTGAGGGTTTTGTATTTGCTTTTCTGGGTATTTGTGTGCTTATTCACGCGGAGAAGAGAAATACGAAATTGTACTGTGTCAATTTCAATTATATAGAATGTAATATATAATTTTGTTATTTATTTATTGTTATTCAGCTAAATAAAAATCGAATGAGCCATATGAATTACTCTCAATCACAATCTATTAATTGAGATAGTAATAAACAGAAAATGTCAGGGATTTCCCATAGAAAAACTCGTATTTAAAAAGAAAATTAACAAAAACTTCTTCAGGTATTGAGCTAACGACCAAGTTAGGATAAAAATTGAACTACTTTATATAATGTCTTCGTGTTTCCTTCAGCTAACTGGTCAATCGCTTCACCAGGAGCTATTTTGGTCCCATTTTTAGTAACTTCATATTAAAAGGAACCTTCATTTTATTGTACTTGAATTAAAATAATTCTTTATTTTTACATGCTATTAATTTGTTGTGAAAAATTTGTTGGCTTCGTTTCGATCAGCATTTCATTTTATCTTTTCAGAATTGCACACCATTAGGAATAACATGTATTGTAAAGTTCGTCAATGCAACAAACTTGATTGTAACAAATGAGCACTGCTGCTTGCTTCAAGTTATCATGGATATGTGCTGGTTCAGCATTATTTTGAATACGTTTTCCACAAAGAACCATGAGGTCAGTGACACCCTTTCCAACAAAATAAAAAAATACCGATAAATGAAGTGAATTTGGACAATGGTTTCTACTTCTCAGCCTAATAATTATATTCATTTTTGTTTTCTTTTTCTTTCTTTATTTGACATTCTTAACTTCTTAGCTTAATCCTTTATGTCAGAATTTTTTGTTCAAAGAAGGATTAAATATTTTTTAATACTTTTTATAAATATTTTTTATCATCAATTCAAAAAAAATATTTTACTGATTAAAAATTTAATCAATTCAATGTTTTTAATTTTTTAAATAAAGATTATTTGACTGTTGCTAGAAGTGTAATTCTCAAGCGTGCAAATATTTGTTCTTGTATTGTTTCCTACTCGTTAAATGACCGAGTGGAAGTTTGAAAGTTAAAAAGAAATTTGCATTTTAGTTTTGCTAAAATCGACTGTATCAAACAAGCTTTGTTGATTTAAAAGGATTACTTTTATATTTTTATTATTTTATATATTGTTTTGGCTCCTTAATAATTTGATAATTTATTCGTTTTGATTGCTTACCTTTGGAATAGTTAAGTTTTGTTTGTTGATTAAGGTTACTAAATAATAAGTTAGAATTTTCAATTTAAGTTATTAGAAATTTCAATTCCCCCTGTAGCCAATTTTTTCTAACTTCTAATCATCTAATGGTAGTGTAATATTTGCAAAATTTTCTTAAATACATTTTCTTATTATGATTATCCTGAAGCATAAAACAGTAATTGAGTAGTTATTGTTTCACTGGTGAAAGGTAATAATATAAGCAATAATACGCGAACAAAAGCTTCTTTGGTGCTAATGGAAGCATGTTCCTCATCAATTTTTTATATTTATACATACGGCCACTAAAACGAAAAATGTCCTATTTGTAAGTTCCAGTAAAATGTGATTCATATTCTCACGACCCTCTTGTTTCACCTGAGGTTTTCGACCCACCCTTATTTTGTTTTTTCTCTTTCTTAACCCCTTTAGCAGCTATTTCAACATCTTCCCTCAGTCTCAACCACTTTTCAGTGGAGACACAGGGTTCAAACTAGAAGGTTCTCAATAAAGAAGCTCTTTTTTTACTCGTCAACATGTCTTATTGTTTGTTTTTAGCTAAACTTTTGCGACAAAAAAAACTGTTAAATAAAAACGGAAATACAAGCAGTTTTTGATGAGATTAATAATGTAATTTCATCGAATATGTTTTTCATTAATCAAAGTGACTATAGAAACATTCAAATACAAATAAATTTATTTGATGGTTTTATTAGTTCAAATTTTGGGCATCGTGATTTTTCTTGTTTAATTAAATTATTCCTAAAGTGCTCTAAAAAATACAAATAATTGTTCCATAATAGGTATCCAAACGCCAGAATGGGTTACGAAACCTTCCACCAAAATGTACATCGAACCCGGTTGGCCAATAAACTCAAGATTTCAAGAATTTCCGTTGGGGCCCATGATCATCCTCTTTACGGGTATTATTTTAAATAAGTTGTGTCCTGTAATACAACTTCATCAAACTGATTTCAATATTTCTAGATGGAAAGAGCTGGCAACCGGAAGTTCTACTAGGATCGCGTTACAACACCAAATGGAAGAGACTTGGCTCTCTACTGATAATATATCATTTAAAGATAAAAAGAATGATTGCTCTGATGAGACAACAAGCCTTCTTCGCGAATGTCGTGAATCGTAAGCATGACCCAACCGATGCCCTTCCACGTACCTTTTCATACCTCCCACGCTTACATGAACATTCAGAGATCCCAAAGGATCCCAGAACAATAAAGCACAAGAGAAGAAATAGGCCTGTTTCTGATGATTTCATCCATTTCAACTCTGTTGTGGAAAAGTAGCCGAGATAAAATTTTGTCTGTTCTCTGTTTCTTCCCCAATTGAAATGATAAAGAAATGTTTATGGTTTTGTGCTACGAAGGCTCATCGGACCCTACTGACCTGGAAGGATATTTAACACCGCTCATTGGCGAGCTCTTGGAATTCAAAAAAATGTCTCGAAAACGGGGTACACTATGTTTAAAATAAGATCAGGTTTGGTGTGTTATTCGCCGGCTAGAAGCCCCCTTGATAGTTTTGAGAGAGTCTTGCCAAAATAGCCTCCATGCTTTACTTATTTAAACCACAAATATATAATTTTTAGTCCTAAGAATGCATATTCCTTTCGGGATCACGGTCGGTTCTGATTTGGTTTCTTGTTTTTTTTTGTTTTTTTTTGTTTCAATTATTATATATTTCAATCCAAATTAACAAACATGACCAAAAACGTACAAATTTTCCATTCATTCATGGTTGCTTTAACATGCTCACTATCCGGTTGAGCAACGAACAACTCCTAATAGACCAGATGAAGAGAAACGAACGACGAAATCAAGTTCCGTTACTCTCTCCTCTATTGTTTTTCTCAATTTTCTTCATTTTCATTTGCAGTTTGTTTTTAAACCGACAAAATTTGTTACGCGAGTTTTATTTAAAGAAATAAGTTTTCAAGAAAAAAAAAACAATTGAGAATTTCACGGCTTGGATTTGGATGTAGTTGTAGGTAAGAACTTTCAACTGTACTGAAATCTTTTTGATTAAGGTAGCGACTTCTTTGCTACTACTGATAGGGGTGTTCTAAATGAAGTTTTTTATTCTTCAAAAAGATGTGATTTGTTCGACTGAAAAACCTCCAATCCGCCATACCTATCAGTCAAGCATTTTTCATACTAATCTGTTCCCTTTTACAGTTGCACTAATCTTAAGAAAATAAGTACTGTACTTGTCTAGCTCCATGTCAACCCCTAGGAGGGCTTCAAAAAGTTTAAAAACAATTTTACATTGGCTTTCATGTATGGCGTTATTTTCTTTTAAAATACAGAGCAAATGAATTCTTGCGATTACTAAGATTTTAAAAATGATATCTAGATCCCGCGCGACGGCTTGAAATTATAATTTCTGGTTTTCTGAGAAATATTTTTGTTATTTTTAAATCCTAGTATTGACTTTCAAGTATTTTTTAAAGAATTGAGAAATTATATCCAAAACGTCAATATCCAATGTAAGATTCTAACCAAAATTATTCACAAATTAATGATAATTTATTTAATTAAACTAACAATATAATTTACAAATAAAATCCATGGAAATGTTTTAAAAACAAATCAAATTATACATCTTGATGAGAGAGATTTTATAGGTTCCTTATGTCATAGAAAACCTATTTGCTTCTTCTGCTAAATCACTAATTAAGCACTACCACACTGGATTATGAAATTTTACTTTTTAGTCTAATTAATATAAAAAGGTTATCATTTAATATGTTGCACAGGTCTACTTTTAGCTTTAAGTTGGCAGAATAAACACTTTGGTAATATTTATCCAAAAATTACCAAAGTTCTTCCAAAAATTACCATTATGTTCTAGTACGAAATAATTACTCTGATGGATTTTGGGGCCACACAAGCGAATAAAAAAATCTTTCAATTGAAAACAAATGACTTTTTACATTAGTGTAACTGAACTGTTTTAATCATTAAATTTTTGGATATTGATTTTTTTAAATGCCAAAGCTGGAAATGGGGCAGTCCTTATATTTTCTCTTAATTACAACCTTACAAACTTGTTACCATAAGACTGTCAGTTTCCACAGTTTTCGTAAATGGTGTTATTTTCAATCAAACAAAAATTAATTTATTAAGAAGTGCTTCAACGTGCAATTTTTAGTCTGATGAACGTTGCATATTGTAATGAATGATTTTTTAAAATTTAACTGTGAAAGGTTTTAATTGCAAACAAAATTGGCCATGCCTGAATCAAAAATGTTTTCTTTTAATTTCTAACCTGTCAATACACATTTATCTTGGTAATATGACAGATTTAAGAAAGGAATAGTTATTATATAGTGTAAATAAAGGTACATATAGGTAAGGTTAAGTCGTAAATCGAGTTAAAATCTCTTTTTGGATGTCAAGAAAACTAATTAATTATCTATCAATTTAATTTACTGGATTTTGTGGTAACGATAACGGTTACGGTGCTGGATCGGGTTCTCAACCTGGCCATCCACGAAGATTTTTAAAGCAAAAAAGTAGTCTGAAGAGGCATTTTTTCATGATTCGACAGCTGGTGCGGATTCGTATAACGCATTTAAAAACATTTTTTCTATTATAATTAAGATATCGTTATAACGATTACAACGAGCTTTCGTCTGCACGATACTTAAGACGTAGATAAATAGATAATTAGGATATTAAACATACAGGTTTTGCCTATTAAAGATTACTCGGGAACATGTTTACAGGTGTTTAACTAATAAGCTTCGCCTAATACAATTTATTGAACAATAAATTATAATTAAAACATGTTTGAAATCGATAAAAAATGTTTTGTTTACTCGATTGAGTTTCAAAAAAGATTACGGTTTTTATCAAACACCTTAATAATTATGGGTCATCCTTGAACTAGACAACCTAGGTCGGCTAATTAATTAAATAAGGAAAAGAGCACGATTCCGAACCAGTGAATCACTTGTGATGATGACGGAAACATCATGTAGTACCAGTGCTATTTTGTTCAAGGGGTCTCTATCACAAACAAAAATTTTCACAATGGCGAGGTGTTTGTGGAAATTAACATTTTTTATCATAGCCAATTCACAGAGAATTGAACCAGTATTTTTTTTGTTGAAAAGAAAGCAATATACTAAATGCATTTGGTTCGTGATACCTGTTTTAGATGGGAGGTCTAGAGCACAATAGTAGTCCATTTCCCGGGCTATTCTTGAAAAAAGAAGAGCATTTTACAACTAACAAGACAGCAGTGAAAATGGTTTGTTAAGACATATTTAGTTTTTAGCAAATGGCAATTACAAATCAAAGAAAAAACCATACTAAGAATTGTTTTCGATTTCATAACTTTGAGCTAACAATTACCACGGTTCTATACTTATTCAAAGGTGTTATAAAATTAAAAAAAAGTCATTAAAATTATTGATTGAAAAAAATATTTATTGATGATTTATAGATTTTTGAGGTTAATTTATAATTTAGAAATAACAAAATTAAAAAAAAATTGATAAAAAATCAATAAATCAAAATGGATTGATTTAAATTATGAATAAAATCATTATTATTATCAAGAATTTTATCACGGAATGATGCTTATGGCGTAAATTTTCGTTAAACGGCGAAGCCCTTAGGCAATTCAATTTTATTTATGATTTAATTTTCGTGTGATAAAAAATGGATTTAAAATTTAAAATCAATACCAAAATCAATGTTTCAACACCATATATTGGAATATTTAAAAACAATACAAGAAAAAAACCAAATGATAAATTTAAGTTAGAACTGTGGCCTGGTTTTTCAAAAATGGCAACGTAGGATGTTCCATTTTTTCAATTTGGCTTTTTAATGTGTGGTGTTAAATACATCAAATCAATAAAAAAGAGTGTAATGTTTATTTTTAACCTAAAGCGTACTCTTGGGCGAGGCAGTTGGTATTTACCTTTTGCACCTGAGAGGGCATAAATCAAGCACAAATGAGGCTACAGTCACCCAATAAAGAAACGAGTATGACCGAAATATACCGTGTGTGTGTGTAGAGGAGAGGTGAGACAGGCCCAGTCAACAATAGCTACTTTATGCTGGAGATTGAGCTTGCTCATAAAGAAGACAAACTAGGACAAACTAAAGAAATGACGCACCCACACTAGAAGCCATAAACTCGTTGGCGTTTCTCTGAGCACGTAGCAAAAGGCATAGTGCCAAACAGTAGCTAATCGACGGGGAGTACATGAGGAACAAAAGAAACACACCTGATTTATTGGACATCGCCATTATTGAAAAACATTTTTTATGGGACTAGTGAGACTAGAGTACCTCTGGAACATCAGACACAGGCAGGTAAATAGATCGCCTGGGAACCGGGTGACGAGATCGCGGAAGGATCTGAACGTGTACTGCATAACCGAGAATTGCGTCGGTGGACACTTGGAGTCGTTCAGAAAGGGAGCGACGATTCGAAGGAGGTCGCGGACGCCATCAAATAGGGTGAAGAAGACCGGTTAGAAGAGTTAAGGAGCTCGATGATGGTGTCAGCCAAGCCGTGCAAGACCTCTTGCCAAGTAATTATCTAATTAAATTAGTTATTATCTAATTAAATTTTATTAAGATAATTCTGTAACAAAACCGGAAAGAGTTTCATTTATCATGGAAGAAGGGATCAGACAAGGTGCTTTGAACAGGGCAGTATCTAACGGAAGTCACGTTCTTGACAACGTGAAAGTGGTGCTATGCAGTATATAAAATTTTCCCAAAATAAAGCTTTCCCAAAAATTTCATTTATTTTAACATGACAAGTCTATTATATTCGATATTTTTTTCTTCCTATAGTCAATATTTTTTTCTTCCCTGTAGCGATAATAAAACTATTTTTTTGTGTGTGTTTGGGTTCTGTGGCCCTTAACAACTGTTGGACTTTATTATATTCGATACTAGACAAATCTTCCAGTAAGCAAAGAATGCAATTTTCAAATCATGTTATTTAAAATAAATGTTGGGTGAGAGGAGTTTTGACTAGGGGTGGTTAAAATAAGGATAAGTAAAATTAAAAAATGGCTTATTTAGACTTTTTCTGAATATATTTTTTTTTATGTTTTATGTTAAATTAATAAAAACTCCATGTTGACAAGACAAAGTGATATATTTTCAAAATAAAAATAAAAATGCTTTATGGAATTTTGATTCTTTACCGCTTAATTGCACTTACTCGGTGAACCGCATCTAATGAACAGTGAACATCTCATGATATTCTTTTTGTTTTCAAGATTAAGCGCCTTGGGGAATTCCCCCCGTACTAACTTTTATATATATATTTTAGGCTATGACCGTGCACCTTTTTGGTTTGTAAACTGAGGCGAAAGTTAGTTCCTCTTTGGTTCAAACAGTGCACAAATTGAACCTTCAAACCAAATAAATGAATAAAATCAATAATAATGGTTTTAAAAAAAATACAATGATTTACGTGTATCTGTTTTTCCGGGCAATGAACAGGTATTAGATTAAGTAATTATGGTATATTAGAAGAAGTACTGATTTTATGGTATAAATTTGACTGACATATTTAACTCCATCTTCAGAAATCCACCGTGAAAAAGCTACATATAACTGTCCATAGCTAAAGACTGGCGGACGAAGAAAAATGGCAATTTTTCACATGGCTTTTTTTTGGCAAAGTGACTGTCCTTGAGATTTATTAATTCTCATAACAAAGCCAAGGATAATTGGGAATGGACGCCTAATCTGTATAAACGGAATTTCGTTGTCCGAATCAGAGCACATATTCATTCGTGGAATAAAGAAAGTCTTTCCTTGTCTTTTACTAGTCACATATGTGGCACTAATAATATTGGTTGATAAACCTTTCACAATATGCCTTATACCTAATAAATAATTGGAAAAATGACGACATTTATACAATTCAATTTGAATAAAAACTTATTGATTATGTACTATTGCAAAGCTGTTGTCGAGAATCTACATTATTAAGAAGAATGATGATGGTGCCAATTTTGAGTGTCAGCACATGAGGTGGCATGCCAGAAATGTAAACTGTGTTCAGTTACTCGGGAGGAAAATTTGAAATTTCATCCGGGTCTTTTGAATCAATTCTGTTGATGTTTTTAAAGGGCCTCTGTTCACCAGGTATGCAACTGATTATCTTATTATTGAGTTCAAGATAGTCTTTGTTTTTTTAGGAAAAGAATAGCTCTGTTACATACATTCTCGACAAAGTTTGGGCGACTGAAACTTCCACGAGCACTAACTACATGGGAAATCATGGCCTGTTCTGATATGATGAAATGATTCGTCTTTTTCAACAACGTTGGGTTCAATTTGGGAGGGTGGGGGGTGAATATTAGGGTCTCCGTTGCCGAGTTTTATTAACCAATCATCGTGTTTTTGTTCTTTGGCACTAGATATCCTCATGTTTTGCTTTAACCAAAGGTGAGAAATTGATTGCAACAAAGAAGACTTAATTATGGTAATTTCAGTATCTTTAACCCTGTTTCCGCGAGGCACAAATGGAAGACATTGTCTGAAATCTTCTCCGAACAAAGCAACTTTTTCACAAAACGGCTGATCGTGTTTTCCATTATTTTACGCAAAAGCCTATCAATAGCATCAAACGCATGTTTTTTCATCACTGTAAATCCGTCTACAATGATAAGAGCTGCCTTTTTATTATTGAAGCTTCGTAACTTCGTTCTTGCATTTTTGAGCAAGTCGTTTCAGTTACCGGTGGGTAGATTTTCAATCTTGAATGGTATGTTGTTCCGTTGTGTAAAAAGGTAGCTGCAATCTAAGTAGAAGCTGTCACAATGACTGATTTACCATCACCAACAAGCGTAGTACTTAGTGTGTTGTAAATAAACGTCTTTTCTGTTCGCCCGGGACCATTGAGGAAAAATTGTCAGACTTCAACATACTTATCGCAGATGGCTTTCATAATGGTAGTAAATGCAGCTTTTTTACCTACATTTAATTGACCATACATTCTACCAGCTCGATTTATCGCCGATTACCGATCAAGCTCCTCATTTTCTTGTGCTTTAATGATTTCATTTATAAGAGCGAAATCGGCTACAGGTAAAGCAAAATCTTTATTTGATTTACATTAGAAAAAACTCATGAAACTACTTTTTATAACCTCACAAATGAAATTTTTATCCCTAGCAGCTCTTCTGAGCATATCAGCAATCTCCTCCAGCAATAGACTTTCGGCCACCTTGTAACTATATCCTTCATTAATGTGATCCTCCATCATATGAGAAACATTCATGTCATAGATGTCTCTAGCTTTGGTAGGAGCGCAATGAATGCAAATGTTGACAAAAGTTCTCGTAACGCAAACGGCATTTGGCAAGTAACCGATAAAAGATATTATTTTAAAAATAAACTTAATCGTGTAGATATTATTTAATAAATACAAAAAAAGTAGATATCATTTTTTTAAAATTAACTTTATCGTGTAGATATGATAAAAAATAAAAAATAATGTATATATTTATTTGTTTTTAATAAAATTTACACTTATTATTTACATGCAAGCCATTATTTTTCAGTAACGGTCCCTTTTTTATTGGATTATGATAAAAATAGGGCTTTTAATAAGGAAACAAGGAGGGAAATAAGTGGTCGTGTAAACGCACCTTTACTATTTATTAATTTTAAATTAATTGATTTTATTCATAAACAGGAAATAACAATGTATCTTCAAATTTATCGGGCAGATTCTAGTGACATCAGTCATGATGACGTAACATTATGTTGTAAGGGTGATACGAATGATCAACCAGTCCCTAAAGTTGCTGAGGTAAACCAACCAGCTCGAACTCCATCCCCATTTGAAGGTAAACACCAAATAGCATTAAAAAGGAAACTTATAAAACAAGAATTGATTCACCTTGGAGTTGCAATTGAAGCAGATATAAACAAGAACAATGATTTAGTTGATTACCAAAACGTGAGGCTTATCAATATATCGCACTTTAAACTTTAAAAATAAATAAAAATAAATAATTTTTTTCGTCTCGGAAAAGATTAGTTTTGGCTGCTCAAAGTAAACACGAAGCTTGGCATAGCCAACGCTGAAGTAATTTACTGAAACACGCAAACCACCAAAACCAGGGCAATGCTAACAAGTATGCAAAAAGAAGAAGATCAAGTAATTCAGGCATCAACTAACCAAATAAGCGTAAATATCAACAGAACAAAAGACGAAGTGAACTGCAAAAAAAGTTTTGCCTTGTTGATCCTACTGATACAACATACTAAAATAACAATAAAATAACTATATTGGATGTTCAAGTTAATGCCCAAATTGAGTAATAAAAATTTATGTTCAAGTTACAATGGCAAACTTGCCAGTATGCGACCAAAATTCGTATTTTCATATTTAAGCCCGTGATTTGATTTATTACAGAACTTAACGTGACATAAGCCGCTCAAGATAAGAAAAAAATCGCGCTTGACACATATTTGTAGAGCACTCACATACATTCCGATTCATTTGTGGGTGGAAAAATGACAGAAAAAAATACAGATAGATTGTGTTACAAAATGATGAAAAATCATTCGTCTCAGTCGTCAGACGGTGGTACTAGTTGTAACTAGATTACACAAAAATATGTAAGGCGAAGCAAAGAAACTGAGCAAGGAACGAAAGTCATCAGGTGAAACTGAAAGGTTGGATCTCAGCAATGCGCATCAGTATTAACGTTCTGCATCTCAAACCAAGACTATTAAAAAATTGAATGTTGGCGAATTGTTGAATCTCTTCAGCAATACTCTGCAGTCAAGTAATGCCTTCTTGAAAGGCTATCTTTGTGTCCCTCCTATGAATTAATATTAATTTTTCTCAAGTTTCTAGAGCCTCCATAAAAAATATATTCAATTATTTATATATAAGATTTTAAAGTCTCATTTTGGGTTAATTTAAATATAGGATTTGGGAAACACATCCTCTTTTAGCACAAAGAATGGAAATATATAAATTTTGGCCTTCCGATTTTGCAATTGTTCGGAAAATAAACGATAACTTTTCTACATATTTCAGAAATGATCATAAAAATACAAAGCACGGATATATAATCAATATGAAATGATTGTAGATGTCCCAGTTGATCCCAGTACTTGTAAAGACGGCAGAGCTGGCACCAATGCACCGAAAAAATCTTCTTTATTTACTTTTTAAAAAGTGGGAACTGGGAATGGGGCTTTGGCCGTGGATGAGATTATCATGGCAAGGGCCAAACTGGCTTTCTTCATTGAAGCTACGATTCTTCAGATTGTAATACGAATTAAAAAAAAACGAATAAAAACGGGAACACAACAGGAACCATGGACGGGGTCCTTAAGGGTTTCAACGGAATGGGGAGGGGTGGGTCAATAACATGACTCTATTCTTGTGTTCATATAGAATCACTTTTCCATTTAGTAATGTCCTAAATGTTCAATTTTATTATTTTATGAGTAAAACATTGAGAGCAATACTATTGCTAAAAAAATCAAATTTTATTTCTTCGCCCCACGGCACTTTTTAAATCCTGAATAAAATCGTGGAATGTAAAATACTTGACGTTGTTGAAATGTGACATTTGAAGTCCGTTTAATATACACTATCTACGACAGATTGGCTAACTGTCGATCACATTAGGTATACTGAGTCAACTTGCTTCTAGGCTCCTCTCATTGGCCAAAATTATCGCTAAGGTATCCCTGTGAGAGATTTACTCTGTGAATTATAATCGCAATTTAATTTTCATCTTTATAAAAATGTAATCATGACAATAATGTTCTGAAAAATAAGGTAGAACATCGAGCAATTTTTCTTGTATCAAATATATATTAAATATAAGAAAGATGGCGAAATAAAACATTTTAACATTAACAACTGTTCAAGAAGTATAAATTTTTAAAAGGTTCCTAAATTAAGTGAGTCAAAATTATTCGCTCAAATATTCTTTTTCAGAAACAAAATCATATCAGCATTTTGGGGATCCGTTGCGTTTCTCTTCTTAGTAATGAGAAGGCCAGCATCCATCAAAATCAACTGTTCGGATGGAGCAGATGTCACTAGAATGCAGCAATATTTTTTACGAATGGGATATCCGAACCCAGCTTTCCAAAATCTCTATCGGCTCTCCAGGCTAACGGAAAAATGTATTCCTTGAAATGTATTCCTTGAAGTTGATTTAAAGTTATAAGTACAGTTCTAGTAAAGAGAGAAACAATTTACTTACTCTCAGAAAAATCAGTGAATCAGCTGCCTGTGTGTAGTTATCCCCTCGTATATTTTTTTGTTTTCTGTTTGAATTTATCGAGATAATTTTCACAGTTTTTCAATCACAATTTTTTTAGTGGCTCATTCTTTGATCTCTCTCCTTGAATAAATTTGAAAGTGTTTGGATAATTAATTTGAATTGTCATTACCTCACTCCTATCCCTCTTCGTTTGGTTCAAAAATTTTCTGAATAAAAATACAGTATCTATTATTAAGTTGGTAGGTTATCGCTTACATATCTCGATGAGCTAGATCGCGAGCGTTAAACTCACGAGCCTTCTATCAACTTAATGTCCAGCCGCCATTTCAGCACAACCAACAGTTCAAAAATATTCTTTCCTGTAGCTGTATTTAAAAGCAGCTGTCAAGTGATGAGAATATCCATGCAAAAGCTTGTTTCAAAATATTTTGCAGTGCATTGAAAAAATCTACAAATAATTTTGATGCATTAATTCCTTTTTTCAAAACTTTTATCAAAAAATTGGAGGCTAACTTTAAATACATGAAAACATATTTTTTCGCTTGCCACATATTCAACCTCACTAAAGAAATTATAGTATATTTTCCCTCAAAATTTAATAAGATTTCCACTTCATGGGATAATTGTAAGTGAATCTATATGATCCACCTTTTGACAATTTATCAAGCGGAAAACTGCAGTACAACTCTGAAATTTAGGGCAATCGCGACAGACTTGTATGTAATCTGATGTAAGATGTACTTTTGTGTGGCGATAAGTATCTTTAAAAGATTGTGGGAGTGGCATTTTTGGATTAATAAAGCTATATTACATATTACATTTATTAATTAATTAATTAATTAATATTAATTCTACAGTTTTTTCGTTTTACAAAATTTACGAAAGCTTTGCTACAAGACAGAAATCATTTTTTCTATTCATTACTTTTTATAATTCAATAAGATACTGGTGTATTTAAAATGCTTGGTTAATTACATTTAGATATCGAAATGTTGGTTAATTTTTTTTTACCAAAACATCATTTTATGTGAAGCCATAAGGTAATCAGAGCAAACATAAGAAATTCTCCTTGCAAACAGAATGAAAAATTACTTATGGAAGGGCTGTTCACGTGTTGTTTGTACTGTTTTTTAGTACTTTTAACGGTATATTTAATAAGGTTAGATAAATTATTATATTATATCTATTCCATCATTCTGACAAATGGAGTATAAATTTCCCCCACTACGTACTCTAAATTGTTTTTATTTCTATTTATTTCTTGATTTCTACTCATAGAAAAGTATAGATGGGTAGCGTAATGCTGCCAGTTTTGGGCTGGAGACACGTAGCAGAACTTGATGTCGATTCCCGAAGGTTTACCTAAAGTTACGGTAGGTTTCAATACAATGGCATGCATAGTGTTATCTGAGAAAATGGTCGTATGTATGGGATACTTTTTATGTTGATTTAATCAAAATAAAAACATATCTCCGTATCGCAGTTGCTTTATTCTGAGTGATTATCAATAATAGATTTAAATAGTAAGTACATCTTCATTTTATCACAAAAAGAACTGTTTATCAGATTCATTTTTAAAATGAAAGCATAAAACCAAATATTTGATTCATTAAAACAATTTAATTTTTAAAAAATCATAAAAATTTAAATTCTAAAATTAATATTGTTACATTAAATTCATTCAAATTAAAATACATTCACTGTAAATTCATGTGCATTTGACACTAGAATGTGTATTTCAGATAAAATATGCGTACGTGTCATAATTGTTATATTAACAGACAACTAGGTACTACAATCACACAGATTTTAGAAATCGATCATCAAAATCAAGGAATTATTCATGGATAATTGGTGACTTGAATTGGCCAGGGGGCATGGCCATGGAGTGAAAAAATGGAAATTTAAGTAGCCACGAGCTATCTATAGACCGGTTTCTACTTTGAACAAGGTTGCAATTTTTGCATTGAACCAGATTCACATCCACGGTCAGGTACATCTCATGTTTTAACGCATAGTTTATCAATCGAGTAACCAATCAAAGTAAGCAACCAGTATTGAACCACCGTTTTATCCGATTAATAACGATGGTATGTATATATCATCGATGGCATTTCAAGTCATATTGATAATTTTCGTTGTTTCCTTTAAATTGAAGATAAGGGTAGCATTAAACCCTGCTTTCTGGGCGTTGTAAGTCTTCTGATTGCAAACACGCATCGGTGGATGAAAACGATCCATAATTGATACCCCCTTTCGGTGGAAGGGGTTCCGTATCTTCACATCAATATCTGTCAAATATTAGGTGTTAGAATAAGCATCACAGAAAATGTGTGTGTTTGTACCTATGACTATTGGATCTCATATAAAATTTAACTCCAGTGTCGGGGGACGGGCCTCCAAAGTCAGCTTTGAAGTACATCAAGCTCGTGTACACATCTGAGGTTGAGTTTAATATTCGAAAAAAAACATTTTGTGATTTAATACAATCGAGACACTTGGCGGGAATGATGCCAAGCGTGAGAAACACGACAAAAAGGAGTCCGTTGACTGGGATACTGGTGTATCCTCTATGGACGCTTCCAGCTCTTACACTATCGCACCCTATGGATCGGCAATCGCGAACAAAGTGGTCATTTTCTCCGCACTACCACAAAAACATATAATTTTGTTATAATAGATTGTATCTTAGTATAGAATGAGTTTGGATTTATCAAAAACATAATAATCTACGCAGATTTTAGCTATTATACTGTTAATCAGAAATACATTAAGTCAAATTAATATATTTAGGCGACCATCATTCCATTGCAAGCATCATGGCCGATAACTCGGATTTCAATTCATGTAGAAACTGTTTCAAACTAGTTCAGCACGTCCTATGACTAAATGATAGAGCTTTTATAGATATGACTACAGTTCATAAACACCACACCTGTGGCCCTTGTAAATTTATATTTTACCACTTTTTTCAATGCGGATATTTTGACACACATAGAAAAGCGTAAGAAATTCAGAAAAATGTTATGATAGGGGTGAAAACAAGGGGAAGCAATAGCGTGAGGGTAAATTTCAAAAGAGACTGTTCTGTTTGCTTTTTTCAGCCTTATTTTATCAGTGATTTTTTTTGTAAAGTCGAAGAAATGAGAGCCAAGAGGTCCTCTGATTGGAGCTATATTGTTTTATATGCTCCACAGAACGAAGAAACCCCACTGCATGAAGCCCAAGTAGGTAGGGTTCCACTGACGCAAGCCTTGCTCCATGAAGCTCTAGTCCACGAAACTTATGATGATTCGTAGTATCACGGCGATCTTGTAAAAATAATAAAATTGCTTAGCTCATCCAGCTCCTTCAAATACATCCCAAATCCCATTCAAACGGAGCAGGAGATTATTAATTTCCTTATTCATTACTATTTACTCATTCATGGACGTAAAATCGCTGATGCTCCTGAATGATTTTTGCTGATCACCAAGGTACATTAACATGGTATACTTACGTCAAAACGATTTATTTCATCAGGGAAACCCAGGAGGTTCCACTCAAAATAGGTTCGTTTAGAAAAGAATTGATTATTATTGCTCTCGTTGTGTTCCTGCTTCTTCTCACTCTCCCCGCACTTTATTCCCAAGCTAGCGATTACGTTCAAAGCTTTGAAAAAAAAACTAAATACATTACCATTATATTTAAAAGATGCTTTTAGAGAAAAACATTTTATTCTTGTTACTTATTAGCATCGAAAGAAAGTTTCAAGTAAATAAGTTGGCTGTTATTATTATTAGAAATCGAAAAGGATTCCTAAGACCATTCAACAACTTATTATGTGATATCTAGAACATTTCCAATGTGATTAACCACCACTTATAGATAGGATAATGGGTGAAATTAGTTAATCTATTCATACTGACTTTATTAAGGAAACGTACAGTTATACGAATCAGAATAAAATAGCAGTTGAATATATTTGATATCAGTAAATATTTTCCTTAAGAACATCAACTTCGTAATCGAAAAATAATACATACTCGGTAAAGACAAAAAAAGACTTAGTTTATTTTTAGTTTGTGATGCAAAACTTATGAATCATAAAACGTTCAAAAGAAATATGTTTTGTTTGATTAAAAATATTGAACAGGAATTGAATAACAGCTATAAGGCATAAACTTAGTATATTTATCATATAACATATATTAATTCTTTACTCAAATCTTGTCAAATTCAAATCTAAGGCAAAATAATTGTAGAATTTCAGATTTTGATTCGTCCATCACCCAAAAAATCACTGACCTACTACTAAAAATAAAAGAATTTATTGGGCAAATATAATATCACGTAAAAGTTAGTAGATGAAAACTAAGGTAGAGTGAACGGTACGTAATGTGGATGACCGTGTATGGAAAATGTACACCAGTAGGCAATTAGTAAGCCAATCAGGATAAAATAGTCTATAGGCATAGAATTCATATTGCAGATCGATGTATAATCCAAACCTTTTCCAAGAAGATTTGTAGTAACAGGGTAGAATGAATTTCGATAGGAGGGATTTATTTAGGATACTATGACTTAATGGCACCCCTAATATTATCGAGAAAATTTTAAGTGAAAAACACTTTCTATTATTTTCGTTTCTTTGTTTCGATGAGGACTTATTTTCTTGATCTAATCGAGAATTTGTAACTTTTTTTAATGATTGCCATACATAATACGTTTCGGAATTTACTAATTTGACAGAATTTACGGAATGCATTACTTACATTTTAAAATGTGGGTCTTAATTCATTGGGTCCAAGAATAACTGTATTTTATTATCTTTAAGATATTTACTATTGGTTCCCATCTGAAACGTATCTTGGTCTCATTAGATGAATTGTGGGAACAAGGAGGCTACCAGAGAAAAAATCAAAGACAAATAAGAGAGACATCCAAGAGTAAAAAGGGAGACATTTTTGAGAGGAAAAATCATAAAGAACTGGCTAGGATGCCTGGTTGCCAGTTCGATAGGTGAGATGTCTTGCATATGGTGGTGTCGTTTGTGTTTTACAAAACAGAGAAATCCCCACCCAAGTACTGTACAGGGTTGTCAGACAGTAAGCCAAATAGCGCCACCGCGGGCGCATATGGTATCACAATAGAGCGAACGCAATAATATTTACAATAATCGGCTCCATCAGCCATATAGCCGGTCGATTGCACTTGCGGGAAACTAATAATAAACAAGAACATAAAGATACATACATTGTATGAAATATATAACTATGGGGAGGAGGCCTCTTGTGCGGGTTTTCTCCAGGGGAAGCCTCAAGAAGAAGGCACAGCTTTGTCACAGGTCGAGTGTAGAGGCCGGTAGCCGTTTTTACGACAGCAACGCGGATAACTCCGTAATCGCCAGAATAAACATTGAGAACACGTCCCATGGGCCAAAGCCCACGAGGTGTTCTGGCTCACCATGAGAACAAGTTTTTCTTTTTGAATGGTTTGATTAGGACTGCTCCACTTTCTTCTCTCAATGAGGGATGGAACATACTCCTCCATCCAGCGGCGCAAAAACTGGTCAGTGAGAGCTTGTGCAAGGTGCCACTGTTTCTTGGTGGGCCTATTTGAAAGCTTAGCGAAAGGTTCGGTTGAAGACGTCCCAACATAAAAAAAATGATTTGGTGTTAGGGGCTCTAAATCAGTGGGATACACGCTTATATGAGTCAACGAATTACAAATCAAAGAGTCACGATTTACAAATTGATACGAAATTTTTTAAATACAGCAGCGGTACCCGGTATTAACTATTTTAGCGTAATCTTTGACACTTTTCTCAAATAAATGATTTTTTCGTTCACACGAAGGAAAGTTTATCAGAAATTTACCTACGATTTGACTAAGTTGTTCTGAGTAATGAAGCCAAATTCGCTCTTCTCATATTCCATCCTGTTATGCTGAAAAGCAACGACGCAAGCAGAAGGCTACCAGGAAAAAGCTGATGAGAATCGGGTTTCGCTGAAAACACTGGTATTTAGCCGCGTCTTTGCCACATCTGGATTTGAACAGAGCGTTGCAATAATTTTTAATTTTGATAAGAAATTAATAAAATTTCATTCGTATTATGATCGTATCGTCGCTTATCATCCCTAAAATTTAGTCGATAAATTATGGTCTGTAACCGATTTCGTTCCATTGCATAACCGCCCTTCTGTCGTAGGTATCGAAACACATCCTGATGAACGTGAAAAACATCAATAGTCCCCATAAATAAAGTGTTGGAGCTGGAACAGTAGGTTTCATAATCAAAGAAAAATTTTATAATTCGTGCCCAACAGTGCGGGACAACAACCGTAAAGTTTTTCCGTTTAATTCTTACTTTATTTAAGTTTTAAATTTTTTTGGTTAAAAATGTAAAAATATTGCACTTGAAGAAATTCTTATATCACTTAATGGTAATTTTGATGACCATTAATGTCTCTTTCCCTCACAATGCCAATGGCGAGACGCCGGTATTCTATTTAAAAACTCTATAAATATTGGCGAATAGAAATTGATCTAAAGAAGGAGGAGCAATATCAGCACCACGGTGGTTCTCGATAGTTAATTTTTAAGTAAAAAAGAAAAGAAAAACAAAGGAAATGCCTTCTTTTTCGCTCTTTTAAGTGACAGGCCAATTGGTGATGATTTGAATTGAGATAAAAATCGACCCTATGACAACCAATTAAATGTTGTCAATAAGTAGATCGACGTTATCACATAACTTTTCCACCAAAGTAAATAAACTGAAAACCAATAGAGCATTCCATTTCTGTCCATAACCTTTCCGGTCTGAATCGTCAGGTAATTGGAAAGGCTTGTGGCTTGTTGCTGTGAAATACAAGGTCATTTTGGAATTTAAAATAAAATGATGGGGAGCGAATTGAAAACAGAAAATAAATATTTACATAAATTTACTCGTTTACCAGAGGTCTTCTGTAGGCCCAAACTCGTATTTACCGTTAGACGTTAGGCCTTGAACTATTTGCTAACATTACTAGGACCTAAATAAAAAGAGACAAAAAACAATTCACTTATATTTATTACTATTTTAAATTGTAGTTAATTTCAACTATCTATTTTTTTCATGAAGATTTTTCGTCAACTAGTACAGTCAATCTGTGAATTTTTGTCATGAAATTTTGAATTTATTCCCACACGAAATGTAAAAAATTAACATTATGAAAATTGATCATGAAAAATTAACATTATGAAAATTGATCATGAGATTTTTTAGAAAAAAAGCTCCGTCCGTAGATGTTGAGGTGATGATTAATTTTTAATTTATGCATTTTTATTTTCCTCAACAGCTACGGACGGAGCATTTTTTTCTACAAAATATCGTTATAAATATGAATGATGTTCATTTTTCACTTTTTGTGTGGAATTTAATTCCCAGTTCCATGACAAAATTTAATAGATTGATCTTACTAAACTCATCATACACATTTCTAGCTACTTCAACACTTCCTTTTTTATTAGTTATTCGAGTTCCCATTTTTCACTGACACATGGAAAATGCTGATAAGCTCCAGTTTGACAGTAATCTTGTTCAAAGAATAGTGTAAGCACAAGAAATTATTCAGTCACACTTGAGCAAAGCTTCAGAAAAAATCACTTTCCTTTTTCCATTGACCTTCGTTTCAACAGCCAGCGCCTTCACGATGTTGTCGTGGTGAGGGCTCGTCTTCGAAATTTCTTAAGTCTAGGTTTCTTGTTTTAGGTTTTTTAGCTTTTTTGATCTTCTGTATATTCAAAGCAACTGCCTCACCAGGTGCTGAATATAAAAATATAAATTAGATGAAACGCACTCATGTATAATATTGACACAGTTAATATTAAAGCTTTTATCTAGGCAATATACGATCAACCAGTAAAACACTTGAGAATTATTCTAATAAATATCAGATTGATAGTTATTAAGCGGAGTTGATTGAATCCTGGAGGCCAGTGTAGGCCAGCCAACTTCTCGTACACCTGCATCAGTCAATAATACACCTGCCATCATCGTCCTCACCCCTGGAACGCCCACTTTTGTACGTGCTGGGGGCATCAATACCGTTGGAGCTGAACATCTGGGCACTCCCGATCAAACGACTGAACATCATCGTGTTTTGCGGTCGGCCGGAATCAACAACACAAGTGTAGAAACCCCAGCCGGAGAGAACGCTCAACATCTACAAGAGCCCACTCAGTCTACAAGCGCAACAAAAATAATATCACCAACGGTTAATAGTTCTTCAACGAACATTTCATCTATGTCACAGTCTTCTGCTACAAAACTGTCGGGCTGGAAAGGTAACCAATAGTTATTTATTTTATTTATTTACCTTCTAACGTTTTTTTTAAACATGAAGCGTCAAAGATGAAGTATGAGGAAGGCCAAACCCATGGACCATGTGGTTTATTTGCAGGCTGCCCCCAGCATTTCCAGACAAATTAAAAACTTTTCGATCATAGAGCCAAGCCTGACGAAGACAATCATTTTAAATGGAATTACTGTAGCAACGCTCATCTTGGTTGCACTAAACTAAAAAAAATACTTGGAACACGAAATGGTTGTATGCCCCTTCCGCGTTACATCTAAGAAACCACACTAACTAAAGTAAATTTTAATAGTCGTCATTTTCTTTCATCATTTTTATATTCATTAAATTTTAAATGCTTTTCGTAGAACAGTAATAAGACTTGAATTAAAAATTTATTTCAAAACTATCTCATTTTTTAAAAGTAAACGTAATTTTATTGAAAATCGTAGGCCTACCCCTTTTAAATTATATCGATGACTCAGTCCTTATTAACTTAAATATGAAACATTCTCAATTATAGTTCATCACAAGGGCTAATGTCAGTTGCATTTATATTTTGTAGAAACCATGCAAATAATTTATTTTGAATACACAAATTACATGGCTGGTTCCGCCCTCTCTTAAATTAACGAACGCCTTCCAGAAGAACAGGTTTGAGTGACTGTTCAAAATCAAGATTGAGTTGGATGATGGTTTTGTCGTGACTGAGGTTGGGCGGCATTGGTTGAAGAGCCGGAGGCTGGTGCCTCTGGGCTGGAGGCTGGTTCCTCTGTGCCGCAGGCTGTTATCTAAGAGGGTGCATCTGGTTGGGGATGGAATGGTCGAGGCGGTGACAGGGCGGTGGAGGGAGAAAAGCCAGGAGCCATGGAGAAATGGCGTTCTCCTGCAATTCCACAATTTTCTTCAGCTGAATAAAAAAAGAGTATTAGATGACGTAATAACAACACCCATTAGTGAAAACTATTTTCTTTTAAATCTCATTCGAATGAATATGTTTTCCCTATCAAAGTATTCTAATCAATCAATATGCATGAAAGCAGATAAACGAGGAAAAAAATCTATAAATTGGGTTTTGAAGAAATTAATATGTTAGTCTTTATTATTTCTCTTTTCGTTAAGCTTTTCCAATAAGGTTCAAGGGAACAAATACAATTTAAAAAATATATTGAGCTATATTTGATTTAGGAAAAGTTACAGCAGCAGTCTAGCCAACACAATTCTGAGATTTACTAATACTTTTGTCTGAAATCGTAATCGGCGAAATGGGTAAGTAAATTAATACTTAACTTACACTCCATGTTTTAAATTAATGTAATTTTTTGTTAGCCAAGTCAAACCTAAAGCTAGCCTAAAGTAACTCATAGGGGAAGACAATTTTCGGGGGAAAACAACAATTATTTCGAAACTCCGGGGAAAACTTCTATTCCGATTATACCCTAATAAGGGATTTGGGAATCAAATTCCATAATAGCCTGCCTCATGATGATTTGTTTATTCGTCTCCGTCTGTGAGGAATTTACAATATAATATGAGTAAATATAATATAATATATATATATATATATATATACCGTATATAATATGCATGCTGGTTTTGATTTGATTAGTCTTACATTTTAAATTTTAGAAATGAATAATGATTTGGTTGCAAAAAAAATATTTATATTTTACCTGATGTTTCCTGATCGATGAGGTATGCAAATATACACACACACATGTATACATGTGTGTTATGTATGTTATATTTTTAACATTTGGGAAGAATGTTTTAGTTAAACCTTTGTTTGATGTTTAATGCTAACCCAGGCATAATAAATCTGAAACAGTAAAAAGCATGTTGCGCTTAAGCAATAAGCCATAAACATTTATCATTTCAGTATATATTTTTTATTTATAAAGAAAATATTTATGATTTTAAAAACGAATTAAAAACGAAAAAATTGTGGATTTGCAGTTTTGCTAATTTGTTTTAATTCATTTTTTAGCGATTTACTTATTTATTTTTATTGAAACTATTAAAAAATGCATTGCAAAATTGAAATGAAAAAAAATGCACAAAACAACAATAATTAATCTTTTTATTTATTTTTCAAATAATTAACTTAATCAATAAAGATGTAGTTTTTAAATAAAACATGTTCTTTAAATTTATAAGGTCCAGGCTTATTCACAGCCAATTTTAACGAAATGCTTGTTACTATTATACGAATAAGCGAAATTTCAATGAACACAACCTCGATGAGAAATAGTTAATTACAGTGAATGAAAAACTAAATTTACCATCCTCTATACTATCTCCAAAATTCATATGGCGATTTACAGATTCGCAACTCAAATTTTACATACCAGCGCTTTTGTTGTCGAATTTGAAATTTAGTTCGATATTATAGAACATATATATGCAAGAAAGAGGTAAAGATGTATGTCGATAACGCTGAAGACTCTTTTACGTTGCCATGTATCCTTGGACGTTTATCAATGACAATACTATTTTGGGAAAACTATGTTAAAAACCAAAACCACCTTTACAACTTACAGTATGGTCCAAATAAAGTTGAGGGGCCCAAAGCACTAAACAGCTAAGATCCCCTCAAGTTTATTTGAACCATACTGTACATAATAAAGCCAATTCCCACACACAATTAAGCGCATTTTGAATTAGTGCCCAGTTCACAGGCCCAGTTTAAACGCGTATTTTGCACAATAATGTATTTTGTAAAAACGTATTTGCATTCAGACAAGAACATTATTTAGTTTTTAACAATTATATTTTAGTATAATTATTACTTCACAGCGAACATTTGTGTTTTTTAAATATGGGGTTACCTTTCCCGCTTTTGACAGATGTAATTCAACTGCAACTTCAACTGGTTCTTTCGTCACACTGCAAATCCCCCACCTTAAAATACTTATGGTTTTATGTATTAATTACCTTTAAAGGTGGTTTCCATTCTTTGGAATACGGTATTGTTAAGGACTACATATAGTTTTTGTAAGGGTATTGCAAATGGGTATTTTTATCAACAATATGTGGCCAGGGATTTAGAGAACACAATTTTAGGTATAATAAATAAATTTCTAACTTGTGCAAAAAGCTTTTATTTTATAGTTAGTTGATGCATTTTATTCTTTTAGTAGAAACAACGTAAGAAATAAAATATTATCAAACTGTAGGGTAAGCTTCAAATATCTAAGAAATTTTAAAACCTATTACAGGTAAATGAATTTAAGAAATGAATTGATTTAAATTAAATGAATTGAAAACTGACTTCTAATCAGCGCCGCCTGTTTTTCAGCTCAGGAAAATTCTTCTATTCAAGCGCGAAATTAAAAATAAATTGCCACTGGGCAGTAGCTGATGAGAAAGGGAGAGTGTGGGGACACACTGTGGGGAGAAGGGTACAAGTTTTGCGCATCACCACATTTAGTCTGCTATTTTTCTTGTTTCACTAAGCTGAAAACCAAAGTCGCTGGGGTCCCGTTGGGGCCGTAATTCCGATTGCTGACGACCATGTATGGTGATCTGTGCATGAAACATGGTTTATCTAGAAATCTAAAAAAAGGAAACCTAAAAGTAAAAATTCTTAAGTAAAATAACCCCTAGCTAAATCCAGTTATGACACCTACGAACTATAATCACAGCCCATTGCATTTACGGCAGTAGCGATGTTTGCTAAATCGGTTACAGCAACTGTCGATTTGTCGATGCTCTGTTAAAAAACGTTCATATAATAGAAAATGGCAATCAAAGAAAGTCTTTTAAAACCTTAGTAATAATAATATCATGAAAGCCTATAGAGATTTGTTGATGCTTTCAAAGAGAAAATCAAATTATAATGAAATGATTTTATATATTGAATTTTATTACATGCCGTTCGTGTCGCGCATTCAAAGTTGAAAAAAGAGTTATACATGATGGTAAATAAACGGCATGACCAAAAACGCAATCGACTTCTCCTTCGATATCATCACAATTCGTGAACTCAGCCTCCAAGACCTTTTCAACCAAATAAGTGTAAAAGCATTTACGAGGCCAAGGGTGCTGACAATCTTGATGAAAGGGAGAGCAAATGTTAATGGTGAAGTCAGTCGTTGGTGCTGGGGCATCAGGTGCAGTAAAACTGCTTTAGGCATCTAATTATTGTTCAAAGCTTTCAAGATCCTAAGAAATTTATCCAAGACAATGAAAAATGAAATTTCAATGATGATTCCCTTTTATTTTACTTTAAATAGGTTTAAGTTTACAATCTTATTAACATATGAATACATGCAAGATTTTTTTATGGCAGAAAAGAGAGGGTAGCCAGTCAGGGATTGGAAATTTTGACAGAATATCGAAATGTGAAGCACCCATGCCAGTTTCGTCGTTGTGCCATTGTGTAAATCAAATAAAAATTATTATTTTATTTAGATATATATTTTTTTTTTAATGCAGGGAAGCATTAAGGAAGACGAGGAAGACTCATCAATCCCAGCATGGAGAGAAGCTTTCCCACTTAATCAGTGCAGGAAAAGGGATATCCTTAACGTCCAAGTTCTCCAGCTATGTGAGTGAAATGTCAGACTCTGGAAACGAGCCTGGACAGGCGTAGCATTGACAAGAACTGCCGAGGCAATGGGGTAAGCCTAGGGCGTCCCATTTTGCGACGATATTTTTACTTGAGACTAATATCTACTAGCGATCTAATAAAGTTTTAGCAAGAAAAATTCGGCCGCTCTAGTATAGGTAGATACACATGTTTTTAAGTTTTGACTAACTGGTTTAAAAGAGACTAGGAAACTTTGCATTTGTTTGATTTATTTCCGCTTTTGTTTTTTCACTACAAAGTTTAAACTAGCCACTATTTCCTAATAAGAACCAAATTTAAAGTCAGTAATTGATGTAAAAACTGCATTTAAAAAACGTATCTGATCAATTTGGTGATTTTTTCACATTTTTTATACATGGGAAATATTCAGTAATAATTTTTGAGTGAAAATATATACCAATAACTTCACACATATTTTTTAATTGCAAGAATTGCAAATAAAAAAGAATACAGATATATAAAAGAATACATTAAGAATTTTGTTATCGCTTTTTCCTTGGGAAAATCCGTCCAAACCCCCATATTCAATATATACTTTTTACTTGCGCGATATCGTAACTAAGTTTGTTTAAATAAAATTTTCACATCATGTGAAGAATTTCCTGTAGTTTTTTTTGAAGGCCGGACCAGCGTCGATTCAGTTACATGTATAAAAGACAGCACAGAAAAATCAAGACAGCGTCAATTGGTGCCCCATAATAAACAACACGAATCAGATCTTCCCAAGCACCAGTCATCCAACAGAAGACGCAATGCTCTTAACCCAAGTAGTGAATACATCAATACGATAGGAGATCATATTGATGGAAAGTACAAATGATGTACATCCAACCGCATGAACAACGGGAACTCTATGTGAAATATGGTGAAGTCATTTAAATTAACGATGCATATCGTATTCCACGAGCCAGCGTCTGTCTCTATAGCATACTAATAGAGGACAATTTTGGGGTTGGTCACACAGTTGCTTTTATTTTCCTTTGAGAGGAAACAGGGGCCGCTATAGTTTTTAGCTAAATATAAAACAAGCAACAAATTACCGCGAAAGTGTTTTAACGCACGTCTGGGTCCCTTCCTTGCTTCACTCACAAACTCGCTCCTCCTTAGGTGTCCTCCTTCACTAACATGCAGCTGGTTGGGAATTCTACCACTACAGTGGGTCTTGTTGTTATTTAATATAATTTATTTACATTTTTGTGTTATATTTTATAAATGTGTATTTAAAAAATGCAATTTAATGTACAGTATGGTTCAAATAAACTTGAGGGGCTGTTTAGTGCTTTGTATTCCTCAAGTTTTTTTGGACCATACTGTACAGAAATGTGAAAATTTCTATTAAATTAAAAAAAGAATTAATACAAATTGAAAGTATTATACCAAAATCTGACACAAGCGGCGTTACATACTCCACAGGACATTCCCTAACATTCAAACAATTCAAAGTAAGAAGCTTATGCGTCGGTCATTTGATGATTTCTAAATTGATGATAATAACTTTTATAACAACTTTTTACTTCAAAATAAGAAAATATTTATTATGTTGAACATTATAAGCATATTTTTTGTATTCACAACCAACTAATCAGCTAAATCTATTACTTCATAGCTGAATACTTTTTTATGTTAAAACTAATATTTCATGATGCTGTGCCGTATTTTGCAACTGTAATACAATAAAACTGCGATGCCGTATTTTATAGTTGTACACAACAAAACTGCGGTGCCGCATTTTACTTTTAATTTATTTCTTTAAAAATACAACTAATTGAATCGGCACTACAAGACCTTTGACCTATTGATTGAAATAAAGAGGTGAACATTATTTTATTTTTAGAAAAATTAAAATAATGCGTCAAATATTTTAAAAGCAAGATACACATACTTCAGTTAAAGTATATTTCATACTATTATTAAAGAAAGTAACGTGCTGGACGTTTTTATTTTTTAAGATATAAAACAATTCTTATTGGGCGTGATGTTGAAGTTGCCTCGTTGCTTTCCTGGTTGCTTACCGACGCATATTGTTATTCTCAATTTATTTATTCTTTACATACATGCGCAGTTAAATTTAAGAGCAATAAAATGATTTTTATTTGCCGTGGTATTTCGAGATGACAGGAAAGGAGGAGAGATATTTATGGTGTGCAAATAAATAGGGTCAAATATATAGGGTCAAATATATAGGGATAATAAATGAAATAATTTATAAACTACGATAAAACCAACGAATTCAAAAGGAAAGTGGGTTAGTTCTTTTTCAAAGATGGTCTTTTTAGTAACAAATAACTTTAAAGGATGATTACGTTATCCAATGTTAATGAGCGTACATAATCGCATTCTGAGGCACAACGCATCAAGAGAAATATATTTCTCGTCCTAATCTTTAACCAATTATTCACTAGGATAGTAAACCATAATTTTTTAGTACTCGGTTATTGTTTTCATAAAGATTTTATAAATACGGAGTTCAAAGAGTGTGCCTTATTCATCTAGGAAAACGGAAAGTGTTGCTCATATATCATCGTACTGTCATGATAAACTATCTGCAGATGCAAGTACGTACGTACGCATGATTTAGGATTTCAAAGTTTGGATAATTACAGTCGGGGTGCACCTGGCTCTTTGAACGGGGTTCACTAAAACAGAAGATTAAACTTTTGTAAATGAAAAAAAACACGTGCTCAACAATTGTAAGATAAAATTTGTCATGGCAAGTTATACATCCGTTAATTTTCCTCACATATCGGATTTCAAGGATTCTAATATGCTGGAATACATAATGAACCTACTCATGTTGAATGCAATACCATCAAAAGATCTTATCTTAGTGTTTTACTAATGCAGTCTTTTTACCATTAAATGTATAAACCTTTTTTGTCCATTTTTTAATGGCTGATCTTCTTAAAATCTCTGATGTATCTATAGGGATGTGCCCCGATTACGAATAATCGTGTCGCACCACGAACCCGCACCGATTAAGTCGATCGGTGCGGGTAATAAATGGGACTTGCCCCACACCACTAGTAATTGGTGCGAGGGCTTGCCCCGCTCCGGTGCAAGCTAAAAAACCGCGGGGCTATCGGAAAATCGGTGTAGGAAGTATGAACCGATCGATTTGTTGCCCCGATTACCCGTTAAATTTTTTTATAAATCAGTAGAAATTTAATATATCTAATCTTCTGAGTTCCAACAACTAACGATCGTGTAAACCACGTAAGCATAACAGATGAAAACCGAAACCACGATCAAACAATAACGACAAGACAGATTAAAGAACGTGTCACAGTACATCAGTTTATTTTTCTTATACTACGTGGCTGTTCGATACAACCATTTGGATGCTGGCTTATCATGATCACATCAGTAGTCAACGAAAATAGATGCAATATAGCATATACTAGTAGCTTGTTATCTTAACTAAATACAAGAAGGAGATAAGATGAAGATATCAGCTCAAGCCATCCTATATGTTCATCTATTCTCTGATTGGAGCATTATTGTGTTGGGATTGATGCAAGCAGTCTGAGATCGTGTGATATTAAAGGCTCTTCAAAAAGTCCATTCCTGAAAATTATGAGCTATCATATACAGAAAAAAAACCACTTAACTTATTGCTGAAGGAGTTGGAAGTGAAGTGATTTCTTATTTTGATTTCTAATCTTATCCCCAAAGTTATTTTCAACAACAATTTAAATCTCATCAACTCATCATTCATGCTTTCCATCTTTGGTGCTAGTGAAAAAACTACCTAAAATTTGTGAAAGCAAATCCTTTTTCATCAATGCTATTCTTCTATTGAATGTCTGCAGTTGTTAATGAGAAGAAAAATTAAACAAAGGTTTCAATTTTCTTTGATTTCAGAGTTTTAAAGGATAAATGTTAAATCTAAACGATAGCAATTATGACAAGGACGGAAAGTATAAAGCAGCTCCACATAGCAGAACACAATCTTTTAGATGTTTTCCTTGCATCGAAATCTCGATGTTGCAGTTCCTCGTCGTTTCATTTATAAGTCTGCAAGATAATTTAAAAATAAGAACATGATGAAAGTATATTATAGTATAAGATGGCAAATAAAATATAAGCATTTGATGCAATAGCTATTAACGAAGAATACTATTTCATAATCTTTAATAACTATTTACAATGATTCCGAACTGGTTCTAATTGACAGATGTCAACGTAGCCCATAGTGATTTTTTCCCTTCTCCAATGGCGTTTGTCTATTGGCTGTCATCATATATAAAATTTCACAACTGAATTTTTTGGCGTGCCGATAATGACGAAAGACAAAAACGGGAAGATTAAATGTTTCCCCCGAATTCATTCACATTTTATTTAATTTCCTCATTCCACCTTAACCTTTTTTTGCTTGAACGTTTAAAAAAATACACATTTTTTATTATTGGGTGGCCGGTGGCGTTTATTTAAAGAGGTATAAGGTATATACTTTACTCGTCTTCTGATTTTTTTATTGTTTGTGTTGGTTTTGCTATTTGTTGATTGTAAAACAAAAGGAATAATTTAAGATGACTGTTAAGAGTACCACTGTGGATTTGGAAAATCAAGGTTGCTTACGTCATGAAACCACTTTGGATTACAGTTCTCATTAGGATCATGTGCTGCTGTATGTAGAAAACGATCGCTTGGAAGGTTGTTGAAACACTTCATAACACGGAGGAGAAACATTTAAATCATTTTTTTCACTAAAAGATTTTGAAAGAAGCTGACATTTTGGATGACACCAACTTGGATGACACCAACTACTTTTGAGAATCTTCTTTAGCGTTTGGGCACAGTGCAATCATTACACAAACAAGACAACAAATTTTTCGAAAAACAAATTTCGAAATTGTATCCCAAAAGGTAATGATAACTTTTAAAATAATATGTAATATAAGTACATTTGTTGGTCTTTAGGGACTCGACTGGCTTAACTACCTCTCATAATCCGTTTTCTGTCTATTGGTGATATTTTCAATAGCCTTGATGTGGGACATTTTATTGCAACTGAAATAGTAAATACAATCTCAGCAATTATTGTTCAAGTTTTTAAACTAGAGTTTCTCCTCCTTATAAATAATTTTTTTTCTTCCATTAGTCACATATCTTAAAAATTAATTTTTTTCAATGTTCAAAATCACGGCAGCACCCAAGATCTCAAAGGCCGTTGCTGTTCCAAGGAACCAATTTTTTTTTAGGATCTCTCGTTTCAAAGGAACCAGTAAGGGAGTGCTGCGAACGATTCAATTCCAGCCACAATCCACATTACTACAGTAGCTTTGGTATGGGTGGTTCCTTTTACAGAGGACACCGTTAAAACCTGTACAGCTCCATATGTAACTGTCCTGACGAATCAAACAGCGACCAGACTCAAGCTAATGGTTTTAAAGCTGCACCAGTAATAACTTACAAGTTCGAGATGGTTGTTTTGGCATGAGACCCAAAAACCAGCAGCATTTCATAAATTTCTAAATAATTTTATTAAGTTCAATTTTTCTATTCATGAGGTATTTTTACTTTGATTTGTGGTTGGAAAAAACCATAATAATGGTAGCTCTAATTTGTACTCATAAGGAGCGGGGACGTCCGTAACCTGCAAAGATTACTCAGAACATCAACATTAAGCGTTCTAATTTAAATTAAGTTTCCATTATGGGTAGAGCTGATATAATTCATATATAATCCTCGAGCTAGGAAAAAACATCCTCTTTACTGTCTAGCTTGCTTCTCCTTTATAAATTTCAAGTTTAGGTTAGGTTAGGTTAGGATGTCGTCCTACACACACGATAATAACAGATCAACATTTTTTCAATCTATTACTTACTAAGTTACTATTTAGACCAGCAGCAGTTAAGAATTTCTTTTTGATTTTCAGATATATATGGATGGTGATTTTACTTTAATACTTCTTTTAAATCAAAACTGCCACTAATTTTTTCTTTGATTTTTGTCAGTCAAATCTAAAATATAATTTATTGAGTACCTTGCATTCACTCCAAATATTTAACACATAAAAAGGAACTAACGTCTGCAGATGGTAATTTTTATAATTATCAATTAAAATTCAATAAAATGGATACAGTATTTCTTTGTTAGCCGTACAACCGTGAAAAAACTTTGACTCTGTTAGCTGTGGATATATTTTGTTTTACTAAATATAACTGTTGAGCTGGAAAAAAACATGGATGCAACTCATTTCCACTATTATGCTCGGGTTAATGCAACCCATGTCTTGTAAAAAATTGACTTCTCTCGTGTGTCCACTTATAAGTTATCGAATATGGATTTAAAAATGAGGACAACGTATGTAGGTCTCTGTATTTAATTTCATTTAACGTTGCATATACTTTTTTCAATTTTCTGTTTGAGCATATGATGACAAACCATCCCTTAATGAAATCATACAGTTGAGTGTTTTAGTATTCAAAATAAAACAGTATATAAAACTATATTATCACAAAAAAATTGTGGACAAACGTTTTGTATTGATCATTTTTTGTTCAACTCATATCAATTATAGTCAGTTCGTTCATCAATTTTTACTACGGCATTTTTAAAAGAACCTTGAACATTCAGTTTATTGTTTTATAATATACTTTATTACAGAGGGGATGTTTTTTAGGCTTATATAAGTATGGTCTAAAGATTATAACAGCCGTTATAAAAACACAACATTAATTGCTTATATGTAGTCATTTTTAACTGATTATTATGAAAAAATAATGTAATACAACCATTAAATGCAAAGATAAAGACCCAAAAGGCATAACCTTTCGAAAAAACTGTTTTGACCTGTCGAAAAAAAGAGGACTTTGTCGTTGATTATGCTAACCTTTTTTCTCTTCCACTATCGTTGCGTAAGGTGGGTTACATGAATTAGAGAGATAATAATAAATACCAAAATGAATTTACTGAAAGAAATATCAGCTATCATTATTCTTGTCTTTCACAATTATGGTTGGGTCAATTTGGGGAAATGTGTATTAAATGTACAGGATGAAATCCATTTTCAATATATTGGTATATATTGCACACCAGTCAAATTTCCCTGATCGGGGATATGAAAAGTTACTACGCCTAACCAAATTCCAGTGCAAATAGTAGAAGAATTTTTTTACTTCAAGAATGTTTTCAAGACTGTTACTGTAACACTTTTTTTCTATAGAAAGCTAATAAAAATAAAATACATATTAATATTAAAACTTTTTTTTATGCCTCGTTTAATTTTAAAGATTTGCGTTGATCGGCTTGATTTACGTCAACCTTCTTCGCTTTGGCACTGTTCCCCACTGTGGCCCTTTCCTCATATTCAAATTAATTTTTTCTTCTGCTAGCTTCACTGAATTTGAAACATTTTTTAGCTTATCATCCATATTATGTTTGACATCTCTGATGGGATTGAGTTCTCCAATTTTCTCCTTGTAATTAGTTTCTCCTACTTTTCTCCACAAGTCTTTAACTAGATATAAAATAAAATAAAAATTAACTCATTTAAAATAATTTATAAATTATAGAAATCACTTACCAAAGACTTTCTTGTTTTCATCAGAACAAATAGCTTCCTTCGAGCTCCTAGTAGAATGAGTCAACTTGATATTCGCTAAGTCCTTTGCCTCAGCCCCGAAATCGCATAGCTCTAAAATCAACCCATAAAGTGTCAGCTTAGCCTCTTTGCTGGCGATTTGATTTACGACATCAAACATTTCCTTCTCAATCATCTTTTTTACGTGTTGTTTCAGATCAGCCGTAAGTCCGTGAATAACTTTCTTGTCCTAAGCAATGTAAATTTTAAAAAATGTTATGCAACTATAGAGAAAACGATCCAAACTTACTTCTTTTATTAGATTAGGTCCAGCTATTCCATTATCAGGCAAGAAATCATCATCAGAATTACTATGCATTTCAGCTGCATTATCAACCTGCTCATTTAATAAAACTTAAAAATAATCTAAAAATAAAGTAAAAAAAAGTATCCTTCATTTCCATGAATCACTTTACATCAACAAGACCAGTTGCCGATGGAAGAGTGCCATCGGCAAAAGTCCATCAATGATAGCAATCCTAACATGTTAAACCAAAAATATTTATAAATAATTATTAAATATACATAAGACACATAAACAGATTCACATACAAAATTAAGCTGAGAAGAAGGAGGCATGGAATCGTTTAAACCATCAACCTCAGTGACTTTAGCCGGCCATCCATGAAAAGATTCCTAAAAAAGTAAAATAAATAATATCGAAACATTACAACTAAACTAAAAAACTTTACCAAACAATTTTCTCTACAAAATTTTTTTAGGGTTCGCTCTTTCGAAAAAATGGTCAAAAACCATAAAATTTACCAATAATTACTAATTATCTAATGAAGTTTTAGCTGGAAAAATTCGACCGCTCTAGTATAGTTAAATGTACACATTTTCTATATGCATACAAAGTTTCATCAAAATCTATAAGCATTTAGGGTACGCTCCTTTTGTGGAAGTTTATCATTGAAAAACTTATGATTGCAAAATGGGATACCCTAGGGACCATGCTCCACTTGCAGTGAGTCCATTGCAGTAGGATTACCTAGTTCTGAATTGTAATCCCTTGGAAAACAGGGGAAATATATACTCAGCGATAGCAACTCTACTATGCCGTCATTGGTGGAGGGGACGAAATGATTTTCTCCGCCAATGGGACACCAAGAAAGAAGTGATAACTCTTGACAGCCACAAATATGGAGATTTATTATAGATCGATACCCGTGTGGGCCTCGGTTCGTACCGTATATTCAACCAAAGGAAAGAACTTTCCTCTCCGAACTGGTCATCTCCCACCAGCTGATCATCAAGGCTCCAGCCAGAGTCTAGCGACCTTGTCATCCAACGAGGCCTACTCATCCGCTAGTTGGCGGGCTTGAAAGTTCTCCGCGACTGAGACCGGGACATAGAAACTATTTCACTACTGTTACCGTGTGTCTGCGACATTCGATGGTTTCGCAACCTGCACCAGACCGGCCTTGTACCTTGTGCATCATCGCTTCTTGCTGGAGTCTAATAGTGAAATATAGTTAATTTTAATTGCTTATTTTAGTGTTTAGAAAAAATTTTCTTCTGAAAATCTGCAAAAAGTTATGAATTCCATTTACCTGGTGTGTTGTTATTAGTTTTTCATTACTCGCTTACGTAGGAAAAACTTTTTAATAATTTTTGTTTTGGTATATGTTCTTACGGCATATGTCATAACAAATTGCTATGCTACACAAAAAACATTGTGGTACTTCAATTTCATTTAGCATTGTGTAGTTAAAATCGAGCATAACGTAAATCTTTACTATACTTTCTTATTTTTCTACATTGCTAGAAATTTTTAGTAACGAAACTGCTTTTTAGAACTGCATTCTTGAGATCCACCACCATCCATGAGAGTTTTTGGTTTTAATAAAAATATGTGAAATTGTACTCATTCGAAATAATTATCTGAACCAAACTTGACGGCTCAAAACTAGAAACCAAATGATCAAAACAAACCATTTCTCATAAACCAATCCCGAAGTTAACAAAGTAATGAGTACTTGAAAATAAATTAATTTTACCGATAATGTGTTTATGCGCAACAACGAGAATATATGTTAGCAATTTTACTTACATAGTCCTTTAAATCATAAATAAAAGTTGGTTTAAATCGTCTTTGATGGCGCAGCACCTTGCACTAATTCAAGATCAACAAGAGAACACAGCAGCAGTCCAGCAGGAGAACCCGATATTACCAGAGAGATGCTGAGCCCTGAAACTCCACTGATGGATCACAAACATAACAGCCTGGCCAAATTTATCAACAAAATAAACGTCAATGGGACAAACGATTGATCCCGCCTTCACACCCAATGTATTTCCTTCAACTTAGCCCGGGATGGACGAGAACAAACTCGTCATTTATTTGCTATAACTCATAAAACTAGATGTATTAACGAAAACGAACCAAACAATTACGATGTTCTCAGGATAAGCCTACTATTCTGCAACACACATTTCACAATCATTAGTGAAAATAACTACTTGAGCGGATTCAAGGCTATCGATATTAGCTTTCTATACCAACAACTATTTCCACCTCTTATATTAAAACAATATATTTCATCAGTCCATCATTCTGTTGGCCCAGAACAAGCCGGAAAGGTGTTATGGGACAAGTTCGCTTTCGGTGACCGGTTCAATTAATTTCTACGATCTACGATGACGATTTCTACGATGACACCCTCCACCTACGAATTATAAGCGTAAAAATCCATACAATATGGCTGAAAAAAATATCGGGTAGATTGGGATTCACCTCGGAGAGCAGCTCCGTTGAGCTTTTCTTTCACAGACCCACGTCGAGCACGATCGAGCGAAGCAGAGGGTCAACGCCTTACTACAAAACCAAGCTGCTGAGCCCCAGTGGCTCCAAGCCAGCTTGTGTCCACTCCGGACATCCCCAATAAGTGGAGCTAACGTGGTACCAGTAGGTCAAAAAGAAAACCACACCCTCCACCTTACATCAGGTCCACCTCACGGTTGTACTTGTGACCACTGTAACTGGTCTAACTATGGAAGATGAGGTACTCCAGTTTGTCAACCAAGGACAGGAACAGCTTGAATGGACAAGCTACTCCGATTGATTCGGCAGATTTCACCCGGGAATCCGGCCACGATGGACATAATGATGGATAAGGATTAAACTTTTCTCGGGACGCCTTCAGAAGGCGTAACAAAGGTAAAAAAATTGGAATCCTTTAAAATTAAGTTTTGATTAGATCTTAGCCGTTTTATGCGAATATAAAATCAATATTATATAACATATTTTTGCTAGATAGTTAGAATCATTTTTTCTTGAACTTGAGTCCTTCAAACTCAGCTCTGAGGTTCTTATAAACATTTTTACGACTTTCCCTTCACTCTCTGCATTTTTAACATATAAAAAGGCTTACCCATTTTGCAGACCCTTCAGAATCTTGTAGTAGAAACCTATCTTTGCAGGTAACAGTTTGCTGTTTAATATACTGCATTTTTAGCACAATTGTTTATCAGTTCTTGTTTTTCACCACAGGAAACACTGGATTGCATCCAAAGTAAAGAAGTAGTCCCAAAAGGTGAAGAAGAAACCACGAAATGTAAAAGGAAAGAAAATGGCTTCAAAATTTTTTTGCAATTGATTGCTACCAGACCCCCTCCCCCTATTACACCCAGCATATTTTTAGATTAATTTTGATATACATCAAAGGCCATAACACTCAATAGTTTTTACGTCAGCCCCTCCTTAGCTGTCAAACTTTTTTTTCCATTAAACATCCCAGAGCCTCTCCCTGGCTGACGCCCTCTAGGGGTACCAATATTAAATACCTTTCGGTAATTTACTACGTAAATCTTAACCCTCAGGGAAAAAAACTATAATAATACAGTACCGAACAGTCTTACACTTTATGATATATGCATAAAGAAAAAAAAATTCGGGAATTCCAATATTATAACGATAGGTATCAAAAATGAAATATTAACAAGAAAATTCATATACAGGTAACTAATGTAAATTTGATTGCAATAAAAAAATTATGATGGTGACCTTTTTGCCCTTGGCAATGATTCCCGTGCGTTCAGTTTAATTTTATATTTTTTTCTTTCTTTTTGTGATTCCTCGGATATATATTTATTTAGATACCATGTTTCATTCGTGCCATCCTCGCATATACATATCATTGTTACTGCATTAAAAGAATCAGTCTCTCACAATTTCTCATTCGATTAAGATGTCCACTTATGTATTTGTGTCCCGGTAGCCAATGGATTTGACTATCTATTGTCAGCATCTAACATCTTCACATTTAGACGACCGTATATAAATTAATGCAGCCTCGAGACAAGTGCATTAAGAATGAAAATCCAACAAAAGCGTCCTTCTGGATAATTTTTTCGCACGAAATTTATTTATTTATTACTTTTTTATTTATAACGATTATTACACATATAGTATTTATTGTATTATATATTCAGACTTCAGAACAGCGATAACTCCAAGATCATTTCAAAGATCTTTTATATGGTATACGCGTTTCTTTTATATTTCATTACAAGCAATTTTTTTATCGTTTCATAATATAAAGTTAAATTCCTTCCTAAGCACGGCAAAAAAGACCATAAATGAAAGGTTATCATTTTTACAGCGTCATTATCCCCCAAAAGAAATAAAGTAACAGCAAGTAATCGGAGTAATCTACCGCAGTACTGCGATAAGTGTGGAGCGCCAAATAAGAACCACGAGATGGAGAAAATCTGCCCGGCAGTTTTAGGAATTCCAAGTATGGAAACCTCCACTAATTCGATTTGTTTGTTTCTTTTCCGATATTTTCGATCGAAACTCATTTATATTCGAATATATAGTTCAACATTATAATTGATCACATTACAATAAAAAGATGAAAAAGATGAAAAATTGTAAATTTGTGATTTGTGATCCTGGTGGGGGGGGGGGGGGGGGCAAATGTTGTTTTATCTGAAATTTTCAAGAGCATAATTGGTTCAAATTCCAGAATGTTGTCCATTGTGATAGAATCAACAATTCGGACCGAAATTTGAAAGAATTACCGGAACTGTTGTATTTTGCGCTGTTTACATGAATGATAGGTCAGAGAAGAAATTTTGAAAAAGCTAATAAATCTAAAATAATGAAAATCTTAAAATGTGTACAAGAGGAGGAAAGACTTAGATATAGATGACTTCTCTATCATTTATTTAAAGGAGACTGGGATTTGTTTTGTCAAAGCGACCCTTTTAAACAATATTAAAATTTATGCATTCGTACCTGTGAAGTGAATTTCGGCATTCTAAGTTTAAAAAAACATAGTTTCAAATTTTTCTGTTTAGAAATGAACATAAAAATAATTGTTAGTTTTTGGGAAAAACAAAGGGGAAGGGATGTCGGGAGACTATGACCGAAATAAACCATTTAGAAAATTATGCCTTCTAGATATTGTCATTTACGTTTTCAAATATGTCTTAAAAAGCAATGCTTTGAAATTTTGCATCCTTTTGCAATCTAGAACCAATAAAATCTCGTGCTACCTGTATTTAAAATATCTATATCTATATACTTTTAAAAATCAAGGAAGAAGTGATCAAAGCGAGTGCAAATATCTTCAGTAACATTATATTCTATAATAGCTGCAGCTGTATACTACAGCTGACTAACTTCTGGTTTTGTCAGATTAATAAAAGAATGAAGCCCTCCCGTTACTTCTTCTTCATCCAACTAAAACCTCCTTTTAGTAAACACCATTTTTATAAAACCGAGGCAATGAACAAGTTTTGTTACTTTTTGTCATGTAAAACTCAAACGTTTTATCATCAAAAGTCAATTTTAAAATCAAGAAATAATCCGATGGCTCTTAAAAAAACAGCTTAAAATATTTTGTAATGTGTAAGAATATGAAATTGTGATAACTGTCGGTTTGTTGGTTAAAAAAACAAGACAGTTTATACTTATTAATAAGTTTATTCAGAATTATCGAGTTAAGGACAATGAAACTTTTGAGGCAAGCATAAATTATAATCTGTTTAAAAATTGTATGAAAGTGAGGCTCCATCCCACTTCAAGGTAAGTCCGGGATTTTCCCCGGCGCTTTACGGAAAACATTTTATTTTCCGTTTTTGAGGCACTTAGACTCGGAATTTTTGAACGAATATTCATTTTGATTTGTAGTAACATTATGCTTTATTATGTTGTCCACAAAAAATATTTCGTGTGAAAAAATTTATGGCTCATCTGATATTATGTCAGCTTAAAGATGATTTATTAGCTGTTTAATTAAAACAATTGAATCAACCATACTTTTTCATATAATGGATTAATTCAAATATTTATTTCAGGAAAACCTTTAAGTTAGCAGTACGTAAATGTAAAAAAATTTCATTTTTTAAATATTTAAACAGAATACATTTTTAAATTATCAAAGTAATTGAGCATATTTGTAGTGGGCCCTTTTAACCGTATGTAGCCTATTCACAAAAAAATAATGTGATCCGTATCCCGAAGAATCGAGAAACGTTCAAAACGCCTTCCACAACGACAAAAGCGACCGCCTTTACCCGGAAGGAATGGTAATACGATACATTATGGTTTTCTTGTTTTCAAATGTGAGAAGACATTGATTTTACATTATTTGGGCAAAAAAATTTTACATGTTGGTAATACTTGGATCTTTTGTTGAAATCAACTTTATATCTTTATAGTTCGGACTGAAGTTACAAAAAAAGGTTACTTATGGTACCAGTTTATGAATTTTCTCCCAATTTCCTGTTTAAATAACCTACAATTTCAGATATTTTTTTAACTTTATTTTTTTTCTAAATATTTACTTCAAGTATCTTTATTAAATTTATTTACACTTTTGAAAAACCCCTACATTTTTCTATCCAACTATTATCTGGATGGAATCAAATCTACCGGTCCAAGTAATAAGAGCAACTGTTTGGTTTAACAATCCATCTGTAGGGGAACTCATAAATTCACGCTTTAAATGAAATTTTAAATAATTAAAAAAAGAATATAGAATCATGAAGAAATAATAAATTCTCGGTGGTTCAAGACGATTAAAATTCTACCGATACATTCTACGTTCGTTTGGAGTATCAGAAAGGAAATTCTTAAACATATAATAAAAATGTAGCACGTCACTTGAAAGAAATATCAATTGGGATTAATTGCTCAACAAATAATGTGCCACAGATTTTGAAGCTTGAAATCAAGTTAGCCATTGCTTGGATTGAGGCGGACGAACTATTTTCGCCGACGTTTCGTTTTTGGGGAGGAACAACGTTACATTTAGCAATAAATTCTCAAAGCACTACCACGGACCACTTCCTATCTTGATGATTATGTGTAGAAATAAGTGAATCTGTCCAATCCACTTGCCATGCAATCAAATCTGTAATATTACAGATTGTTTCTGAATTAAGAATGGCGATATATATTTGTCATCTTAGAAATTTACACTCTAATTACTCATAGAGACGCCAATAAAACAAATGCTCGGAGGATTAATAAATCTACCTAACGATTCCGGTTCCCTTTATTTATCACTTCAAGACTTAGATGTGGCTAGAGCTTCATTCTTCAGAGATTTTTTCGTGCCAAAAAATTTATATAAAAAATGGTTGCGTGTTACTAGTTATAAACCATTTGAAATAAATATAACTTCAAAAAATATAAATTAATTCTTTCAAATAAATTGTAATATTCATTTCCGGATAGAAATAAGGAAAGACAAATTGGACCACGGCAGCTTTATGTACCTTATCTGGCATGGAATGGTGATAAACAAGAAGAGAATGCTCACATCACGAATGAGATTGGTGCTTCCAACTACCCTAGCCCGAGTCGTGTCAAGATTGAAAAAGGAGATTCATCTATTAACCAATGAAAACTCAGCCGTTGATGCAAAATTCGGTAATTAATGAGGAAAATTAAAATAGTATTTTTTCCATTGATCATAATCTATTCTAGATATAAATAATTTTTGGGCTTTGAGATCTAGATTTTCCAAAAAATCTCTGATTGCTAGATGAAGTTTAAAACCCCGGAAAAATTAATCCAATGGAGGTATGTTGTGAGTTAAGATGCAGAATTTGACTGAATCTACAAAATAGCGCTCATTACTGATAACGGTTTCATCAAAGTTTGCTTGAATGAGTTCAGCCTTGTATGATATCTTCACATTAAGAAATTTGTAAATGAAATATTCAATATATTTTACTTGAAAATAAAGATTTGACAAGATCCACTCGAGCACCGAAACACACAAACGGTTGCCTATTTGGTAAATGATTTTTAAATAACAATAACAATATGGTCGATATGGATCGCGGGAAATTTCCATTGATATTTGATACTCCGCAACCCGTGGTTTTTAGATCTGTCTCCACGCTTCGAAAGTTCGCGTATTCTTTCCACCATTTTGGAGCTACGGAAAAGAGCGAAATCAACGTCTATTAAGGGGCAGGTTGACCGGGGACCGTGCAGTACTTTGTCAGTTGCCAGCGACGGTAGGAAAGCTCTCAAGCCGTTTTTAGCGATTGTTAGACAGGCAGTTTTGAACACAAATTACATTTCATCCCTTGTTCGGGCATTGTTTTTAGTAGTTAGTTGAGTTTCCGCTATCAACAACATGTCAGATAATGTTGGGAAAGACAAGTTAGACACTGGAACTGACGTCGCAGGTGATGACGTTATGTTGACACCTGCTAGGTCTCTTTGGTTGCAAATCATCCCAATCCCCAAGATGAAGAGGAAGTCCGGTTCTTGGCGATAAAGAATAAACCGGGAAACAATAGTGGTTGACATGTCCACTATTAAACATATTTGACTTACCAAAAAGATTTTATAACAAAAAAGTTTTGCCCCTAAAATTTTATAAATTAATGTAAAATTAAGAACTTAATATTAACCCGGAAGTTTTCAGTGTAAAAAATCAAGCCCAATTCAGAACTAAAAACATAAAAAAGTATGTTTGTGTCGCATTGTTTTGAGTTTTTCACGGAAATTTGTCTGCTTTTAACAAGCTTTGGCGATTCGACCACTTAGGTGCTCTGTAGTAGAGCTACAGAGGAAAACATCATAAGTTCTTCACATCTATGGTGTTCGGTATGGGTAACGATAGTGGAGATATCTAGCGCATGTTTGCAGAAATTTATGACGTTACCCGAAGGTTTCCCGAAGGTTACGTTATGCTTCAATACAATGAAATGGGAAAATCTTGCATTCGTATGCTTTTGTATTTGGTTTTAATTACTCCATCTATTAGACGAATCAATATAAAAATAATCAATATAATATCAATAGTAATCAATAAAAAAATGTAAACGTGACACCGAGATATACAGTATGGTTCAAATAAACTTGAGGGGCCCTTAGCTGTTTAGCAGAATTGATTCAGAAGTGTCTCGTGAATAATGTGCTCATTATGGAAGACTACCGTGAGCTAGCAGAATTGATCGCTCTCTGTTTAGGCGTCTAGGTTGTGGATTCTGTATTCGTCGACCTGGTGCTGATAATCATGCCCGCTTTATGTCTAAAGCTATATATTTCCTGATAATATTCATCCTCTGAATTTTTTTTATCTCTATAGAAGTGAGAAAAAGAGGTATCTCTAATGGTAAACTTTATCTGTCTCCATAACGGCTAATATTGGCTTTGATTTACTTTACCCGCTGCCACTCCATCGAATGATCATTTCTACCTTCACTGGATGCGAAAATTTGAAAATTAAGACGAACCATCTGCTGAAGCGATCCTTAAATCCATCCGCCACCATTTGGACTATTTGACCGAAGAGCTCGTGATATTCTCTCTTTTTGACGAGGAGCTACCAGATGTCGAAAGAAATTTACTTGGCCATTGGTCATTTATTAGACATAAGTAAAGAATATATAATCGATAATTAAATTGAAAATCTATGACTAATACTTTTTTAAAACAGGTCTTGGCTACTGTTTCTCTATTGAAACTGGAAGGAAGGAACGGATGGTTCAAATGCCTTTGTGTGAAGTGGTTGAACTTTTATGCTAATAATAAGGTGGGAAAGTTTGTCAAAAACTTTCTAGTCGTCAATGATGTTGCTGAATGAGGAATTAAACTAATCTGAGACTTCAGGCACAACTGCAAAAATGAGGAAGATTTGGATTCACTCGCTCAACTTGTACAATTTCATCGTGGACAATTTACAGGACGAAACCTTTCTAAATAGTTATTAAAAGTAATTCGTAATCATTTAAATGCGCGACCTGAAGAAGTAATTAATCTCTCGATTTTTGGTCAGCCTATAAAAAGATGATTCTTTTATTTAAAAAAAGACCATTGAAAAATGTACATAATTAGTACGAGAATCACGCAATTAATACATAACCAATTCTAAATTCTAAACTTTGAACGACCGGCGTGGGTAGTAAAAATGTTTTTACCTAAAATTTTAATTACATTTTTCCTTCAACATTTGGAAACAAAAGGCCGATTAAGAACTTCTGTCAAACTTTTTTTTCCATTAAACATCCCAGAGCCTCTCCCTGGCTGACGCCCTCTAGGGGTACCAATATTAAATACCTTTCGGTAATTTACTACGTAAATCTTAACCCTCAGGGAAAAAAACTATAATAATACAGTACCGAACAGTCTTACACTTTATGATATATGCATAAAGAAAAAAAAATTCGGGAATTCCAATATTATAACGATAGGTATCAAAAATGAAATATTAACAAGAAAATTCATATACAGGTAACTAATGTAAATTTGATTGCAATAAAAAAATTATGATGGTGACCTTTTTGCCCTTGGCAATGATTCCCGTGCGTTCAGTTTAATTTTATATTTTTTTCTTTCTTTTTGTGATTCCTCGGATATATATTTATTTAGATACCATGTTTCATTCGTGCCATCCTCGCATATACATATCATTGTTACTGCATTAAAAGAATCAGTCTCTCACAATTTCTCATTCGATTAAGATGTCCACTTATGTATTTGTGTCCCGGTAGCCAATGGATTTGACTATCTATTGTCAGCATCTAACATCTTCACATTTAGACGACCGTATATAAATTAATGCAGCCTCGAGACAAGTGCATTAAGAATGAAAATCCAACAAAAGCGTCCTTCTGGATAATTTTTTCGCACGAAATTTATTTATTTATTACTTTTTTATTTATAACGATTATTACACATATAGTATTTATTGTATTATATATTCAGACTTCAGAACAGCGATAACTCCAAGATCATTTCAAAGATCTTTTATATGGTATACGCGTTTCTTTTATATTTCATTACAAGCAATTTTTTTATCGTTTCATAATATAAAGTTAAATTCCTTCCTAAGCACGGCAAAAAAGACCATAAATGAAAGGTTATCATTTTTACAGCGTCATTATCCCCCAAAAGAAATAAAGTAACAGCAAGTAATCGGAGTAATCTACCGCAGTACTGCGATAAGTGTGGAGCGCCAAATAAGAACCACGAGATGGAGAAAATCTGCCCGGCAGTTTTAGGAATTCCAAGTATGGAAACCTCCACTAATTCGATTTGTTTGTTTCTTTTCCGATATTTTCGATCGAAACTCATTTATATTCGAATATATAGTTCAACATTATAATTGATCACATTACAATAAAAAGATGAAAAAGATGAAAAATTGTAAATTTGTGATTTGTGATCCTGGTGGGGGGGGGGGGGGCAAATGTTGTTTTATCTGAAATTTTCAAGAGCATAATTGGTTCAAATTCCAGAATGTTGTCCATTGTGATAGAATCAACAATTCGGACCGAAATTTGAAAGAATTACCGGAACTGTTGTATTTTGCGCTGTTTACATGAATGATAGGTCAGAGAAGAAATTTTGAAAAAGCTAATAAATCTAAAATAATGAAAATCTTAAAATGTGTACAAGAGGAGGAAAGACTTAGATATAGATGACTTCTCTATCATTTATTTAAAGGAGACTGGGATTTGTTTTGTCAAAGCGACCCTTTTAAACAATATTAAAATTTATGCATTCGTACCTGTGAAGTGAATTTCGGCATTCTAAGTTTAAAAAAACATAGTTTCAAATTTTTCTGTTTAGAAATGAACATAAAAATAATTGTTAGTTTTTGGGAAAAACAAAGGGGAAGGGATGTCGGGAGACTATGACCGAAATAAACCATTTAGAAAATTATGCCTTCTAGATATTGTCATTTACGTTTTCAAATATGTCTTAAAAAGCAATGCTTTGAAATTTTGCATCCTTTTGCAATCTAGAACCAATAAAATCTCGTGCTACCTGTATTTAAAATATCTATATCTATATACTTTTAAAAATCAAGGAAGAAGTGATCAAAGCGAGTGCAAATATCTTCAGTAACATTATATTCTATAATAGCTGCAGCTGTATACTACAGCTGACTAACTTCTGGTTTTGTCAGATTAATAAAAGAATGAAGCCCTCCCGTTACTTCTTCTTCATCCAACTAAAACCTCCTTTTAGTAAACACCATTTTTATAAAACCGAGGCAATGAACAAGTTTTGTTACTTTTTGTCATGTAAAACTCAAACGTTTTATCATCAAAAGTCAATTTTAAAATCAAGAAATAATCCGATGGCTCTTAAAAAAACAGCTTAAAATATTTTGTAATGTGTAAGAATATGAAATTGTGATAACTGTCGGTTTGTTGGTTAAAAAAACAAGACAGTTTATACTTATTAATAAGTTTATTCAGAATTATCGAGTTAAGGACAATGAAACTTTTGAGGCAAGCATAAATTATAATCTGTTTAAAAATTGTATGAAAGTGAGGCTCCATCCCACTTCAAGGTAAGTCCGGGATTTTCCCCGGCGCTTTACGGAAAACATTTTATTTTCCGTTTTTGAGGCACTTAGACTCGGAATTTTTGAACGAATATTCATTTTGATTTGTAGTAACATTATGCTTTATTATGTTGTCCACAAAAAATATTTCGTGTGAAAAAATTTATGGCTCATCTGATATTATGTCAGCTTAAAGATGATTTATTAGCTGTTTAATTAAAACAATTGAATCAACCATACTTTTTCATATAATGGATTAATTCAAATATTTATTTCAGGAAAACCTTTAAGTTAGCAGTACGTAAATGTAAAAAAATTTCATTTTTTAAATATTTAAACAGAATACATTTTTAAATTATCAAAGTAATTGAGCATATTTGTAGTGGGCCCTTTTAACCGTATGTAGCCTATTCACAAAAAAATAATGTGATCCGTATCCCGAAGAATCGAGAAACGTTCAAAACGCCTTCCACAACGACAAAAGCGACCGCCTTTACCCGGAAGGAATGGTAATACGATACATTATGGTTTTCTTGTTTTCAAATGTGAGAAGACATTGATTTTACATTATTTGGGCAAAAAAATTTTACATGTTGGTAATACTTGGATCTTTTGTTGAAATCAACTTTATATCTTTATAGTTCGGACTGAAGTTACAAAAAAAGGTTACTTATGGTACCAGTTTATGAATTTTCTCCCAATTTCCTGTTTAAATAACCTACAATTTCAGATATTTTTTTAACTTTATTTTTTTTCTAAATATTTACTTCAAGTATCTTTATTAAATTTATTTACACTTTTGAAAAAACCCTACATTTTTCTATCCAACTATTATCTGGATGGAATCAAATCTACCGGTCCAAGTAATAAGAGCAACTGTTTGGTTTAACAATCCATCTGTAGGGGAACTCATAAATTCACGCTTTAAATGAAATTTTAAATAATTAAAAAAAGAATATAGAATCATGAAGAAATAATAAATTCTCGGTGGTTCAAGACGATTAAAATTCTACCGATACATTCTACGTTCGTTTGGAGTATCAGAAAGGAAATTCTTAAACATATAATAAAAATGTAGCACGTCACTTGAAAGAAATATCAATTGGGATTAATTGCTCAACAAATAATGTGCCACAGATTTTGAAGCTTGAAATCAAGTTAGCCATTGCTTGGATTGAGGCGGACGAACTATTTTCGCCGACGTTTCGTTTTTGGGGAGGAACAACGTTACATTTAGCAATAAATTCTCAAAGCACTACCACGGACCACTTCCTATCTTGATGATTATGTGTAGAAATAAGTGAATCTGTCCAATCCACTTGCCATGCAATCAAATCTGTAATATTACAGATTGTTTCTGAATTAAGAATGGCGATATATATTTGTCATCTTAGAAATTTACACTCTAATTACTCATAGAGACGCCAATAAAACAAATGCTCGGAGGATTAATAAATCTACCTAACGATTCCGGTTCCCTTTATTTATCACTTCAAGACTTAGATGTGGCTAGAGCTTCATTCTTCAGAGATTTTTTCGTGCCAAAAAATTTATATAAAAAATGGTTGCGTGTTACTAGTTATAAACCATTTGAAATAAATATAACTTCAAAAAATATAAATTAATTCTTTCAAATAAATTGTAATATTCATTTCCGGATAGAAATAAGGAAAGACAAATTGGACCACGGCAGCTTTATGTACCTTATCTGGCATGGAATGGTGATAAACAAGAAGAGAATGCTCACATCACGAATGAGATTGGTGCTTCCAACTACCCTAGCCCGAGTCGTGTCAAGATTGAAAAAGGAGATTCATCTATTAACCAATGAAAACTCAGCCGTTGATGCAAAATTCGGTAATTAATGAGGAAAATTAAAATAGTATTTTTTTCCATTGATCATAATCTATTCTAGATATAAATAATTTTTGGGCTTTGAGATCTAGATTTTCCAAAAAATCTCTGATTGCTAGATGAAGTTTAAAACCCCGGAAAAATTAATCCAATGGAGGTATGTTGTGAGTTAAGATGCAGAATTTGACTGAATCTACAAAATAGCGCTCATTACTGATAACGGTTTCATCAAAGTTTGCTTGAATGAGTTCAGCCTTGTATGATATCTTCACATTAAGAAATTTGTAAATGAAATATTCAATATATTTTACTTGAAAATAAAGATTTGACAAGATCCACTCGAGCACCGAAACACACAAACGGTTGCCTATTTGGTAAATGATTTTTAAATAACAATAACAATATGGTCGATATGGATCGCGGGAAATTTCCATTGATATTTGATACTCCGCAACCCGTGGTTTTTAGATCTGTCTCCACGCTTCGAAAGTTCGCGTATTCTTTCCACCATTTTGGAGCTACGGAAAAGAGCGAAATCAACGTCTATTAAGGGGCAGGTTGACCGGGGACCGTGCAGTACTTTGTCAGTTGCCAGCGACGGTAGGAAAGCTCTCAAGCCGTTTTTAGCGATTGTTAGACAGGCAGTTTTGAACACAAATTACATTTCATCCCTTGTTCGGGCATTGTTTTTAGTAGTTAGTTGAGTTTCCGCTATCAACAACATGTCAGATAATGTTGGGAAAGACAAGTTAGACACTGGAACTGACGTCGCAGGTGATGACGTTATGTTGACACCTGCTAGGTCTCTTTGGTTGCAAATCATCCCAATCCCCAAGATGAAGAGGAAGTCCGGTTCTTGGCGATAAAGAATAAACCGGGAAACAATAGTGGTTGACATGTCCACTATTAAACATATTTGACTTACCAAAAAGATTTTATAACAAAAAAGTTTTGCCCCTAAAATTTTATAAATTAATGTAAAATTAAGAACTTAATATTAACCCGGAAGTTTTCAGTGTAAAAAATCAAGCCCAATTCAGAACTAAAAACATAAAAAAGTATGTTTGTGTCGCATTGTTTTGAGTTTTTCACGGAAATTTGTCTGCTTTTAACAAGCTTTGGCGATTCGACCACTTAGGTGCTCTGTAGTAGAGCTACAGAGGAAAACATCATAAGTTCTTTACATCTATGGTGTTCGGTATGGGTAACGATAGTGGAGATATCTAGCGCATGTTTGCAGAAATTTATGACGTTACCCGAAGGTTTCCCGAAGGTTACGTTATGCTTCAATACAATGAAATGGGAAAATCTTGCATTCGTATGCTTTTGTATTTGGTTTTAATTACTCCATCTATTAGACGAATCAATATAAAAATAATCAATATAATATCAATAGTAATCAATAAAAAAATGTAAACGTGACACCGAGATATACAGTATGGTTCAAATAAACTTGAGGGGCCCTTAGCTGTTTAGCAGAATTGATTCAGAAGTGTCTCGTGAATAATGTGCTCATTATGGAAGACTACCGTGAGCTAGCAGAATTGATCGCTCTCTGTTTAGGCGTCTAGGTTGTGGATTCTGTATTCGTCGACCTGGTGCTGATAATCATGCCCGCTTTATGTCTAAAGCTATATATTTCCTGATAATATTCATCCTCTGAATTTTTTTTATCTCTATAGAAGTGAGAAAAAGAGGTATCTCTAATGGTAAACTTTATCTGTCTCCATAACGGCTAATATTGGCTTTGATTTACTTTACCCGCTGCCACTCCATCGAATGATCATTTCTACCTTCACTGGATGCGAAAATTTGAAAATTAAGACGAACCATCTGCTGAAGCGATCCTTAAATCCATCCGCCACCATTTGGACTATTTGACCGAAGAGCTCGTGATATTCTCTCTTTTTGACGAGGAGCTACCAGATGTCGAAAGAAATTTACTTGGCCATTGGTCATTTATTAGACATAAGTAAAGAATATATAATCGATAATTAAATTGAAAATCTATGACTAATACTTTTTTAAAACAGGTCTTGGCTACTGTTTCTCTATTGAAACTGGAAGGAAGGAACGGATGGTTCAAATGCCTTTGTGTGAAGTGGTTGAACTTTTATGCTAATAATAAGGTGGGAAAGTTTGTCAAAAACTTTCTAGTCGTCAATGATGTTGCTGAATGAGGAATTAAACTAATCTGAGACTTCAGGCACAACTGCAAAAATGAGGAAGATTTGGATTCACTCGCTCAACTTGTACAATTTCATCGTGGACAATTTACAGGACGAAACCTTTCTAAATAGTTATTAAAAGTAATTCGTAATCATTTAAATGCGCGACCTGAAGAAGTAATTAATCTCTCGATTTTTGGTCAGCCTATAAAAAGATGATTCTTTTATTTAAAAAAAGACCATTGAAAAATGTACATAATTAGTACGAGAATCACGCAATTAATACATAACCAATTCTAAATTCTAAACTTTGAACGACCGGCGTGGGTAGTAAAAATGTTTTTACCTAAAATTTTAATTACATTTTTCCTTCAACATTTGGAAACAAAAGGCCGATTAAGAACTATGATTTTTTGTACACCCTAATGTGACTATTTAGATGGCGCATTTGATAATAAATTAAAATTTCAGTCCGCTCTCATTGTCTTCGCTCACCGTCTTATTATTATTATTTTTACAGAGCGAAGTTCATCATATCAACTTGAAATCCAGTACTGCATTGCAGTCGGTGTCGAACTCATATACCCTATAAATATAAATATAAATTATTTAATAATAATAAACTTGATTATAAAAATAAGAAATTTAAAAAAATCAAGTTTAAAAAAAATGCTTAAGTACAAAGAAATTAAGAATCGTTATTTATGTTTTTTTTTCAAGACAAGAGATTTTGATGGTTAATGATTGTTAACCATTATCTATAATCATAATCAAAATGCGCTGTTGGCTGGTAGTAAATTTTTTTACGTATACATTTGTAGGCAGTGTTTGCCCGATTCAATTTATTTTTGAATTACATTTAAATTTTTTTTCAAATAAATTCATTCTTGGCGTGAATTCAAAATTCAAAAGAATTGATTAAATGCGTAGAAAATAATTCAAAATAAACTTATTAGAAGGACTACACACATTTTGCACACATCGCATTTATGAATGTGAAAACAGCAAAATCATTGCAAAATGCATATAATTATCAATGTACTTTACGATATCATAAGAAAAACAATATGTTCTAAGAGTGTGTCGCTTAAGCGGGAACTTTTCCAAGCGAAAATTAAGATATTTTAAGGCTAAATAGGTGCTCTCCGGGCGCACTAAATTATGAATGTATTGTTAGTTTTGATCGTTAACTCCCTATCTTAACCTTACAAGAAACGCTTCAGTTTCATCTCGGAGTCGCGCTTAAAGTGTGACGCTCATAGCACGTTTTCAACCAACAGTCAAAATCAAAATGTCGATTCAATTTGAAAAAAAATTACTTTTAATTCAGATTCAGATTAAATTCATTTGCCACTTTAAACATCAAAAACTCAAATTCAGAATATTTGAATCGATTCAACATTGAATTGGGCAAACACTGGATAATAGGTGCACATTTTATCTCAAAACAATAATTGTTTTAATATTCCTCCAACGTTGCAACAATGTTCGTTCATTTATCTACTTTCAATAAAAATAGACTCTGAAAGAGAACTCATTTCAATCTATTAGGGAATTTAACTAAAAAAAACTAATACGTACCATTATCTGACGATTTATTTAATAAGAATTTAATAAAAAAAATTGAGCTTACATCCCCATATATTTCTGTCTGAATAAGTGTTTGATGGGTGCGCTTGAAGGTGTTAAGCATTAGTTTCGACAAAAATTGTAAGGCAATTTTGTCAATCGATCAACACAGCTCCTTTCCATGTCCGTTAATCATTAATCCCTAAGACAGTTGTCTATAACTGTAATGAACTATCCTCAATAACTTGGTAAAGGGTATCGAACTGTGAACTGTCAGTTGGTAAGCATTTTTAAGAAAAATTAAAAAATATATATTTGGTATTTTAAGAGAAACCTTTCTGCATGGATCTTTCGATTGACTTTCAATTGATTGCTTTCCATCAAAAGTTGCTCCAGGGTCAAGGATTCACGGCTCTTATCAAGTTGAATGTTTTTTTAGCAGATCGCCGATTTTCTTCAAAACAGCATATTTTTCCTCTTCTTCCTTCTCGGGTTAAAATTTAAAAAATTAGATAAGGCGACTTTGCGTTAACAACAAATGTAATACTTGGTATCAAGCGGAGTCACTTTGCTGGCTCCACCATTTCATGATAAAAGTACCCTAGCATGTTTTAATGGATGTTCTGGTTAAAAGATTAATTATTATTGTAGCCACTAAAGTGGGGGGAAAATATACACATAAATGAATATTAGCATTGTTTGAGTTGGCTAGACGTAAAACTTAATTCCGGCTAAAGATGTTGTATATCCAATGGTTTAGCCCATTCTAAAATGGCTTCCAATCTCATCCTCTTACAATTTCCGCGGTACTATTTTAGATAGTTTTTAAATATATTCAATAATTCATTATATATTATTCAATGGGTTTAAATCAATGATTTTATCACTTGCTTGTATTTTAAAATTGCCGGTTAAGTTCATTTATTAATAATATATATTTATAATATTCTGTTTCATTGCGTTACTCTATGGTTTGACATCTCGATTTCGGGGTGCATCATGAAGTCGGTGGATTGGGTCTCTTATGGCACTTTTTTCGACAATCTTATGAATTTCACTAGCTTTTAAAATTCCATTTATAGCTATTAAATAGTAGGCATCACTGACAATTTCGTGCGGACACATGTTCTGTGGAGCTTATTAGATTTTTTTGGAATTTCCGTGAGACAAATTAATGGAAATTGAATCGTTTTCTTTGTAACAGTCAAGTGCCCAATTCAAATATTTTTTATTTAAAAAATGCCTTTTAAAAATTAGTTTGGAATTCTGGATGATTGATTCAAATTCGAAGCTTAAAAAATATATTTCTACATATATTATAGTTGTTTGAAAGACACATTTCGTTTGGTTTCCAGCCATATCCATGACCTTTTCAATCAAATTTTGTATTCTCAATTATTCATTTGAGAATGTAAACCACTCCTTTTTAAGGCTTGAACTGGACTTCCTTATTTGTGTGGGTTCTGTTATCAGGATGAAAAGTCTTTATTGATAAATCAAATTGCAAGCCATCTAGTAACAACCACTATAGAAAACTTAATGGATCTTATGCCAAGTGATCACTTAGTTTTGTAATGTGTATAAGTAATAAGCACTTATTTTCTTTTAATGGTTGAATAATGATGACAACTAATGGCTTCACTATCAAATTTAATTCAAAGAAAAGCTGAATGAAAAGGACAAAACCCTTCAACATCCCAGGATGGGTTAATGGAAAGAGCCGGCTCCTTCTCTCTTTCTTCTAGGCCGGATCTTCTAAAACTTACATAGAAATACACCCTTCATGGCTTTAAAAAGAATTTTCATATCCAATGCGATTGAAGGGGATTCGTCCTCTGATCCATATGGAAAACCAAATATGAGTATGTCGGTAAGGTCGCGTGTGAGCTGTGAAAAAAGGTTTACATACTGAAGGAAATATTTTATCTTGTATTAAAAATTCTTAAATGTATAAAATACTGAAAAAGTATGATACCTCATTTTTTATAATAGTCGGGCTCATCCTCGAAGGGCTACTGTTCTACATGATAATATAAAAAAAAGATTTTAGGAATAGATAATAGAATTATAAAATTGAAACTGTTAAATTACCCTGGTTTTGAGTAAACAATGATTTTAGATCCACCGTCCCATCAAGGTTATAAACAATTGAGCGCAAAGGAGGATATTGTAAAAGAGCCATTGTAGCAACTTTAGATGCAAAATTCTGGCAATTTCGCCGCTTGGTGAGCAATTGCATACACCTCTGCTGCCATTAATGACATCTTTGTAGCTTTGAAAATTTTCCACAAACCAAGCAAAGAGATTTCAGCCCTTACCTATTCTACATTTGTAAGAATTAGGAACTATTTGGCACAGAAGGAACCAAAAAATATTCAATGAAAGTTTAAGAGCAGAGTAGGAAAATACGTTCGAAAGAGGGATCAAATTGGTGTTTCTCTACTGATTTTTTTAAAATTGAAGATACGCGAACGCATGCAAACGCATCGCCTCTATCATCCAAACTCCATTCTGGTATTTGTACTATCCTTAAATTGCTAAGTGGCTATGCAATCTTGCTCTTCTCATTGGCCAGTCAATCGAATCTGACCTTTGTAAAATCAAGCCTGCAAGCATTTTTAATTACAATTATTTTTTTACCTTTCCCATTTTTCTGGTAGCTGACTTGAAGAAAACATCATTTTTAATTATTAAAGCCCTGTGTGAAGACAAATTTGGCTTCAAGCTATTAAAACCGCTCAAAAGCTTTATCGTTCCAACAAAACATTGGCTCGTTGATTTTAATGAAAAATTTATTCCTAAAATATGTTCTTATATTGTGTTTTTTATACTCACTGCGACGAACAAACAGAAATGGACATTTTGGACAGAACCCATAGTATTCCTTCAATGACTGTTTTTTTCTACTAGTGAATCTTAATCAGGTTGCAGCTTCTCCCTAGGTTATCACGCGGCCCACATGAATTTCCCCATTATATCTATTTTCATATTTACTTCCTACATGTTAGAAAATAAAATAAAGGGTTAATCAAAAGGTTAGCCAACATTAGAAACCCACTTCTTTCCTAACACGTTTCGCATCCAAATTATTCTTTTTGGGGGTGAAGAGTAATTCCCTTTTGGCGTGGAGAAAATTCTTCAGCTACGTTTCTAGCAACAGTAGATTATAAGTCTAAGAGTTCAGGTTTAGTCTGCTAAATCAGTTTAGAACAAACACGTCTCTAACCTCACCAAAAAGACGAATGCTACTACCGATCCCATTCCGTTTTCTTAAGTCTTGAACTTTCCATCAGAGGCTTTAGAGTCGGGATTGTTCATTTGACGACCCTTCAAAACAGCTCTAGCTTAAAAGCTGGATCGCTTACATCGAAAAGTAGAACGCATTGACATGACCCAGTTGAACATTGCTTCGTCAAGTGCCCGGTTTTTTCTTGATCCTCTAATTTCTTGGAGCCTGGGCTAGCTTGAAATAAATCTTCTTTGATAGAACCAGACGAAGAAATAAGCATTTGAACACTAGATATTTTTCACCTTGCACTCCTCAGGCAGGGTCTTAACTAAAAGCTTCAGATTATTCTCCTTTATCTCAACGATATCCAGCTTTTCTTCACTTGTCAAATCAAATATTGGAAGGTTCTTTTTTATTATTCGCACTAATATTCGAAAGGTCAAAAACTTCTGTGTTTTGTTTTAAAATTATGTGCTGTGCAATTTTATATAATTAGATACTGTCGGATTAATTGAGGACTTCTTATCCAAAGATTCCGGGCAACGATAAAGAATAATTGATTTTGTTTCTTATTTTAAAGCAAAGCGAATCATACAAATATTTACTTTTACCAATCCGACTAAATGTAATCATTTCATAAAAAAAAACTTTGCAATAATAGAGGAAAGTTGCAGTTTTCCAACAATTCAATACTAAGTGAGCCCTTCGATCCTTTGATACAAAATTTAAAAAACGACATGTTAGGTTCCAGGAAAACCCAATTTCGCCGACAACTTTCAATAAAATTTTTTAATAATTTTTCAGTCCTCATAGATCAAGAAGTGCAATTTTACAGTTAGACAATGTTGCGCTCTTATTCAATTTGCTTCGATTTTTTAAATGTATAATTGAATCGAAATAATTAAAGGGCCAAACAATTTATTGAATGTTAAATCGATTTTAATTTTCAGATATCGAAAATCATTCGTATCTCACTAATTAAAAACGAATTATCGAATTCTTAAGACCTAACAAAGAATTAAAAAATGTCATAATTAGAAGTAGGATTTTTATTAGTTACATTATGAAAAAAGCTTAGATTTTACAAGTGAGGTAAGTCGTGTGTCATCGTGACCATTTTAAGTGGCTATCCGATCTTTTTTTGAATTTGTTATATGGAGGGGGCTTTCATTTTTATCGAGAAAAAAAAACAGAAGACTACTTTTAATTGTTGTAAATCATCAGAATTCAAAACTTTTTCTTTGTTTAATTACTAAGAGAAAAGCTTCAAACTTATTAACAACATATTTTCTTTGCTTATATCCACCATTTTTCCTTCGTCCTTGGTAGGAACAAATGAAAAAATAGGAAAATAGGAAAATAAAGGGACAATCATCCGAAAAATAATTTGGAACCATCATTAAGATGTAATTTTTGTGATTATTTTCTACAACAAATTTTTTTCTTGAATAAAATGATAAATCTTTAACAAAATTTACTTTTTTTTAAATAAATTGGGACTCACTGAGGGTTGATTAAAGTATTACAAGGCTGTTATTATTTATGGGTGCTATTTATTTAAAAAATGTTAAACAAATATATATTTAGACATTAGAATGAATCGTGATTCCATGGGCCGGCTAGTTAATTTTTGCCAGACGCATTCTAATATACTTTATGATAGGGGGTGGGGGTAGAGAACCAATCTATGTACGAAATGATTCGCATTATCATTTGGTATTTAGATAATAAATGCGTAATGCGGGAGATATCAGTTAAATTCGGTCGCACGATTTCGATCGTGTTGAGAGTCATAGATTGCTTATTTTCAATACTAGAAGAAAATCACTATCTATTTATCAAGTTGCCAGCTCTTCGGGCCTCTCTTGCAGTTGAAACTGCCTTTTCTAAAAGAGCGAGGTTTCCAGGGATCGTTGGCGCTATGGATGGCACTCACATTTTCATTAAGTGCCCAAAAGAAAACGGAAACGATTATCTCAATCGTAAAATATATCATTCTCTAAATGTGTTAGCCTTCGTGCTCCCTGATCTAGGTTTTCCTACACCTTTGTAGGGTATCCAGGAAGGTAATGATCGTTTCCTAGTATCGGTTATTCATAAATATACTAAAGTTGTCATAATTTTTTTTTTCTTTTTGGTGTACACGATGCCCGAATATTTTATGCATCTAATCTTGGTCAAAAAATCCAAAATGATCCAAATTCTCATTTTTCAAATTCGAAATTCCATCTTCTCGGAGATTCAGCCTATCGACCCTCTGCTTATGTCAGTCCAGCCTTCAAACGCACCATTGCTAGGCGATACCATAATCCACGAGTATTCAATATAAAGGCTTCTACAACTAAAATCGTCATGGAAACGTTAAATCAGTCTGGCGCCGTCTCCTCCACAAAAATACAAAGGTGCAGAAGGCAGTCAAGATTATCGTATCTAGTTTAGTTCTACATAACTTTCTAATTATGTGTGGTGAACGTGGGGGTCAATACCCTGGCATTATTCGGAGTGTTCGTAAACAAGCAAGGTATAATAACGATCATGATGATGAATATTTTGACCATCTCACAGGAGAAGAGAAACGGACTGAGTTCGTTGACTTCTTATATTCTTGACCAATAAAAACAAGACTTATGTGCCGTTTTGTACGACACAATGAAATAATTTCGGTGTGCTCATCTTCAAGTAATTGATTTTTATTATTACGTGCTCAAAATATAATTTATAAACAACACTAAAACCCCGCTAAAAAATACAAATATACATGTTTTGTCCGGCAACTGGTTGTCGAAACCCATAAAAAAGCTTACGTTGAATTCTCTACAGTCTGCACAGAGTACAAAGGTGTTCCATCTCACAGTACAGCCAAAGTTCAAGTCAGGAACAGGGACAATGTGTAAAGAGCTGGAAAAAATTACTTTTTACTGTTCGCATGTCCGGTATCGCCCTCAGTTGTTTTTCTGATTCTCTCCTCTCCCCGTCTCCCGATTTATTATTTTTGTATGTGACATTCTAAAAATCAGAAAATGTCATCTGCATCTCCCAAAGCCCAAAGCTGCGTCTGGGACGTTCTTACGAAATATATGAAACATGCGGAAGCAATCGAAGACGATCGTAACCGGCTCTCACACAATATCAATAACACTCAAGAGGTGATCGAGAAAATTGAGAGTTTATATTAGTAGAGCTTCAGTCTCTCCAGCAGCTACTCATTGAGTCAGATAGTGAGAAAGCTGAAGCCCAGCTCGCTGCACAACACTACAAGTACCAATTAGAACACCACATAATTTATTCTATACTACTTCTACAACTTTTATTCCCTTGTACTAAATGATTTTCTCAATGTCATTACAGGTGCTGCAAGGAATCAGTTGAATCTAGTCTTGTAGATTTTGTGAAAGAGCGTGATCAGTTCAAGGAGGAAAACTTGTTCTTGCACCAAAAACTTCAATTTGAGCAAAAAGCTAGGAATAACCGAGACCATATTCTGTTAAACAATAAAGAAGAATTCGCTTTCAGAAAGAAGTATGATTGTGGGATAAATAAAATATAATAAAATATTTTTTTACAATTTTACTGTTATTCAGATAAAGAAGGTGTGGAAGAACGTGCAAAGTGACAATCAGAGCAAGCTGGACGATTGTTTCGGCAAATTAAAGGACAGCTTTCAGAGCCGTTTAGAAGAAGCCTTCAAGTACCTCACGGACCGTCATCAAATGGGAGATAACGCTAATCAGTCTGATTTTCGCAAAATGGATTCCCTCGCTAAGGAGAATGCGAGTTTCAAGGTAACTTGCTTTTACATTTATATCTTGTTTCATGATGAAGCACTAATTTTTTATTTATCTACATATACTTTTTTGGGTTATATTGATACGCTTGAAATGTCATTGGATCAAGCCAGATCTTTTGCATTAACTAGCCAGGTCAATGAAATTGAAGCTGGATTGCCTTAACAGACAAGGTCGACGAAGCTGAGATGGAATTAGATGAATGTCGAAAGCTTCTTGAAATCGAAATCTGTAAGTAAATCTTTTCACTTCCTTTTGTATTCATTGTAGTTAATTAAAGAAACTTTTTTTTTCTTGATTGACTCCGAATGACAGGATTAGCAATTGTGATTTATCGCGTGTTCGCAAGCGGAAGCGAAAATTCCTGAATCGATCGCTGTGATAGCATTCTCAATACAAAATAACTTCAAGATGGTTATGCACTGAGAATATCAATCTTTGACAATTGCAATCGCTTACATCCCTTTTCTTATATCTTTTGTTATGGTTATTTTGCCCATGGCGTTTTTAAGCTTCTCACGTGTATGATGCACGATTTTGGTAGAAATATTTGTGAAATTAAAATTTATTTTATAGTTTCAAGACTATCCGTAGACCTCGTGGTCGTCTCATGGTAACAAATAGTCACGGATCTCTCCCATGATGTACGGTAATGTATGATGATCCTCGATTGGGCCCCAATTTTCTTGTTTCAAATGCAGGAATATTTATTAAAATGCAACGTAGGTATGCTTGGAATTGATTACAATACCGACAAAAATATAATCGTGATAACGATAATTTGCGACACTTAATTTTTTACGCATTATATAGAAAATAAGCAAAGAAGTTTATTTTTTAAATTGGAACTGAATAAAACGTCTAAAAAGTAATGGTATCTGCTCATTGATATTATTGATTACGTCTATCGATGAAATTTTATCCTCAATCGATACCAAGTTTTAAAGGGATTGTCCAGTAATCGTAAATCATCGCAAAAGTATCTATTTATACTATTTCATCGACAATCGAAGCGATTTTAAAATCGCTAATCGAAATGCATTTGAATAGACAAGGTTTGGTAGCCACATTTCAAGTTTGGCAAAAAGTTTTAACGTTTAGATATCTAGTTTCCGTCAAAGAATTTCGTATTGAAAATTCCAGTCTTCGACATCTTGCTTTTTTTTTCAAACAAACCTTGGCCTCGAATGTCCCAGTAAATGAAAATATTAATCATTGCCTTACTTGGAATGTGTTGGTTTTTTTCCATAAAATTGCCACCAATTATATGGACATTATGACACGGTTTCTGAACGGAATTAACAGTTTTTGAAACTCACGAGATTCTTTTTATCAGTTTCACAAACAACTAAAGTGTATTTGTAAACACCAAAACATTTTTTTTCGTTTACAACCGATTAAAATCGTTTTGATAATCTAATTCAAAAGATAAATATGTGTTACCATTCAAATACATGATATATTCTCGATGAATCCTCTTCTCCCCTCTCCTCTCGTCGATAAATAATTTATTGGATAAATTAATTTTAAAAAATACACAATAAAGAAAATATTTTCATAGTAGATGTTCATAAATACATAATTCTAATTTTTAAAAATCAAAATCTTAAGAAAATATATAGACTACCTGCTTGAATTTGATTTGTGTTTTGTCTGCTTTCTCTTTGGCTTCAAGTAGCTGAACCCACTCCAAATCATAGAGATCCTGAATTTTTACGCCTTCAACTACGCTTTAAAAAAATTCAAGTATAGGGCCATTTTTGAAAAATTGTTTGTGATACATTATTGTATCTTATGAATAGAGTTATAAAAATAATAGTAAAACATGAAAATACTTAGATATCAGAACGTTTTTTCAAGATCTTTAATAGTTTACTTATCGTTCTCTCTCTTGACCGAGATCTAAATAGCTGATTGATGTAACTCGTCCAGATAATTTAAATCAGCTTGTTAGCAGATCAACAAAGACAGAATTAAGATTATTATCATACAGAAAAAAAGACAAAAAGACATTTTTTTTATTTGTTAAATTTTCCACAAATAAAATTTTCTCTCCGAGAAAAAATTATAGTTCAAACATCTTCATCAACCTGTTCCAAGGTCTCCATAACGCTGATCAAATCGACAGGATTTTCAAAATCAAGGCCTTATGAAATTCTGACTCCAAAGCCGATGATGATGGAAATTTCAGCGAATGGAAATAGTGCGTTTATAAAGAAGTTAGGAGAGAATACCAATGTAAGGCCATATAGCGGTGGAAAACCGCGCTGAGGCAGTCCTATTCGCAAAAAATTGAAGTTCTCTCTTCTTAGTCTTCGGAGAATAGATGTGACAGGGCTGCCACACTTCCTTTATATGCCATTTTTTCACTGTGTTTATTTTTTCTTTAAATATTTCCTTTTGTCGAAATAAGGATGATGTGAAAAAAACTTCATTTTTCTAGGATTTGTTTTTTCCAAGGATCAGTTTTTTTGTGTAGAAATTATTTAAAAGCAAAAAATTAGTATTTCGAACGGTATTTTTCTCCTCATTTTAGGTTTATTTGGCTAGATTGAAGTGTTGTTATCTTTAAGTACCTTACTACTGCGCGCTCCTTGGGACCTTAGCGCCCTCTACCGAGACTCAGTCTATATCAAAACATATTCACCTACTACTGCACGGTCTTTCGGACCCTGCCGGCTTCAACCGAGACCAAGTCTATACAAATACAGTATACCCTAATACTGCGCGCTACTTTGGACTGTGTCGGCTTCAACCGAGACCAAGTCTATAAAATTATTATTTCCTACTACTGCGCGATCCTTTGGACCATGACATATCTTTTTTCAACCCAGTTCATATATATAATGACACAGCCAACTAGTTTTGATCTAATAAAAGCACCCTTTCTACCGGAGTTGTCCCGGGAGTCAGGGCTTGAGTGCATGTATTAGCTCTAGAATAACCACAGTTATCCAAGTAGGATTTGTGATTTAAGGAACCATAACTGATATATTGAGTCATTCATTCAATCGCTCATTTATTTAACTCATCATTCATTCCCTTAATTAAATTCTGTGTTGGTTTTCTGAGTTGGTTTTCTGGGTTTATCATTCACTCACGCATTTATTTCAATCATCATTTACTCGCTCATTTATTCAACTTATAATTCATTCCCTTAGTTAAATTCTGTGTTTGTTTTCTGAGTTATTTTCTGTGTTTATCATAATTATTTTTTCGGTCGAGTCCGCCGTGCAAGTGGGATCGAGTCCGCCGTGCAAGTGGGATTGAATCCGACCAAATTTTGTTTTTTTAATATTTCAAAACTTTTTTTTTATTTTTTTATTTTTTTAAAACATTAAGATTAAGATGAAATAAGTGTTAAAAAGACGAAATTTGTTTTCTGGATTTTAATCCGGTTTTCCTTAATACTAAAAAAATGAGACGAAAAAGGGAGATAAAAGATAAAAAAAAGAAAGACGAAAAAAAATTCTGGATTTAAATCCTATTTCCTTAAATACTAAACTTAAAAAACATTAAGATGAAATAAGTGTTAAAAAGACGAAAAAAAATTTCTGGATTTTAATCCTGTTTTCCTTAATACTAAAAAAAATGAGACGAAAAAGGGAGATAAACGATAAAAAAAGAAAGACGAAAAAAAATTCTGGATTTAAATCCTATTTCCTTATATACTTCTAGAAATTGAACGAAACAAATGACATAAAAGATGAAATAAGTATAGAAAAAAAATCCATCCATTGTTTTGCTTTTTTCACTTAATCCACGCTGACCAATTCCTGCATCTGATTGACCAACCCCCGCAATCTTTCATTGCGTCGCCTGAGGTTCTCGATTTCGCGGTCTTTTTCCGCCACACTTTGCTGAAGGCGAAGATTGGCCCGGCATTGAGCGATGAATTCTCTTCCCCAGCAACTGATTCGACGAAGACGCAGATGAAATTTCTACAAATTTGGGGGACAAGCTAACCACAAAAAGCACGATTAAGATGAGTTTAATCAAGGCACCGCATCTCATTTAAGTCAAGCCCGCACACCAGTATTGCTGGCTTTTATGCTGAAATCGTAGCGATGCCCTGATCTTTGGCACGAATATTCTCAAGATTTTCAAGATTTTATTCATTTGATCAGATCTATAATTTTTTGGTATCTTTAAGACTCCTTGCAACTTTGGAACGGCCAATTCCTGGCCAAATTTGACTAGGATATACAATCTTTCTTCTAATCCCCGCAAGCATTCGGATCAATTGGGAACCCCAGTGGATAACTGTGTATTGATTTTTGTTGATTTGAACATAAAAACTTTAAAACCAATCAAGTGAATTAATCAGCAATATTCCATCAAAATGAATGAGGATGGTTGAGCTATTTTAAATATGTCCATATCGAATACTATAGTAGGTAACTCAGTAACTTAATCGGCATCAGATCGGTGGGACTAGTGGAACCCAAGACCTTTTTTTTATTTCCGAGGTTGGTTTTCAAGGTTATGTTGACGTTGAATAATAAGGAGTATTCCTAATTAAAGGTTCTTATTAAATATAATGAGTATTCAATAAATAAAATTAACGATAATGAGTATGAAATTGAGATAATTAAAGACTATTTTGAGAAATACATCTCCACTTTAATTTATTGTTCTGGACCAAATACCAGAATTTCTTCTGGTATTTGGTCCTTTTCCCTTTTTCAGTTGAATTTATGCTAGGCTTTGCCATGCTTGAAAATAAAATTAACTAGATAGAAGAAAACACATATACAGTAGATCAAAATTTAATTCGTAGTATCAAGAAAAAAAAACAGATTTGTAAATAACACTTCCGGATCACTTTCTACATTAGTTTTGTGAGCTACTGGCCATAAAGTACATAAAAAAGAAATAAATATTTTTCTAGGATTTGATACTTGTGAACCACATCATCGTACATAGTTCTAGAAAAAAATCATCCTACACTTTTATTGTTTCATTTTGATGTAGTATTATCCATATGATATACCTTCTATAACGACGTTAAATTTGACTAAGAGGTATTTGGTCGCATTGCGATTGAAGAAAAATGAAATGAAATTATTGATCCAACTTTCTTAAAGTTATTTTGTGGTATTTAATATTTAGTCCCATTTGAATTATGAATAGAAATAACTTTTATTTTATTTTAAATGGTCTTTCAAATTTACATCAGTAACAGCATCAAATTGGAAAAAGTGAAACCAACAACAATATTAAATTAATCCTTTATGTTTCATTTAACATTTTCCTGGGATGAAGGAAATTTGGTAGTTTTGGTTTCGGGGAAGTTGATTATGTGGAAGGTATTGTAAAGATTTGAAGTTGGATTTACCAGGTACTTGTGGCAGTCCTTGTGGAACATTTAAAATTCCTCTTTCGTGATATAGACTTCTTAGTCCTTCCATAGGGGGGGGGGGGGGAGAATACATAATAACAATCATAATGTAAAAAATACACGCAGCCAATCTGTTCTTAGGAATTCCTGTTATTGGATTTACGTCCCTTCTCATTAACTCTCTTTGTCATCTGGCTTAAGTTTTGGTATCTTTTGCCATGGGGTGGTATTCCACGGAAAGGCGGATTAATTCTACATTAATCCCAATGCGACTAGCTCAATTAGGCTGACCAGTTAATTTCCATTAAGAACGTTTTCGAATGCTTCTATACGTCAATACGTGTAGTGGTGAAATGTTAAGTTAAAAACTTGCTTAACAACTGTGTTATTTACCTTTTTCAATTAAGTGCTTTTTAAATAAATAAATGATTGTGAGATCAATAACCTAGTTAATCCTTTTAACAAAAGCGAAATACAGAGCGAAAAACTCCTTTTTTAGTTACGTCAAACAAGAGACCTTCCAAATCCAATTCTGAATCTTCTTCTGCAAGGTTTTTATTTTTAACAAATTGACAATATATGCGCACTACCGAAGTGATAATTTCAAAACTGGGAACTCGGTGGTAAATCGAAGCAAAGATGTGGAACGTGTGGTGTAAGCATTCTGAAGAGAAAAGAGTAAAGAGATGCAAATTAACAACGCTGGATTAAGAGCTCAAGTATGCTAAGTCAAATTATCTCATCGCGTATGTAAAAATTCCAATCCAAAAATAGAAGCACACAAAGATGAGACCTAATTTCTTCAATTTTTTTTCAGGAGCGCATCAAGAGCGGCAGGAATCCAAAATTGATCAATTGGTTTGAAATAAGTTTCTAAGAAGAGAGGATACCTGCTATAGCTTCGTCTTTGGTGGCATAATCACTTATCACTTTTAAGAATGAGTGAATGCTATTCTTGATTTTTAAAAAAAAAGTAATGAGAATCTTTTCTGTTAACTGTGTATTCATGTTGAATACCTCATCTCTACAAGCGAACGCCTGAAGTGGCCTTGTGCTGGGAAAGTTGGCGCCTGCTTAGATTTGGAAATTTGAAGCCAATTCATGTTAAAAAAAGTGGTCATTTAACAAACAGCCTGTAATGAAGATCGGCAATCGACAAACTTGATGTAGAAAAGGAGTGCTGTTTCTCTGAGTTGAAAAGATGCCGCCAAATGCTCGATGGTAAGCATTGATGAATTGATTAGCATTCATCTCCATGACGATTCTGATCCACCTGTAATGCTCATTTCCGGTGTGATGGTATGGATTAGATGCAACTTAAATTTGATTTTTATATAGTAAGTCACACTGTATGACTGTAGTCCTTCAACATCCCGTCCATGTGTTAACTGGGCATCCTTTTATCCGGGAAACGTGGATGGACATAAACGTGACACCAAATACCAGTTCCATGTTTTCATTGGGGGCCTGAGGGAATAGGAATATTTGATGAGGCCTTATCAACGAGTTGGTAAAGCAGCCAAAAATATCGTGTACCCAACCGCAAAATGGTGCACCTATCATTTCACTGTTATTGAGAACTATGGCTAGTTCAATTTTGGATTATATGTATATAATCAGGGAATTCAGTTATTAAAAAAAATTAAGGTGTTATATTTTGTGATTTTAACTATTCAGTAAAAAAACAAATTGAAGAATTTAAGTAAAATAATGTTTGATAGTATGTTTACGAGTAAATGATGGCACAATGCTGGGATACGGTACCGGTATTACAGCTATCAAGGTTTATTGTTTATTTCACATATCTAGATGCTGCATTGAGAAATGTTGATTGAATCCGTTTTAAATATCATTACAAATATCGCTTACAGAAAAATCATTGCCTTCGTAAACATTAATTTGCAATGGACAATATTTCATTTTATACAGAGTAGGAACAGTAAACAAATCCATAATAGTTTCCTTGTGCATAGATTGCCGGTGTACACTAATGATCCAGAAGGTAGACCAATCAACAGGTAGACATCAAAATTGTTTTGTTGGTATATGCTTCCATCTTGTTATCCACGAAGCCGCCTGAAATGAACCATTTACATAATTTTTTAAACCAAATTGTCAATTACTTGAACGAAATTGTTCCACTGTTCATGGAGGCTGATTCTACAAATAATGCATTTTCTAACGGATAACGGCAAAGAAGGCAACCCTCTTCCATTCCTAGAACGGTTTCGATCAAAACGATTGGTTCAATGTATGGTTGATAGCCAGTCGATTTGTTCAGTACCTCAAATATCATCTCCATCGGATTGTTGGTTAAATTAGCCATGTTTAAACTGTGTAAATCATTATAAATCTAAATTTAATAATATAATTATTACTAGTTAAGTACATTATTTTATATTATTTTGATTAAAAAACATAGATACTGTAGCAAAAGGTTTTCTGAGTTTTAGCTTAGTATGGAGGAGAAAGATAGCGAAGTCTGTCAATGTCCATGAGAAGGTTTTTATTGAGGCAAATGCTGGCTTAACATAAACTGTTTCTAGTATTCTTATATTCTTTGAATCTAGTACAAATAGTTACAAACAATTTGTTTTTCAAAACCAGTGTTATTATCAATTTTTTTTTCATTATACCTCTATTATTATAATTATGGTTCTACAACAAAATCATTCAAATTTTTTCGTAGAATGTCAATTTATTCTTCGAGTTTGTCTACATTCTTATAAGTGGCATTTTCGTTATCTCAACGAAATCGGTAATTCATCTTATTTAAAAAAATGGAAATCTTAGTCGTCTCGAAATATATGATATTACGATCGGTGTTAACAACAATGATTCGTTATTTTATTATGATAATAATTTTACGTAACTCATTTTATTAACGAAATCCGTAATTCATCTTATTTAAAAAATGGAAATCTTTATATGATATTGCGATCGGTGTTAACAACAATGATTCGTTATTTTATTATGATAATAATTTTACGTAACTCATTTTATGTTAACTTTATTCATAGATTTAGACAGTTAATTACCGAAAAGGGTTCCAGGTTGTAATTTTGCCAATTCGTCCGAGTCTGTGTAATTATGAAATTTGATTGCTGGAAATCCTTTTTCCTAGCCAATTTCTTCTACCTTTGTAACAATGTGTATTATTTATCTACTATCTAACCTTTGTGCTATTGTTGCATGCAACGTACTGCCGTGTTGCAAGCGTAAACACTTTGCTCCAATGTCCTTGACAGCGTTCCCATTTGATTTCTGAAGTTGACTTTCGATCTTGAAAAATGATAAATTAATTGTTTGTTTGTTATTTTAAATAATTAATTAACCTTTATCTCTTGGTATTGTGTTGTAAATTTTTGCCATACCTGAAGGATGGCGACGTTGGTATTGCAATCCATGACATGTAGGGAATTAAGTGAAAACTCCTTTGCTTCCTTGCTCTTCGCCTCTTTTGACAAGATGAGCGATTAGTAAATTTCTTTTACATTCGTCTTGGCTCTCATAAAGTAGTGATACGAAATTTAGATTAACTTTATTACTTGTTGTAAAAGCATATGTTTCCGCTAGAGGCATTTGATGACTTGTTTTTACCATACTTCGTTTACAAGGTTTACTATATACCCCATCTCACTGTAGGGTTGCGTCGCACTCTACCCGACTCACTCAACGGAAGATCGTTGGAACAGGTTTTTTTTTGGGGGGGGGGGGGGGGGGTGCTCTAAAAATCGGCCAGCTTGCCTGTTTGTACCAAACACTGCATATTTGCTGTGAATAGCAAAAAATTGCTAATTTTTTGCCTATCAAGCCGGCCATGTCACTTATGGCGACCAAGGGTGCTGGTAAACACGAGGTTGCAGCTGCTCCAAGAATTAAGCCAACAACAAAACTGGATGGTTTGTCAAGTGTTCCTGTTGAATCGCAACCCGGAGGCCCACCAAAGCTTGCTACTGGTAAACCCTTCGCTCTGCGTCTACCAAAATCTGATGTCCCATGGAAACCTCCTCCATGGAAGCCATCAGGTATAGTCAAACCTAAAACGGCTGAAACTCTTTATCGTGGAGGCAAAGGAGAATTTCTGCGTGGAGCCCTTTCGATCACCAAAGCCCACAGCTGGTCCATCCAAACTAGCAACTGCTCAAAGTGGACAACCTCGTGGAGGTGCAGCTTTCACTAAAGAGAAATCAAGTCGTGGACCACCTGCGCCTCCAGATCCACCAACACCTGAAGCTGACCCCAAACCTGTTTGGCTTTCTGGACAAACTCGAGCTCATGGACAAAAGGCCTCTCCCTTATGTCAAATATATCTCGAAAGTCTAGTTTTTTCCATATCAATAAGTTTCTTAGTGTTTTTGGGGCGCCATGTTGAAGCAAAATTGCAAGAGTTGCTTAGCAGGCCAAACGACTAAAGCCAACTACTTTTACATAGACTCGACTTTCGACAGTTGATAATGAGACAATGATGTTGTCTACTTCTTGGTCCACTCCACTCGCTCATTTCCTTGCCAAATTTGTTGTAGAAAAAGTCGTCTACAATAAATAAAAAAGGGAGAATCTCATTCGTTTTTAGAATTTTTGGTCCACACTTACGATGTCTCCTGGCATATTCACACCTCATACGACAGTGACGAGAAAAGTCTTTCTCTGCACTCCCAGTCCAACTATATGTAAATTTGAATAAATAAAAATGGAGTGGCATTGCGTAATAAAGACGATAATACCTGAGACGTTTGTAAGGGACGGCTTAAGTGACCAAAAAAGCTTTCGTTCATCTCGTAATCCATCTTCATTTAAAATATAATAAAATACATGAACAGAATGCTTACTATTACGTTACCAAACAAAGAGAAACTTACATACGTTTTCACATGATGATGGAGATTTCCTGGAGGATGTTGTAAGACTTGTAAAGGAATAACCATAAATAGGGCCTGGTACAGCCACGTTGTAAACAAGATTTTTTCGACACCATAGCTAATAGCCGGGACTGGAAGATGAAATATCGACGCATGCATATGAGGTCCAGCTGCTCAAGGGACTACTGTGAGTGCGACAACATCAACTAAAATGGCAAGTGAAACAATTATTTAAAATTCTTAAGCAAGAATGGCATGGTTATCTAACAGTAGTACACTACATCCGCCACATTTAGCCGGCCCAGGGCACCAACAATCAAGTGCGTCTAAATGCAAAGAGACGCTGAAGTGCTCATGACGCTCGCCCTACTTTTATACGGAACCGATAACAGATTTCCAACACACGTGCATAGCAGATCATATCGTAATTCAGGATATGAACGGAGCTGTTAATAATTGGAACTTTACTTATTATTCTATGTTACTTATAAAGACTGACAATCTAAAACACCCGCTGCTTACCAGTAGATCCCATCACTGCTTTCAGCCGGGTCCGCCATCCGTTGCTGAATAAGCGACGGTTACCGCTAGCAAGTGCAGCCTAACAACGACAACATAGCCATCCGTAGGTTTGCTGGATGGAGCTCAACCATTGAAATGTTAGCCCAAATCCGTCGGCATTTTCAGCAAGCAACAGTGCGTTAGCAAACACACGTGGTGGTAATATACAAGTTTATCAGAGACGGATAACGTCCGACCCCTCTAATCTCCGTGGTAGCCGGCCATTGTGCTTATCATTCCAAAAAACTTGCGGTGTTACCTAGGTTGTTCCAATAGAGATTCCATAGATGAGCTAGTTTTTCTTTTGTATATACTTAATTAAAATCACACATACCTATATCGCGTGCATACACCCAAGCATAACAATGTTCCTTTCCCGATACGTGTTTTCCAAAAATCAGTAACTAATAATGATAAGTATAGTGTATTTCATATAGCAGCTCGACTGTGCAGGAAACAACGCTGACGGAGGAAAAAGGAGCTTGCAGTATCGCCATGCAGCCTTGCTGGCATCGCTAAGACGTTGGATCCCTCTGCTGATCAAGTAGTTCCAGCTTCAAGCCGGTTAATATCCAACTTGATTTGGGTCTCGGGACTTGATTAAGGCTTGCATCCGATAAGAGCCACTAATAGTGCATCCTGGGGTAAATTCAATAAATTAAAATGTATAATTTCCAACCACAGTGATGATGCTATTTTATTGGGGCGCCGTATTCAGTTTAGAAAGAGAACACTCTAGGTTAACAAAGTTTAAGTAAATATCGACAAAACGAAATATATAAGTATGTATCGACAAAAAATCTCCTTGGAAGAAGCTACTCCTTTCCCTAGTAATAGTTATTTGTCCATTCATCTTGACTGAGAGTAAAATTGCTTAATTCACATTAAAGTTCTGACACAGGTAATACAATGTTTTACCCGTGTATATAATAATATATTATATACGGCCTATTACTTAAATACAATGTTTTACCCTATAAAAAGACATAAAACTATGTCACTCACATTTTTTTCTCGACGACGTCTTCAGAGGATTCCTGCGCCTGCAGCCATACTTAGCGAAAAGTGAGAGGGCAGTCACCCTAATATAATGTTCTGCCGATTTTTTTTATTTATTCCCCTTTTAAGATCCTTCAATCTACTTGAGAATGAAAGAAGGAGAAGTTTAATGCATTTCATATCCTGGTCACACCCTCTTTGTATAGTGTCACACCAAGCTGTAAAGTAACGTGTTTTTATCAGTTCTTCTACGGTTTTCAGCACACCACAATGGATGAGAGAACATCGGCTTATTATAAAGAGTTTAACTTTGATTTGGACGATTCGGCAGGCTAACATTACTTGATGCAATCGAGGTAACAAAATCGACCTTTTCCACCAAACAAGTTCAATTCTGAAGGAAATGACCTATCCGCTCGCAGACCCCAAATTACGGTGCTTATCATTTTTCGTTAACACCAGAAACACAGCGGAGCTTGCATCACCAGGATAACAGTGCTACGAGCAGGCAACTACCGACAGCTGTTGAGAGCAGATGGCCGCCAAGTGCCTCCGGGTTGCCGCAGATATCTCAGTAGACCGGGCGAACAGGTGACATCGGTTCAAGCACTTCACGACCTCAGTTCCACTTCAACCACTGCACCAGATCCGGACATCCAAGAGATACGGCGTATTATTCACCAGCCGCTAACCACCTTCATCGTCCGATCAGAGAGACCAGCTATTCCGGCCTTCGAGACTGATGGAGAATCATTCAATTTGAAAGCTCAGTGCTACATTTGTCGACACCTCTTCAATCTCGATAACAGTTGCCCAAGAAATTTTCTGCGCCGGCGACCCGAGCGAGAGGTTGCTGACTAACAGTGTGAGATTTTTTCTCCCTGCGTATGAGAGTTAAAAAACACTCTCACACTATCTAAGGAGTCACTCCGTTCAACTATAGACTTATTACGTGAAGCCGATGATTAGTTAGTTTTCCATCTTGTTAGGAAATACGTTAACTATCACAATAGGATAGTAACGATCAACTTTGTGTTCTTTTTGGCGTGTGTACTTCACCGTTTTCATTTCTTGTTCGATACTGTCCTCATCAAGCTACATGGTGCGATTGTGATTTCCCTATATTTTTATGTTTTCTTCTCCCACCTATACAAAATACTTACTTTAAGTGACTCAGCAGGCTACATGATTACATTTTATTTATTAAATTACATGACCCCAATTCATATTTTGTTTTTCCCTACCAAACCTCTATAAGCTGAGAACAGTTTCTTTTTGGATGGAAGGAATGTTATGGCTATTCTGGAGGTCATTACCATCTCTCGGTGAGTCCGTCGTGGGTCAAGTCCCGAAGGAGGGAGACCGGCACGTGTCACGCCACTCTACAGCCACGCCTTTATTTCGGGAACAAAGGAGCCGTCGGTAGTATTTAACCTACTCCCGACGGGCCGCTCCTCGTACTCGATCCTCTAACGGGTTTCCATTTATTTCAGCTCTTATCCACAGTTTCCCTTTACTATATTGTACTGCTTTATTCTTATTACACTCTAGTATTAAAAAATAATCACACGTCTCTTCTCTTTAGCATTATTCGTAATCGTAGACTGTTATGGCGTTATTAACCCCCCCCCCCCCCCCAAAAAAAAAAATCCAATTAAATCTTATAAATGACTCGTAATAGGCTTCAATATTATAACACATTTATAAAATAAAATTTTGTTATCAATGTTTTACAAAGAACACACTTGATATTCGTCGTATAACTTAGCCATATAAGACCAGCAAAATTCCAAGTAAGATACAGTATCAACAACACAAGGTACAGGTAGGAATAACAACATACATTCTCACGGTTTGCATACCACTACATTTATTTTAATCAAACCTTTGGGAAAACAATTAAAAAATCGTAAGTGTAATTCTTAATTGTTACATCTCAGTAGACAAATAACTGGTACCATGTTATCCAAAACCTCTCTACAAAAATAAATAAAATTTGATTGGCATATATTACGTTTTAATGGTCGCTGAAAATTGTCTAAACGACAAATTGTGATGATTTTGAAAATTATAAGTTAACGTAGTCTTCTTGCATTGTCCAACTGGTTAACTGCGCTTCGTTCTCGTACACATTCATATTTCCGCATTTTATTTTTCTTTTATTATTAGTCATATGGACAAAAATCGGTAGATGGTGAATAGGTTCGGCAAGCGTAATAACAACCCGTAGCTGCCATTTTTCCGGAGCTGGGTCGATATCTGCTCCTTGGTATCATTGGTAATTGAAATTTTGTTATATGCTTATTTACAGTTGATAAAGTATTATACGAGGTATAATTCTATAATCCTTTAAGTCTGAAATAATATAAAAAATTACAATAAGACAAGAGAAATATGAGCAGAAAAAATATGAAGAAAGGATAAATAAAAAAAATGCATGGTTGAACTTCAAATGATAAGCATAACACAGCTGCTCTTGCCAGTTGCCTTGACTAGGGCTGGCGCTGGGGCGGTTTTTCCCGAATCCGTTCCGATCCCGATAAAAACCTTTTTTTTTTAACCGACTCGATTCCGTTCCGAATAGATAACGGATTCCCCGAAACTGACCTGAATTTTTTAAAGTCCCGTTCCGTAACTGACAACTGTTCCCGAAAATTAAATAAAAATAATTGACTCAAGAAATATTGCATCATAAATGACAAATATTAGTTCATTTATGATAATTTGTAGGACCAGGGTTCGATACCAGTTTTGGTGTTATATTTTTTTACTAATCAAATTTTGCAGTGATTATCCTGATTGTAATCATGTAATAAATTATGCTCGAAGCGATAAACTAATTTTTTTTATATTATCAGCCGTTTATGATTTACATAAGTATATACAAAATATATTCGTGTAGAGTTCCATTGAATTAGCTTTAATCTGTATTAAAATTCTAAAAGATGTGATGGAAAGTCATCGGGGTTTGAATGTCGAATTATGTTTAATATATTTAGATTTCGCTTGCAATAGGCTAAATTAAAGGCTAACAATGAGCTAAAACAAAAATTTATAGATATAATATATTTATTACTTTCGAAGGTGAGAATGCTCAAGAAATAAATTGCTTTAGCTAATTATGGGCCGATAACTTATAAAACTGATATGACAGAATTTTAAAGGAATAAATAAAAACATACCACTTATTAAAATATCTAACGCATAACCGTTTTTTAATGATGAAAAACGATGACATAACTGGGTATTGAACTTTCAAATCAATTTGATTTTTGATTTAATACATTTTATCTACTTAATTGAGGAATGCTACAGTTCAGTTAATTGTTTTGTCGGATTCTTCCGTTCTAAATTGGTATATTCCTAATGAGATCGGTATTATCCAAAAATAGTCGCAAAACCCCACGGGAAGGAATCAACCGAAAAACATCGGTACGGTTCCGGAACGGAACGGAATATCTATCGGAAAAACCGCCCCGTCAATAATAAAATACCTGTCAATAATACTTTAATGATACAAATCAAATAAAAATTCGGTCAACTCTTGTACAACCATTTCAATTAGCATCAATGTAAAATAAATCTTATAATATTCGTTGTTTAATTCATTAAGGGACTATTGCTTTTATCATAAAATATAATATAATTTTTTTCAGTTGAAATAAAATCATTATACTATAAATATGGATATAGTTTTTAATATGCAACTCCAGGTGGGTAACAGTTGAATAGGGTTAAACCTTGTTGAATCCAGGTGTAGTTATATTTTATTTAAATTTGGCTGCGTGGCTCCATTATTCATAGATAAATAAATACAAATTATAAAATAAAACTTTTATTCAAGTAGTTTGTTCATCTCTTAGATTTTTCTGCATTTTTTCTTAGCGCCGCTCTAGTATGTTGTTCCAAATGGTAAGAAAAAAATGTAGACCAAAAATTAGATTTTAAAAACGAGATTTTGATATCGCGAAACGAATTCAAAGTTTCTTGACCGAGTTGAAATTACTAACTTATAAATTTTTCATAATTTTATGAAAATGTAAACTATTTAATGAATAAATTTTTAAAAATATACTATTAGATCAAAATTTGTATATATACTACAATATACTACAGACGGAGGTTCTAATCCGGTAGCATGGAAATTTCAACCGCGCGCGTGTGTGCGTGTCTGTGTCTGTGTCGATCAGAACTCAATTAATTTAGCACCAAAATGGACAAACTAGGGCTTAAAAGATGCAGAATTTTCCCTCTTTAAACGGTTTGTTATCCGATAAAAAAATATTGAGTTTAAGTTAATTAAGTCAATTAAAATGTGTTAAGAACTAGCGGTGGAGCTAGTGTCAACGTAGCTTATGGAGATTAAAATGACACATTGGGACTCAAACGATGCAGCATTTTATTTCCTTTCTCTGGTTTGTAATTATATTTAAAAATATTGAGTTCAAGTTAATGAAATAAATAAAAAAGTGTGTAAAACAAGCACTGACGCTAGTGTCTGCGTAGTCTTTAGAAATAAATTTGAACTGGCAACACTGAAATTCCGTTTTCATATTTCCCCTCCTTACGATTGACAGGAGAGACGGTAGTGCACATTTTAATTGAAAAAAAATCGGTAAAAAATATACGATATTCATAGTTATTGTGCACAACATAGGATAGAAATTTGGTTTTCAGCGCTTTAGTTACTTCATTAAAAGTTAATAAATTTTTTTTTTTGCATAAATGTCATCGAGTAGGAGCCAAAAATTTGTGGACATTGTTGTGTTGGATGGCTTGGTCATCACACTGGAGAAATTTCAACGAGCAAATCTTTCTAAAGCTTTGGGGTGGGAGGAGTGCCCCATACCAACTATGTTAGGAATCCCTCTCCTAGCTAAATTCATTCGGCCCTCTCAAAGCACTGCTCTACCGGTCAACCTGATGGCCGAACCAATGTGAGGTATTCCACCTGCCAAGTATAAATTGGTCCCCAGACCTCTTCACCTTGGATGTATTGGATTTGACCGTCAATATTTTGCAACCAACACTATCCAACAGCGGGAAAACTTGGATAACTTGGTTCATTTATTATCTTCAAAACCAATTGCTTCATTTTCTTATATTACCTTTGCTTCTTTTACTTCCCCACCCTCTTCCGCCTCGTCTACTTCTTCTCCTCCGTCGCCGGTATTGTCTCCGTCGCTTGAATCATCTCCGTCGCCGGAATCGTGTTCGTCGCTTGAATCACCTCCGTCGCCGGAATCGTCTCTCACCAGAAAGGTCTCCATCCTTAAAATAAATGAAACAAAAATTAGAAAAAAAAAATGCTATCCTTCTCACCTTTTTTGTAGTTCTCTTCTTCTTAGTCTTCTTCTTGTTCCAACTAACATAAACAATCTCTGGGAAACTCAAGAATAGAATTCAAAGTTCACGCGGTTCGAAGCATTCTTTTCCTCTTCTGTTCCAAAACGAAGTTTAGACGGCTGCTGGCCTGTCAAGTACACGCTTAATGGGTTTTGGTTAAACTAAACTAAAATTAAAATAATAATTAAATACCAGAACAATATTTTTTTAAAATTCAAATTATATAACGTGTGTAAAGCCCCTGATCACCATCGCATTCTTGGTCTGGAACGGTAGTTTAAGAATGGGAAGGTCATCAAAAATCTTTCGTCGCGACTGCTCGGATCGAACCAAGACTTTACAAAAGCCTTTTGATTTACCGTTCCTTGCATGGTCTTCTACTTCAACGGTTTCAACGTCAGAGATATTCATGAATTTCGACAAAAACGTGTAAATCATTTTTCCGGTTACGCTCTGCAATTTTTTTTAGATGGTCGAATATAAAGAAAAAAAAAATTACAAGGTTGCTAGGCAATTGATTTATGGAAAGATACCGTTAATTGAAAATTAGTGTTATATAAATATAAACCCTTAATTCGCAATTTAATGAACTGTAACAAATCTTAAGGGATGAATAATCCTCTTAATTACTGGTAGCCCGAGGAGCTCCAAAAGTTCAGAACATTAACTGTACAACTCAATGCTCAAGGGGAAATATAAAAGATGAATAATTAAATATACCCATTCTATATTTCCAATATACAGTTCATCAGATGGTTTGATCGGAGGGCAAGGAAGTTTGTCTGGAACTTCTAAATCAGAGGGAAAGGCCCCAACATTGCTATTTTTGTTGGAAAAAGCAGACAAATAAGTGCCTTGAGTGCCGGATTTATTTAAAAATCAAATCAAACGCTATATTATTGAGAGGAGTTTCTCAAATATTTGAATTATATTTTCTCTGATTTTTTATATTTGCACTTTTGAGAAGTTTTTGACTCTGGAGATGATACAATAAAGTACAATAGTTCTTTGATTGGAAAAGCTAGGTTATAATGGATAGACTGCCACGGATCATCGGCTTCTTTCAATTTTTTAACGTTCACTTAACACCCGTTAAGTTTGATTGCAGATCATGGCAATGAACTAGTTAGAGGAATGAGTAAAAATAGAAACACATTAATATTAATAGTTATATTTAAGTGTTCTTTGCACACCCTTATTCTTTCCATATTCATTTTACCATTGGTTAAGGTGAAAAAAAAATATAAAAAGTTGTCAATTCTAGTTTATGTATTAAGACTGAAGAGAGGATTTTTCTTGTGGTGCTGCCTGAGAGAGTTTTCATTCAAATTTTGCTTTTTGGATATCAGTTCTCAAGGAGAGAGAGATATATATTTATACTTTCTAACCAATATAGAGTTAAGTTTTATCAATAGTTTACTAACAAAGTTAATTATATTATTAATATGCAAAACTTTCGAATTCATCAAGCCAATGTGTGGTCATGAAGTGCAATGAAAGTGCGGAGACCGAGACATAATTTGTTTGATTAAATGCAACAGTTTACTAAACTGCGGCCTTAAATTTACCCTTAGATGCCATGCGATCCGGGAAGCAAAAAATAATGTTGCATATCATGTTTTCATGCCTTGTCGCAACACGAAGTACATATTGTAACGAAGATGCATAGTATTTATTTGAGAGAAGAACAATTATCTGATTGTTTGTCTTAAGTCTCTTGTTTCTCCCGTCAACATCCAGATTAGCTATATCATTTTATAACATGCTGAAATAGTAAAACATACATACAATTTTAGATTCATTCAAGAACTTACAGCCACACGATAATTACACTCACAGGGGAATTCATACGATAAACAAATATCCTTCAATATTATTACTATAGTCATACAACTGTTTTCCCTTATTTTCCAAATTCTTACAGAAGCTGCAAGATATGGAGAATGATAAACAAATTAAACTCGTCCATTACCTTATTCATGCGCGAATAAAATAGACGAAAAAACATAATTTCTTCTGTATTCATGTAAATTAAAATCTACTTTAATCTCCTCAAATTAAATTACCTTATTCCACAGATGAGTTTTTTCGACGTGAAAGTTAAATTTGCATAAATATAATAATTGAAATCAAAATCTTATCTTCAAGAATTTGTGTTGATAGATTACAAAAGAAATATGCATCGGTGCTATGAATAATCCATTTCGTCATAATAAATCATTAATAGGTGGTTTATTATTAACAGTTACAGCAAAAAGGGAGCCCAATGCGACAACTTGTTGATAAACTCATACAACTGATGGTCTCATGACCTCAACTTTTATCAGACCATAATTTTTTTTTCTTAAAAAATTCTTATATAAAAAATTCTCTGCAGTTTGAGATTCATTTGCTTTTGAAGATGAGGAGTTTCACGAGTTGTAAAAGTTGCGAGTTGAAGAGTAGTATTTATTTATTTCTAGCCGATATAACTGGCTGTATGCATACATTTTTCCAAATATTTTGAAAGAAGTATATTTGTTCTGATTCTATTCGGCCTCTTAAAGCATTCACTGTCTTTGGTCATCATCAAAACTCGTGAAGTAGCGTTTCGAAAAAAAAAAACATCTACAGGTTATAGCAACTCCTACATGCAGCATTTAACTGATACACTATGCGCCGGATTTGTCCAGATGTCAAAATTATTTGATTTTTAAATTTTTATTTAGATTTAAAGAAAAAGATATTTGAAAACGTATGCGTAGAGCCAGTTATATTGGCTTGAAATAAATAAATAATACTCTCCAACCCACAACTTTTATAACTCGTATATGGTTTAATATTTATTATTTTTTGAAAAAACCAAATCAGGGAAAATACACATTAGATACTCCTCTTTCTAATACAATAATGAAATTGACTGTATAAAATTTATTTTGATTCTTAAACCTAAAGTAAAGTTACAAAATGTTAAGGGCATTGGGTATATACTAGTATTTAAAAACGCTCGGTGGGTAGGGTAAATGATGATTTTTTGGTCCAATTTTTTTACTATAGCTGGGTATAGGGTACATCTTTATGTTGTGACAACGCCGCCGCTGTGATTACGTGAACATATCGTTACGTAAAAATTTTTAATTACGTAAAACTTGTCATTTTTAGGGTTTTTTTGGCCGTGGGGTGGTCAAATATTATTTTTTCCTCAAAATATTTTACCTCAGTTATTTTTCACACATTCCACATGATATATTCAAACGCCGGCGTAATTTGACAAAAGTCGTTTTTTTTAAACACCGCACGTGAGCTGGTTTATTTAGTCGGGTCGTCAAGCCCGATAGCTTAATTGGTGACACCGATTACTTGGATAGATGCGTATAAGTTTCCACAAACTGCCTCCTACGAAGGCACGAAACTAGCACATCTCACAGCTATAGAGCCAATCAAGTTCTGCGAAAGCCTTTGGCAAGAGTTATTCTTGGGATGTTGTAATTTCGAAGACTCTGCTGAAAAGCTTTCCACGAAGAGAGGAACGACGGAGAAGATTTTTAGTGCGTCCTTGATTTGGTCTTGAGTAACATTATCAGGCAATCCAACTAATTTGATGAAGGCTCCACTCAGCATCTTCCTCTCAGCCCAAGCTTTGGTCTGTTAAGTAAGGAGAAAAGATAAAATATTAAATTAAGAAAATGTATTTACTCCACGTTTTCAACTATTTAAATACCTTTCGGCTTTGCGAGACTTTTCAGTTTCCTTTTTGACCCTGAACATTTTAAGTTCACCCATCTTTTCAATCTCATAAGCAGCACTGAAAAAAGAATAATTAAGAAAATCGTGAAAAATTAATTTAATCGAAAGGTTACTCGCCGCCACTGACGACTGATGCTAATATCATAGAAATTGACGTCAGCTTGAAGAAAATTTTCAGCATCTTTTTTTGGTCTTGAAAGTGACATTCACTGCTCCTTTAAACTTTGGAAGACCTTGCGAATTTTTGGAGTACTCAAACTTGATACATATGAAAGACAAATAAGTTGACAAGATTAATAAGCAAGCACTTTCAGTTAGTAGATTAACTTGCTATATTACTTGCAAATCCACGACGGCTTCGTACTCACTGAAAAAGTTCCAGATCAAATTTGATGGTTTAGGGCATCCCTCGAACGTTTCTTCAATATACCACCGCTTCAGCCGACGTAGAATGTGTAACTAAAATAAAAACAGTTGAAATAAGATAAAGACTAAAACAAAATACCTGGTCATCAGTCGCAAAGATCATATGGCGACGACGTAAAACGACATCAGGATCCCCGACATCAGAATCCCCGTTATCAGGATCGCCGACAGTGTCCCTGCATAAATTAAAACTATAGATTCATTTATATAAATTAGAAATAAGTATTATTACCGATACAAATTTGATGGGCAATTCAAAAGGAATTTTGTGAGGTCAAACTTCAAGTTCTTGATAACAAGCACACGCTTAGGCTCGCGATCCCAGTTGTATTTTCTTTCTTCGTTAGCTGGATACGGGAGGTCTTGATTGGGATATTTCTCTTGAAATTCCACCAAAAGAGGTTCTACTTTTCCATTGCAGCTGTGTCTATTTGTTGTTTTCCCTAAAGTTTGACTCTTAAAATTCGTCCTGAATTTTAATTCCTAGCTGAGGGACACAGCGGTGCGTTTTACAATGCCGCACGGTTCGTTGGGGACGATGGTATAAGTAATCACATGAGTTTGCAAATCTTTTCTGACATGAACGATTGCTTGACATTGTTTCTTGCCAAATCTTAAGGTTTATCGCCAAGGGTAGATGATGGCAATAGCTTTTCCATTCACCTTTTCTTGACGTTCTATGTAAAAGTGGTGAAATATTCCCTTTTATGGGCTAAATTTCAGATCAGAGAAACATATCAACACGTACTTTCAGATTCTGTTATAAAAACCCAATCGATTCACTACTTCTATTTTATATTAAGCCCCAAAGTTGAGCTTACCGTACTGTTTTTTTGATTTTTTTGGCCTAAAATTGCTATACCTCCCTGTATTTACCACGGCGAAAAGGGCGGAAAACGGGATCGCTCAACTTTGGCGCTAAAATATAAAATAGAAGTAGTAAATCGATTGGGTATTTAATATAAAAATTCCAGCTCAACTTCTTCATTGTTTTATGTGTTTTCTCCCGAAAGGCATTTAACCCGGCGGCTTATGGGAGAAAAAAAGTGTCAAATACTTCTGCATACGACTGTAGCTTCCCAATAATTTGTTTATCAAATGTCACTGAAGGCCATTAGCTCTTCGTGTAGTATATTTGAAAATATTTCAACAACCTATTTTTAATACGAAATTTAATTAAAATAAATTCCGTAAATTCAAAAGTAATTGCCGTACATGAAAAAAGACGTTTCCGTACATGCAAAAGACGTTTTCATACAGTGCGCACGTTTCCATACAAAATCACTGAACGGAAACGTGCAATTATTCTCAACAATCAGCGTGTTTATGCAAATCGATTACAATAAATGGTTAATAAAAAAAGTTATCCTTACTCATTTTATTCATCAGCCTATTTTCAAGATAATATTTTGTATCTTGGAATTTTTATTCCTTTGTTTTGTATTTTTTTCAACATTTTGAAGACGACAGAAAGTATTTTTACCTTAACGGTCTAAGCAAAGATAGGATTCAGTGGTCATATATTTAATAATTTGCTCCAATTAACAATTTGATAATGAATTTGCCTAAAAATTTTTAACAATTACAATGGAAAATAGCATAGAGAAATAATTTCACTCTTCAATTGTTCTAGTCGTTTTGAGAAGCGAAATATGTATGTACCTAGGTTTTTTTGGAGGATCTTCGTCACTGTGCTAGTTGTAAGATAACAAGAAAGCTTCTTCCAGCGCTCTAGGAAAAAGTGGCTACCGAAGTACAGGAGGACATCATCAGAGAGGTGGCTACCACCCTTACTCTGAAGCAGGAAGAGGGTCTCCGGCACACTCACCAAGGTACAAGGGAGAAGGGAGCTATCAACCCCGTACCTGCTACTACTGTGGAAAGGAGGTCCGTTATACGAAAATTTCAATTCAGTAGTTAAACGAAAGTGACTCATCTCTTCATGATACGAAGCGGCGGCCATTTCTAGCAACACTAAATTAACTAAAAAGGAAGGTAAAGAGAGAAAAAGAGAGCTAACAGAATGGAGAAAAGCAGTTTGATGGAAAACAACAGTTCTTTTGCTTGAATTCGTCCGAAGGTTCTGATCAAGGAAGGTATACGTTTGAAATTAAATTTTAAAAAATAGAAGAAGGGAAAAGTTTTTTTTCTCTTCTCACGAATTTTTTTCTTTTCTCTCTTTTGAGTGTGAATACTTTGGGTTTCTGTTTAGCATAACCTCTTATCATATTATACCCATTCAGATGGTTTACAACTGTGGTGATCATGCGAGCTCATTGTTTTTTTTCTTTCCCTTAAGGGAAGACACAACACATAACAGACCAGAATAATTTCCTCACAAACTTTATCCCAGTTGGTCTGGGTCAGTGGAACGTTTCGGGAATTGAAGGAAAGAATCTACCAATAACCGGCCAAAGAGATGTTCTCATACGCTCACTGTTAATGATAGAGTGTCATAAGGAAAATTGTCTTTAAATATTTTCTCTTGAAGGAAGGAGAGTCTAACTGTAAACCAAAATTTTATGAAGGTGTAATGAGAGGTGTCCTGCTTGTCCCGGGTCTAGGGACCAATCTCTTTTCGAACAGGGCAGCAACTGATGCCGGGATTCAAGTCATTTTCTCCAATGATGACGTATCCTTCACACGGAACGAAACTATCCTAATGGAGGGAAAGCGGGGTGGTAAAAACGTTTTCTGACTCAACATCCTGGCGAAGGAGCATCCCCCCCCCAGGGTTGACCCTGCACTTCAGGCTGTCAAACTACAACCAATTTCCACGTGGCACAAACGGTTTAGTCATGTAAAAACCCAAACCGTCCTGATCATTTTACCCCTGAAAGTGCTAGAGAAGATTTCGGAAGTGGGGAGTGCGTTTCAACAATTCTCGTCATGGTCGTATGATGAACTAAGAGGAAAGGGAGGTGAAGATCATCAGATCTGACAATGGTGGGGAGTATCTCAACAATAAGCTCAAGCTATAGCCTTCAGAGAATGAGAGACATGACGGAAAAGTACACTATACACCCCTCAGCAAAATGAAGTCAGCACTGTTATGTCTTATTTTGTTAATTTTTTTTCCAATTGGGAGACCACTTGAACTGTTAGAACGCACCTTTTTTTCTTTTAAGAAAAGGCTAACTGAACGATTGTAGAAGCAATCAGGACAGCAGATCCGTGTGTGTATTACATCAATAGAGACAGTAGGATCATCATCCTTGTTTTGTTTTAGGACGATGGCCTGATTGGTGGCAGCAACGATAAAATCATCAAGAATATCGCCGAGTATCTCAAGAACTACATCTGGGTAACGGGAGTGGACCGGGCTTTTGGGGTTGAACTGAATGGGAACCGAGAGAGGAGGGAGCTGACGGCTGCAAAACCCCAATTCACTCAGGCTTTCCCTAAGAAGATCAACATGAAATAGTTGACGTCAATGGGGCATTAGTTTGATGGGATGTGTTGATGTTCAGACCTAATGCCCCTGTCCACACATTTGTACCTGTATTGACCGGTAGATGCCTCTCATGCTAACCGATTCCACTGCTCTCTTTGGGTTGTCTACAATCCTGGCGGTGGCTCTTCCCCTTCCCATAAAAGTATCGTCACTCTTTGTACGATCGTAAAACTGGTAAGACCTCAATACAAGACCTTGTGTACTGGACTACAGTATGTCCAAGCTTCGCAGATGGTAGGATTCGAACCTACGCTCCCGTAGGGAAATTGATTTCGAGTCAATCTCCTTAACTGCTCGGCCACATCTGCTCTTAATCTAACGAAGATTTTAAAAAGATATCAAATATTGGCCCGTAGGAGGATCGAACTCATGACCTCTGCGTTATTAGCACGGCGCTCTAACCAACTGAGCTAACAGGCCGCGATTAAAATGAACTATGCTGTGACTGTACTTTTGATTTTTGATACTTGATTTTTCAAATGAACTTGTGCAGTTACCATTCTCATTTTTTAGACAATATTTTAGTTTCAATGAATCATCCCATATTGTCTAGTGGTTAGGATACCTGGCTCTCAACCAGGAGGCCCGGGTTCAATTCCCGGTATGGGAATTTTGTTTTTGAAGGCGCTGGGTACGGGAACATTTTATAAATAGCTTTTAGAGTATGTATTCAAATTCCTTATTGGTAAGAGTAATATTGATAATAAACGATGTATAAGCTGGATAAATAGTTTCAGCAGTCAGCCTGGCTAGCTCAGTCGGTAGAGCATGAGACTCTTAATCTCAGGGTCGTGGGTTCGAGCCCCACGTTGGGCGGTTACATTTTTTCGCTCCGTACTCACCAATGTAATATAAATGTCGTATAGTTTGTGTATTGAGCCATTGAATAGTCTCATTCGGCTTTTATTGCAAATATATTGAGGTAAATTGTACTAGGTTTTTTAGATTCAATTTTAGCTACAGGAAAAATGTGACCCCAGTATCTTTTTCCCTCTAAATGTTATGGGAATCCGCTCTATTCAAGATTTAGTGTCCTGTTGTCAGGTCAGGTATGTGTATTTAGCCAACGGTTAGTGAGCTTTTTCACAATATAAACATAGAAATCACTTCCGAGATAATAAGGCCGTGATAGTCTAGTGGTTAGGACCTTGCGTTGTGGCCGCAATAACCCCGGTTCGAATCCGGGTCACGGCAGCACTGTAGGATTAAAATTTTATCTGCTCTTATTTGTGTACAGTATTCGACCTTTCCCCCTAAATTTGATTACACAATAAATCATAGAATGTCATTAGCAAAATCCTTGCATCACATTAGCGAACAATATGTAAAACCATTTAGTGAAATAGTTTGACGAGTGGCAATATTTATCTGAATTACGAAAGAACCTGCCTTGCATTCTTAATATGATTATAAATTATGGAACAAAAATGTATTCCATTTTAAGTACTCCTGGCGAGACTCGAACTCGCAATCCCCGGCTTTATCACTAAGTCTAGGAGGCCGGTACCTTATCCATTAGGCCACAGGAGCGATGAAAACACAGAAACAAAAGTATACTTTATTGCTGAAATTGAAAATTGTGACATAACCGCCTAATCGTTGATTTTTTTGTTTGTATAACTAGCGATTGTCTGGTAGGTCATTTAAGTCGGCAATAGCAGCCGTATTTTCTCTTTTTCCCCAAGAAATATATTGTTGAAAATGTTTTCAAACTGACTCTTCCAAAAAAATGTCTAATATATATGTATAATTGGATTGATTTGAGATTTTTGCATGAGGGATGTAACTCAGTGGTAGAGTGTTCACTTTGCATGCGAATGAATGTTTTGGAATGTAATGCGTTACAAGGAGTTGAACTCTTGTTTTCTTGAATAACGTTTACTTTTTAAAGCCTAACTACAAATTAGAATTTAGAAAAAGTAAAACTCACAAAAGTATTCCTATCGCAGTCGGTAGGATTCGAACCTACGCAGCAAGATGGAATCTGACTTCTAGTCAGACGCCTTAACCGCTCGGGCACGACTGCTGTGATAAAATATTTTCGAATAAAATACTTTTTCGAAATATAATAAAATACAAAATGAAGAAAAGTCATTAAAAAAAACAATAACAATAACATAGAATTATAATATGACAGTAAATTCGGCTTTAGAAGGAAAAAGTAAGGTTTATTTTTATTTATTTTTTTTATTTCGTAGGGCTACTTTAAACAATGATGACCAATGTGGCCTATTTACTCGATTCTGATAGTAACGCTTGTGTAAACATGAGCGTGACATGATAAATTAGCAATTTAAGCATGTTTTAAGTTATTAGTCTTTGAAATGGATATTTTACAGAGCTTCTGTGGTGTAGTGGTATCACATGTGCCTCACACGCACAGGGTCCTCAGTTCGAACCTGGGCAGAAGCAATATACTTTCTTTTCTTTTTTTTTTTAATAAAACGTAAAATATGCATACTGGCTCTTTTTAAACCCCTGTCTCAACGGGTCATAAATAATATAGCTTGCCGAATCTTTTTCATCATTGGAACTCTTTCAAACCAATCTTGAAAAAATTTAAGTTGTTATATGTATAAGTAAAATGAGAATGAACGAAATTCGACGAGAATGAGATTCGAACTCACGCGTGCAGAGCACAACAGATTAGCAGTCTGTCGCCTTAACCACTCGGCCACCTCGTCTTATCAATTAATTTAATACAATTATTATAATACTGTTTGTATTAACTAAAATGAGGAATTATTCAGAAATATAGAAAAGAACTTTGTAAGAAGGGTGTCCTTTCATTGAAATAAAGTCATAGGGGTTCAAGTAAATCGCATTTATTGGTGACTATTTTATATGACTTCATGTTAACAGCCAAAAATGTAATATAGCCTAAGTTTGATAAAATGAATAAAATAGAAAACCGGAAAACGAATATAAATAAGCCCAACTATCCTTAAATGTTATGTTAGAAGTTTGGTGTTATAAAAAATGCTTGGAAACACGTATACCAATATTTAAATACTATCCAATGCGTATTACATTTATTTTAGGTAAATACGAAATTTGCAAGGCCGGGTTAGCTCAGTCGGTAGAGCGCGGGACTTTTAATCCTGAGGTCAAGGGTTCAAGTCCCCTATTCGGCGTCCTTAAATTTGGCTCATTAAAAAAATTAGAATTTTCCTCCAGCATGCAAAATTATCTGTCAGAAGTGGGATTTGAACCCACGCCCTGCGACCTGAACGCAGCGCCTTAGACCACTCGGCCATCCTGACTTTTTTTAAGCTATTACTACAAATTCAAAATGCATAATACGACGCTCGTTTACTATATTCATGTTGACAGTTTCTCATATACATGGCAGAATTAAATATTGTTAATGAAACTAAAACTATTAACGTGTATTACACAATGAATGCTTTTAAAACTAATAACGTGTATTACACAATGAATACTTTTAGTCAATTGGAAATTATTTCATTGGATCTCAACAACCAACTATTATTACTTAATGGTGTGCAAGAAATCATTTATTAAAGCATATATGCTGCTGATCTGTCGAGGTAGTGTGGCCGAGCGGTCTAAGGCGTTGGTTTAAGGCACCAATCTCTTCGGAAGCAAGAGTTCGAATCTCTTCACTATCAGTTGTTTTATTTATTTTTTCGAAATACTTCCGATGCAAAACAATAGAGTGAATTAGTAGCTCTGTAACTATAGGTTAACCACCTGAAGAAATTACGCCAGACGTAATTACACGTTTACTAAGGTGGCCACATCTGAAAATCGGAGAAGCGGTCCAACAAGCATTGTTCGTACTGAATGTGGGGAGAAATTTTGGGGAGAACACAATGCACTACCGATACGCTGACCTACATCTCATGTAAGTTTTAAATAGAAACACATTCCCAGAAATGTTCTATGCAATTATTTTGAAAGTGGACCTTTCCTTGATGTTGTAAAACCAACAACCCTTTAGAATTCACGCAGTTTGTATTGCTTTTTATAATGAAATCTCATAGGTTTTACAGTTTTTTGGTAAATGAAGACATTCTACTAACAAATAAACTACATCTTTTAGACTGAATGTATTTCTCAAGTATAAAGGCTAAGGCTAGGTAAGTTTTTGGTGGTATTTCAGTAAGGGCCTGTGGCGCAATGGATAACGCGTCTGCCTACGGTCATTGTTTGATAGGAAGCAGAAGATTCCAGGTTCGATCCCTGGTAGGCTCGTTTTTTTTGGCTCATAACATCATGTATAAAAAGTTGGGATGCGACTTGAGATCTAATCGACACGAGATCTAACCAAAGTCCGACACCAGATCTTGGGGAAATTTTGAAGGTGCGTAGCTTTAAGCACAAGATCTAATGTCGTTTTCGGCAAGATCTCGTTTCGATTAGATCTAATGACTACTAGCCGGCCCTAATGGTTAAGATGTCGGAATCCGAAAATTGCGGGTTCAACTCCCACCTCGATTCATCATCTTTTACACAACTACCACCCGGGGGACTCTCACACACGGTCACCTATGGGAGTTGAGTGGGGTAACCAACTCGATTGAGTGAGAGGGGGGAACACAATACAAAACTGCAGGCGATGGAGCACATTATTTCAACATCTAACTTATGTTTTCACTTAGTTTTAATTACCCTTACTTCATTTGAAATATTTTTGAATAATGAACTTTGTGAAAAATCTTAAAGGAAATCTAATTATGTCAAGCAATCTAACAATGTAAGCGGCTATAGTTTAAAAAGTAGTTACTGACTAGCTGACAAAGTAGAGATGCTCTTACTGGAATCTTTCAGCACTGGTGGCCGTTGAATGAAAAGGGCCATTCGGATAATTTTTGACGAACGGAAAAGGCCTTCCTTGAGAAAGGCCCATTCCGCAGAGGCCCTACAATAATAGGCCCTTTCTCACCCATTCATTTTTTTCGTTCTGTAAAGGATAAACAAGACGAAAAATAAGTAAGAAGAAACAATCAATTGATTAATTTTTTTGAGGCGTCTTATTAAAACACTTAATGTACCTCTTCGATCGAACTGTTTTCAGACCTCAACGAAGACTTTACCATTTATCAACTCGTCTTCAATCTTCGTTAGCTTCAACTGAAATTTTTATAAATTGCGCTTATACTTTTGTGTTTCCTATTTAATATATTTCTCAAGTTTATGAGACGAATTTCCCTTTATGCATAAACAATTAAGCAAGGTCTTAAGAATGCTGTTTGCCGATGGTGTAAGATTGTCTTCTACCCGGTTATAGATTATCCTAGACTCGGTCAAAAAATATCGTACCTTCTATAGACAAAATGGAAAAATGGTCGACTTCAGGAAAGTGAAAAAACTTTATCAACCTCATGATAAATTTATGAACCTCACGAACATGAATTTCGAGAATGTACATGTAATCAGAGGATTCAAATATCTTAACAACCTTATGAAAATGAAAAAAAAACTTATTGACCTCACGAAAATAAAAATCTTATCAACCTCACGAAAATGAACGCAGAAATATACACATATTCATAGAAATCGAATATCTTACCGACCTCACGAAAATGGAAAAAACCTTATCGATCTCAAGGAATTCGACCATAAAAATTACGAATTGAACCTATAAAAGTAACAAAATAAAAAAATCCCCCTTCTGGGATCGAAACATCAATAATAACAATAGCAACAAATTATTTTTTGTTCGTGTATAATTTCTTTTGAAAAGAGCAAAATTAGTCCCTTTTTATTTAGCCACGCCCACCATTTTAATCATTTAATACAAATTTTAAAAATCAGAAAATCTAGGACAGTCTAAGACAGTCCAAGACAGTCTAGGACTGTCCAAGATGTGTTTGGGTCAAATCAATGAAAACAAGAACTGGGAAAGCTTCAAAAAGTCTAATCATAATATGATATGAAGGAATTATTTGAATTTAGTATGTGTCTGGGACAAATGAAGCCAAATCAAAGAGTTAAAAAGCAAAATTAATTTTTTTTTTAAACTGCTTCTGGTATCGGACTATTAACCTTGCTCATAGCAGCCAGCAGGATGAACACTACACCATTGGCGTCTTGTGCATTCCGAGAATGGTTTCAACAACGTCCTGACATAAAGAAACGACGAAATTGATCTATAACAAATATGAATTGGACCTATAAAAGTAACAAAATTGACCTAATATCGCAGACAAGAGTGATTCAGTTGCATTTTGGATGATGTATAGTACTTGTTAATCCGTTTTTTATTTGAAATTTTATTTCAATTAGCCAGGTCGTTGGTTTCGAACTCGGTCGTGGGTTCGAACCCCATCTGATATTGTCAAAGGCTGGATATCTTAGAAGGTAGTAGTATTGAAACTAACAATAATACAGTTCAGTATTAGACAAATTTATAAATTTAATTTAGAGTTTAAGACCTTGTCACTGTCATTTTAGTAGTAATTAAGACTACTTACTCTGTGATACAAATCCTTTAATTTGTAATATTACAAATTATAATGAATGCGACTAGAAAACCTCTACTGTTTATCTTTCAGAATGCTCGCTTGCTAAAAAATAGTATGTTAAAAATAAACCCTGAGGGTAGCGTATACCACCAAAGTAGTTGAACATATAAATTGATTTTCAATGGTTGACGGAGAGTGGTTAAAACCAATGCAGGCGACTTTTTGAAAATCAACCATTATACTCAATCAACTCATTTAAAATAGGTTAAATAAATAAAATAATTGAGAACGCCCACAGCTCCCCTAAGATTGATACAAATAAAAACCGCATATTATTGACTGAGAGTGAATCAGTGAAATGATTACCCTTAGTTAAATAAAAAGTATTAATGATTAATACAATTTTATTTGGTTTTGTACAGTATGGTTCAAATAAACTTGAGGGGCCTTAGCTGTTAAGTGCTTTGTGCCCCTCAAGTTTATTTGGACCATATTGTACTGTAATTAGGAAAATGTAAGGGGATTAGATAAAAAAAAAACTCATTCAAGTTTTTTGGGTGCAAAAAACAATAATGGGTATTTTTTTTTTTAAAGAGTGTAGCAGTAGACAAATGGGTTGCCATATCAAACAGAATAGTAAGCTTCTTAGGATTATTTCTAACTGTATTAAAAAAAAATTAAACAGGGAATTTTTAAGTTTTTGTTTTGATCGATAAAACTTATTTCTAAGGAAGGTAAATAGGAGAAGTTGGTAAAGGAATTGTGACCCATAAAACATTTGAACATTAAAAAAGGGAGCCATTTGATCACATGGTTTTTGTTTTTAAAAAATAATGCTTAAATTTGATAATCTTTCAATAGACTTGAGTACTGTACGTAGAAATATAAGTTCTATCGTTTCCTCACTTACAAATGTGGGCATAAGAAATATAAATCAAACTTGAAAACCATATTGCTTGTTGTTGGAAATTTGGAATTAATTATAAATAGGATATCTATCTACTATTTACTTTGAGATCGTTTAGGTATCGAATGGTTTTTTAGTAGGTGATATGTTATTACTTTAATTACTTAATTATTACTATTAAAATATAAATCTTAAATTACTTTATAATGAAACAGCTTTTAGAATGAGCTTTATCTCTTCTGTAAGATGTAACGTAGCAATCCTTTTAATAGATTTTAAAATTGTAAATAAGATATTATTTTCATCTTAATAAAAGTGAGGATTTTTTAATTCTTGCAATTAATGCATTCTTTTTTAAATGACAAAACGTTGAAATGATAAAAACACAAACTTCCAGGTCAAGTAAAACTTTATGCTGGCTAATATATGTGCATTTAATGTATATGTACAGTATGGTTCAAATAAACTTGAGGGGCAAGTTTATTTGGACCATACTGTATATATCAGAAAAATTTTAAACGTTTTGTGACAAAAAATTCGTGATTGGTCCAATTTTTTTATAAAAAGGGGCTTAACTAAAGCAGTTTTTTTTAAAACTTGCATATACGTGTTTTAGAGACTAAGAATAATTTTCAACTGACTTTATAACTAGAAATAAATCTGATGTAAGCCCTGGAACGAAGATTGCCGTAGGTCACCTAAAAAAATAGGTAACTGTCACAATACAAGTAGTAAAAAAGTTGGCAATACAGGCAATAACGTAAAACGGGTAAGTTTGGAATATGTAATTTTTTTTAACCGATCAGGTGTATTTAATTAATTTTACACTTAAATATAGACAATTCGATCGTAAGAAATAATTAGTTCGGCCAAAGCCGATAAAAGGACAGCTAGTATGTTCTTTTCCTCTTAATTTATAATTTTATATTGTGTTGCTTATGCTTTTGCAGGCTAAAAATTATGCTTCTCATCACAAGAAGGAGGCAGAAGCCAGAATCAACTCAACCTCATGGGCGAGCTTGTCTGTCTAATTATTCAGATCCTTCCCTACCAGCCCAAGCTAGTCCAAACTGGTGGAGTGGAAACAATTTGTGTTATAATTTTCCTTAGATATTATACATCGTTCTGATTGGTGGTGTTTATTTTACAACAGGTTTGACTCTTGCCCAGTTGTTTCAGGACAAATTCTTTGACTCCAGAAAAATAAACTTTCTCCTGACTAAAGTGTCTAGAAAAAATTGACAGGAGAGACAAACCATTCGAAAATCACCAGGAATCTGCCTGATGATTATTGTTTACAGAATTTTCTGCGTGACAATCCCACAAACTAGGAATTTCACAGACTAGGTTGTTCTTATTGCTCTTGGGGAAATTTTGTGAAATTAAAAGGACTGGTGAATACTGGGCTGCTTTCAACAAAATCGTTAATAAGCTTTCCGATGCTGGAATATTCGATAAAATGCCAGCTCTTGTGCTCCAAGTTTCGAAATCCACGGTTTCTAATCGGAGCACGAAAGAGGAAAAGCTAACTCATCTCATCACAAGCTTATCTTTTCTCGCTACAGAGATGCTAGTACAATTATATTTTGCATTATATTATTATATTTATATTTTATTTGTCTTTTTAAACACAAACATTTACCCTGGCCAAAAGGTATAATCAAAACGTAATTTTTATGAAACTAAAAATTAAAACGAGAAAATAAATATTAAAAGATATAACTTCAGAATCTTATTAGTGGTAGCCTCCAGCTGGTTATTAAAAAAATTAATTTTTTCTTTTGGATTAAAAATAGTCATATATATATAAAAGGCCTAGTTCATAAAGAAAAGCTCTACAAATTTGCTGTATATTTAAAATTAGTAATGTTACTTGATTATTCTTAGTTTTTATTTAATAATGACCACCTTAAAAGAAGGTCTAGCATTTCTCAGGGATTAATTTCGAGAAAAACTCAATTTGGCCACTATGTAATTGTAAAGCTGCCAATATGAGAGAATAAGTTTGTTCTATCTATTCATGGATTCAATTATATATCTACTTTGGATGACTCCAGGTATGCGTATGAAATTCAGTCAAATATAAACACTAAAATATATCAATACTTTTCAGGTAGCTCTAATTCTTTCTCAGTAGCCAGATTTGTTAAAATTTTGATTTTCTACTGTTTATTGTTTAAAGCTAAGGTTGATTATTTTTTAAAAGCTCTTGATTTATTTACATGAGTTTAATCAAAATGAATTCAAATTTTGCTAACAATAAAATCTATTTTTTTTATTTTTTTTTGTATAAAAAGTTTTTTAAAAATGTAATAAAAATAACTCAAAATTGATTTTAAATACATAAAAATATAATATACAACAACACTCGAAAAATTAATGTTCACTGAAATAAAAATATTGTTTCAGTGAAACTATTTTGAATATTATCAATTTAAAAAATAAACGATTTTGCTGAGAACGGCGATTGCCGGCCATTGCTCTCTACACATAAGTTCTACGCTAGAGATAGCTTTCAAGAGGATACAATTCAGGGTACCCTTAATGATGATTAGTGAAAATTTGTTGTCCCTGCAACTCTGTAAAAAATATTTTTTTATCACTGGGTTTCAAAGAAATAAATGCACTCCAGAAGTGGCAATTAAGTTCACTTGCTAATTGTTTTGGTAGGTTAATGTTTTGGAACATAAGTAGCCTCTTCCATTCATTAGTATGATAAAAAAAACTTATTTCTGGTTCATTAAAAAATCACTTCTGTTGGTCACACTCTCTAGTAGGTGGTGTCATCAACGGAAAAAAATCAGTAAAGCAACGATTTTTTAACATCAACGGAACAAAACAGTTTGGCAACGTGGATTTGCTAAAATCAGCTGGACATGAGTACTACTACATGTTTATTACTACTCTTTCAGCTCAACTGACCTCAACAATACCTCACATGACTCGTCTATGCGATGTTTCCCAATTTATGCCAAGCAGCAAGCAATCATTTTTTCTAACTGGACCAAGTCTAAAGCATAAGGTTAACTACCATCTCAGTGGTTTGGAGGAGGTACCAGTTCTATTACAACTAGGGTCAGGGTTATGGGACTAGAAGAAATGTCGTTTGGCTAATAACTAGACAAACAAGATCCGCTCCTCGTATCGACCGGATGGGGCAGGGTTTTTTTTGCGCTGTCTCGAACCAAATACGTTTAAGAATGATTAACATAGTAATATAGTATAGAAAAAAGAGCACACATGGCTCCACTAGCTCCCTGTAAAAAAAAATAAGTGCAAGAAGAAAGGAATTTAAATTAATTTGTTATAATTTGAAAATTGGTAGCTTTAAATTAGGCATAGACTGTAGGCAGTATCTTGGATGACATTTGAAGTGTTGGGTCACGATGACTTAACACATAAGTGTATGTGGTATCAATGTCTAGTAAATACGCCACAATATATACTTGGACACTAAGCAATCAAACTCTTGTCCTGTTTCGTGGTGCTCACTGATGTAGATAATTACTTCTAGTTTGTAGCTGGCTCAACCTTTCACTTGAGAGTTAGAACGTAGAAGATCTACGAGGGACGTGATGTTGAGAGAAATAGCTTTGCTGGTTTATCAGATTAGACCTCAATATGGTAGTTGTGATCTATTCAAAAATAAATAATAACTCTGCAGTAAAAAAAAGATATTAAGAACATATTATGATAAATATAATAAAGAAAAAAAAATATTACTCACTTTGAATTTACAAAAAGTAGAACTATACACACGAAATGAACTACTGTATAGCAAAAATGGGTACTCTTTTCTACTTTAATGACACGAGCACTGTTGATTTAAAAAATAAAAATAATAAATACAGTGGGCGAATTAAAAATATTCAACACAATAGCAAAATCTATATGGCTATCTGTCAAAAATACAATTATAGAAATGATATAACAATAGAATAAAGAGAAGAAAGAAAAAGGTAATAGAGTATAGAGTATTGGAAAGGAATGCTAGATGGTGTAGAACGCCGGAGGGGATGAGGGTACATATTAGGACATAACGACATACGCCAGTACATAAGGCCGACCAATCAAAGGCAAGGAAGGGGGAAATATAGGTTTTGAGACCCGCTCCAGCAAGAAATAAGAAGGAGAAGAACCTCCGGTATCGAATAAATTCGATCCCATCCGGGATAATGACTTCTAACCCCAAACCTTCCTGTTCTACCATGGACACAATGTATTAGTGACGGTCTTCCACATCCCATTATAGAGGAGCGAGACAGTGCTCCCCTATGAACCTCCTGATGGAAATGACACAACAAACATAGTCTAATATAGACACAGTTTCCGGGACAAAAACCTTTGAAGTTCAAAGATTAATGTTAAGATCTACTTTCTACATAACTACATGAAAAATAGTACTTTATGATCCTGAAGACAATTGAATTAGGAATTCAGAAGTAATCGTATAAAATCCATCTTTTTTGTTAAAATTGTAACTAAAGTGAAGTTGAGAGAAAATATATATTATATTTTATTTTTCGTACCAACGTTTAACTAGTTGGGGAAAGCTACAGTCAATTATATTTCGTGAAAACATCAAGATGGGGTAAAATTTGCTTTCTTCATTCATCTATTTAAAGCTTTTTACCGGGCTTTTTCCTGTATAAAAAAATATGAGATCTTCGTTTTTACTAAGAAATGGGAATCTCGAAAAATGGTTAAGAGATAGGGAAACATGACGTCCCCATAAAAGTCTACAAAGTTAATATTATTATGGCAGGGATAAGTAGAATTTTGTTAAATGAAGAATATGAGAATTAAAAACAAGATTACGCGAGTATGATCAGCGAAATCATACAGATAAACCCGTTGGATCTTTAACCTCTCATTTTCTTTCTTTTCTTTCTCGCTCGTGCGGAAAACAATGATTCATGCTTTTTGCGTATGATTTTTAATGGGAACTTCATCCTTTAAAAGAAAAATAGAATTAAATAATTGCAATTAAATTCAAATTTCAGTTGCAGTAATATTATTTTTTACCTGCTTTGCGCCTTTTCCGTCTTCTGTTTCAAGAATATTTTCAATTTTACAAAAAATAAAATAAAATTAAACGAATTCAGAAACGTTGAAAGCCACAGAAGGAATAACAAGGAAAATCAATACGGCAAGCAAAACGACCACAGAAAAAGAAAATGTTGCACAGGGTAGGCGGCAGTGAGATAGAATATTTTTAAGTGATAATTTTTTTATTTACTTCTGATAAATCGAGCCTCTTTAACAATTCTCTCATTGTAAAAAATACGGCTGCGGGGAGAAATTCGTTTGCAAAGGACAAATGCACCCACAACCAATCGAGTCGAGAAAAATGTATTGATGAATGTAGCAAAAAATAAAAATCAGGATGGGTTAAGTTTACTTATGAGCGTGGATGTAATGGCTCAACGAGGAGAAACCAAAGGTCCTATAACAGTGTAAATTTCCATGCTGATTAGAATAATGAAAAAAAAACTAAGAAGCAAAAGTGCATAAAGCAATCAGCTTTCTTTGAAATGACAAACAGTGATCCGCATCATCCCCACATTTAAAATAAAACATCCTTAAAGTGAAAATACAAATTAAAATATTATCGTTTTGATAACTTTGATGATAAAACTTGTATAACATTGCACCCAATGTTTTATAAGCCAAACTGTCGTTAGGAGCAGCAGAAATTTAGTAACTTTCTCGGGTTTCAGTGTTCACCACTTCCAGTATCTCGTCTGTTCGTGGTTTAAGGAAAGTTGGCTCCAGATAAGTCATTTTCAGACTTTCAGGGTCCACTCGTTTTGGTTGAGCCCGATTGCTTTTATCCAATTTTTTTGGACCACTAATATCTCGTGAACCCTTCTTCTTTTAACATGTTTCTTTTTCTTGTTTTAATTATGGATTGTTTAGTTAAGATACCTATATACGTCCAAAGACAAATCTAATTAGAAAAATACATGTTTATAAGGTTCAATCCTTTGTTTCCGTCGCGTAATGCCTCCGCTCGTTTGATGACACATTGAAACACTCTAAAAGAGATAAACATACACTTTCAGATTAGAAATTCGAGTTAGGGGGAAAACTTATGGAAGGTAGAGTGCTAATTTTAGACGAACGCTTTGCAGTTTTTTATGTCTTAGTCCGTTTTCGTTTATTAATAAAAATTTAGAGGGAATTTGTGGTTACATATGGATTGCCATTAAAAGAAGAAAAAAAAGAACTTTCCTACTTTTTCGCCCTATTCTCAACTCAACTTTTTCATCAATATTGTGTTTCCGAATTTAACTGATTAAAAAAAGGAAGTAAAAAATATCAGGATACGAATTTTTGGTTGAAGAATTCGACCTACCAAAATTTACGAAAAAACTCGCAAAACTCACCTCTCAATAACTAAACTAACTTGACAGATATTTAAATGTTTGTGAAAATTAATTGCTCTTGATTTATCCATTTAAACCGTGTGAAACGCTTGATTTTTTATTCAACTCCGTCTTGATAAGTAAGTCCTCTTTTTTTAAACTTGATTTCTATTCTTTGGTCAAATCTATCAAAAGTTACTGCGTGGGTCACTCTACATGTTACTCTTACATCACTACTTTATATGAAGAAGTGGACATACGTATTGCACATTCATATTTTTTGAAAGAAATTGTAATTATTAATCATTTCATAAATATATGTGCAGGTTGAAATTTCATACATTGAGCAGAGAAGAAGGACAGGGATAGCCGGCCAGGGAGTCGCAAGGAAAAGGTTTCCTTGTGAAGGGGTTGACACACCTTCATCGCTGAAAAAAGAAAAATAGGCATATGCAACAAGTTACTCGAAAAGACATAAAAAAGATGAAGCGTACAAAGTTGTCTCAGGAAATGCCCTGCTACGGGGAAAATGTACAGTATGGTTCAATTTTAATCCCTTATATCCCTTTTTCTTATATGTTGTTTTATGATTTGCTTTGTCCTATGCGTTTTTTAAGCTTCTCACGTGTATGATGAACGGTTTCGGTAGAAAAATTTGTGTCAATTAAAATGTATTTTATAGTTTTAAGAATATCCGTAGACCTCGTGATCGTCTCATGGTAACAAATAGTCATGGATCTCACCCATGATGTACAGTATGGTCCAAATAAACTTGAGGGGCACAAAGCACTAAACAGGTAAAGGCCCCTCAAGTTTATTTGAACCATACTGTACGGTAATGTACGATGTTCCTTGATTGAACCCCAGTTTTCTTGTTTCAAATGCAGGGCTATTAATTGATATGGAACGTAGGTATGATTGGCATTTATGGCAATTCTGACTAAAAATATATTCGTGATAATGAAAATTTTCGACACTTTAATTTTTTACGCATTACATAAATGAGTTTTTAGGTTTTTCGGATTAAAACTGAGTAAAACCGTCTAAATAGTAACGGTATCAGCTCATTAATATCATTGATTTCATCGATCGATGGAATTTTATTCTCAACCGATGCCAAGTTTTAAAGGGATTGTCCAGTAATCATAAATCATCGCAAAATATCGATTGATACTATTTTATAGAAAATCGAAGCGATTTTCAACATCCCTAATCGAAATTCATTTGATTAGACACAGTTTGGTAGCCGCATTTCAAGCTTCGCAAACAGTTTTATAGTTAAGATATGTAGCTTCTGTCAAAGAATTTGGAATTGAAAATTCCAGTCTTCGACATCTTGCGTTTTTTCAAACAAACCTTTGCCTCGAGTGTCCCAGTAAATGAAAAAAATAATCATTGCCTGACTGAAAATAAGTTTCTTTCCATAAGTGGCCACCATTAATATGGACATTATGACACGGTTTTTAATGAAATTAACAGTTTTTAAAACTCACGAGATCTTTTTTTAAAGTTTCAAATACAACTGTAGCGCATTATTTACCAAACATTCTTGTTCATTTAAAACTGATTAAAATCGTTTTGATAATTTAATTTAAAATTTAAATATAGGTTACCATTTGAATAAAGGATAAATTCACGATCATTCATCCTCTTCCCTCTCCTCTCGTTCTTCAACAATTTATTTGATAAGTTAATTTATCAAAATACATAATAAATAAAATGTTTTTATATTAAAGGTTTATAAATACGTATTTGTAATTTAAAATCAAAAACTAAAGAAAAGATGAAGACTACCTGCTTTAATTTGATTTATGTTTTGTCTTTTCAGTTCGGCTTCAAGTAGCTGAACCCTCTCCTAATCATAGAGTCCCTTAATTTTTACGTCCTTCAGTTGCGCATTAAAAAAAACAAATATAGGAATCATATTTTGAAAAATTGTTTGTGATACATTGTTGTAACCTATGAATAGACTTATAAAAACAAAAGTAAGAACTTGAAAATACCTATATAAGATCTCAGAGACAGTATACAGTCAATCTGCAATTTTTGGCCGCCAAAACCGAAATTAATTATCACACGAAATCTGAATAATGAATATTATAAAGATCGACGATAATGTTTTATAATAAAAATTCCCCGTTACTAACTGATGAGGAAAATTTTAAAAAATGAATATTACTTTGCGTAATGGCGTAAAACATGTGAAAATATCATAATAAGATTTAAAAATAGTCAGATCTGAACAAAATAAAATTTTAAAGAACATTTCTCCATCATATTGCTTTATAAATGTTTTTACTTTTGTCGGAAACTTGATTTTTAAGGTTACCAAGTTTCCGATATGCCCCTATTTTAACAAGCCTGCCCCATATAAAACCAACTACTAAGACTTGAATTCTGATTAAACTAAAAACATTTATACAGCAATATGATTGAGACAGTTTCTTAAAATTAAAATATTGTTCATATTATACCATTTGACATATTAATGATATTATTCATGTGTTTCAAGCAAGTGCGGGTTCAAGCAAGCGACAAGGAATTTTTGTTATAAAATGTCATCATTGATTTCTATAATGTTCATTATTTAGATTTCGTGTGATAATTGATTCCTATTTTGACTACTAAAAATTGCAGATTGTTTTTATTAAGAGTTTATAAAAGATCTTGAATAGTTTACTTATCGTTCTCTCTCTTGACTAAGATCTAAATAGCTAATTGATTTAACACGTTAAAATCCAGTTAATTGAAATCAGCTTGTTAGCAGATCCAGATAGAGAGAATTAAGATTATTATCATACAGAAAAAGACACAGGGACTTGTTTCTTTTATTCGTTAAAATTTTAAACAAATAAATGTTTCTCACCGAGAAAAATTATAGTTCAAACGTCTCCATCAAGCTCTTCCAAGGTCTCCATAACGCTGTTCAAATCGACAGGATTTTCAAAATCCAGGCTTTTTGAAGTTCTGACTTTAAAGGCGACGATGATAAAGATATCAGTGAATGGAAATGTTTATAAAAAGGGTAGGAGGGATTTCAAATTTAAAAAAATTCAAATTTACTAAATAAGACTTATTTTTGAAAATATTACAGGATCAACAGAGAGCATTTGGCGTGATTCAACATCTTTGCCTGAATATAAAACGAGCTTACTTGAAAAAAAATTGACGCAACAATTGTTAAGTTTTGAAAAAAATCCCTTTCCGGCTCTTTGAGACAGGTTGCCTGTTGCTTGTTTACGATTCAAACAAAACTCTGCTACTTCTATCAGCTTAAATGGATAACCGACCATTAAACTCAAAACGAGTGCAAGATGTGCTTGACTGAAGACGTTTCTGATTGTCTCCACAAAAACTACCCCGAAGAGAAGAAAATTCTAGTGCCTGCCTTGTACAGATTGAACAAGAAGATTGAGAAGAGTCTTGACCTCACTGAAGAGGCGAAAAAGATTTTGGATCCTCCCGAATCGAAAGATTCTGATGAAGACGAGTCACCTCTCGAAGCGATATTGCCAGTGAATCCTCCCGCATACGTTCTTCCAAGAAGTAAGCTATATTTCTACTTTCTATTTCTAAAAGAATGAAAAGATGAAGAAGAGAAGTTCTTAATTGAATGTTGTTTACTTTTTTTGCCCATTGTAACACATTTAGATTATTTTTTTAGATTTTCCTCACCAGGAAACCCACAACTTGGACAATTCGGAGGTTTCCAATTTATCTGATGATGAGACTCGTTACTTGGCGGATGGAAAGGTGTTCTTTGCCAAGATGGAACCTTATGTAAAAAAATGCCTAAGGACGACAATTGAAAATTTATTCCAAGGTATTCCGCAACCTCGATCTTTTACAAGTGGAATCTGTTGTAATTGTGGACTGTATGTTTACTACTTGAGAGCTCTGGCGGAACCTCGAAAGGAAGTGGAAAAATAAAAAAAAAAATGTCATCTATATTACTATTTTATTTACTGTTAGAAAAGGGAAAGTCTTTCCAGTGCTTTTGCCAAGTATTACTATCAAAAGTGGTATTCATATTAAAAAGGGAATAATACCGCGGACGCGGACCTGCCATTTCTTCCTTTGTTGTTACCTTCAAATTCCTATAAGGGTCCTTGGTTTTCATTGGAAAGTTCCCCGAATAGAAGATCCACCTCCACCGGTTAGTTGGTTTAATTTGTTATTGCGTCAGATGATTATCATTTCCCATTACAGATCTTTTTAGCAATTGATATTTTCTCGATCTTGATATCAGCGTTTTATTTAAATAAGTTATACTGAAATATTGTAGTAGGTGCTATATTACCTTGCAGTGGCTCTGAAACGAGACCCCCACAGTGCGAAAGGGTGTGAAAATTTTAACATTAGGAGTTTGTATTATATCTCTACCTTATCTCTGTACTGTACCATGCTATCTAAAAGCGTTCTTTTTATCAAATCAATGAGAAGTGTTGCAACAAGTCTTACACTAGACTAGGACTGAATTGGTTTTATATTGTCACAGTTGAATGGACAATCATTAAAAAAAATGGAATATTCTGCATAATTTAAATACATATTTTTTCTAAGTACTCCCATAAAATCCAATGATAAACATGACCTGGTTACCAAATCTACGTTCTTCTGATGAATCGTCGATTTTTTTTCTGAACATTATTTTTAAATTCCCGAAATCACATGATCAATGTTGGACATTGTCGTACTCTAACCGTCAAGAATTTGAATGCATCTCTTGCATTTTCCGTGAAGAGCCACACACTAGAAGGTTCACAAAATTATTCATTTTTGTTGTTTATTTTTATTCTATTGTTAATATCTTAATATGGTTTCATTATCATATGGACGTTATCATCTTAATATGGACGGTCCCCGGAAAGGCACCGAGGAAATCCGATGTCGTTGCACTACCCATACCGTGTGCAACGGTGCTTTTCGTGCTGGACACATTTGATGCAAGAGCAATCCGGAGTTGTCCATCGATTGTGTACTAGCACTCCTGGTGGATTAAAAAAATTATTATCATAAAAATAAATAAAACAAATAAATGTTAAGAATAATTAACAATAATAATAATTAACAAATATTAACAACTATTTTAACAAACGAACAAAGTATACATTAAATTGGAATGTTAATTTCTTTCTAAAATGTAGAATAACTGAAAAATTAATTGTTTCCTGCTAGAGGGGTTGTTTAAGGGTGGAATACTATAGTGCCTACTTTGAAGTAAACACTGAGATAAGAACTTTATTTCCCGCGGCAAGTGTAAATTGAGTTTTCTGGGTAAAAAATAACCGTGAAACAATACCATATTTTAAAAACTCACTTCGTAAAAAAAATTACAATTAGAGAGACAATCTCTTACAGTATAAGACTAATTTCGCTAAAAAAATTTTAAATGGTTTTTTAGTTATTATTCATAGAAAATGATATTATGTAAGAAGGTTGTTTCAAAAATAAATGTAATTTAGTTCCGTCAATGCGGGTAACTTCGAACAAAAAAGTGTCTTTAGGATGTTTTATTTCATTTTGAGCCGACTTATTCCTTGAAACTCGTAAAAAGTGAAAAAATGTTGTACATTTTTTAAAGCTATATCTGAGGACATCAATGTATTTTTAAATTGAGTTTCAGCCAAATTTATAAGATTAAAAAACCGTAATTAAAGTTTCCCCATGCGTCTAGCATTGAACGTAAACATATTCTTTTGGAAAAACGTCTGTTTTGCATTACATCTATAAAATTTGATTGAAAAATAATAATTATTACTTTTGACATTACAAAATTAAAGTACTTTATTTGGATCTCAACAAACATACAAAAACCTGGGAGGTTTGCTACCGAGTTCTACCCTTTCTGCGGTGAGCCCTCAAAGGTGATCGGATATCTGAGGTGCGATTGCACTGTGTGAGTGGAATGCGTGGGCGAGTTGGTCTCGAACCTTGATGTGACTTGCCCCGTCTGCCGCGTGCCGTACGAGACCAAACGCCATTCGGGACATAAGATAAAAAAGATTGAGATAAAGATAAAAAAGATTCAGATAAAGATCTGTGGGAACCCAAGTTTTTAGTGGGCCCTTGAAAGATTTGTAAAGTTCTACTTCATTTCCTGTGATTTTCAATTAAAAACTCATCGAAAGACTTAACTATATTTGGTTCACTCTCATTTTCTGACTAATTGACATTGATTCTGTAAGCTCCCCTTTCTAATCATAAATGAAATACAATACCGGCAGAAAAATCAGTGATCCCAAACCAGAAGAGCCGGCTTAGATGCTTAAGTATGGCCCTATGGTTCCATCAATGAGATCAAGAAGCTCAGACGTAATTGTAATAACGGAACGGTAAATTAACCATTTACAATAATTAGGACTTCAGTACTTCAGTTTCTTATCCTCATCATGTTGGCGCTGTTATGGATCGCCGGCCGGATCCAACACAGCAAGAATCTCCTCGCTGAAATTGGCATCAATTTCTTGCCCGACGTAGAAATTAAAAGACGGCTGACAGCAATCCGAAAGCCGGATTGTGGGTTTGAGCTAGGCTTACTCTATGCTTTCTCCTCAAACCTTGAATTCATCAGCCATGGACGAGTTCGTCAGGCTGCTATTCCAGTCGCGGCTTCCGTGACTCTGGTCACCGTCCCTGCTTGAGTTATTCCGTGTGCTACAATTCCGACTGCTGCTCCGACTTCTCCACCTTCGTCCGGAACGTCAACGCCTGCTGCTCAATCTTCGTCCTCAGCATGCCACTGGAAAGAAGAGGGCAAATTCCAGCAACCTGCTCCAGCTCCATCGACGTAGATGGGTAATTTAAATTAATAAGCATTTATTTAAAAATAAAAAAATAATATATCTCATTTTTAGGACCTTTAGACACTTTAGAAATTAATAGAATTCATAAAAACTTAAGTGGTATCCTTTATTATAATTAGGTTGTTGAAATAAGCTTAAACATAATGGGTGGCGTATGGATTTTCTTGAACATTTTTGGAATAAGTGTAAAAATTACTTGAAACTTGAAAAGATTTGATCTAAGAACTAATATAAAAAAAACAATGGTTCTCAATGGGTGTCGAAGGGCTCATCAAGAAGAGAAAATTCCCTCTGGTAGATCCCTCATCATCTAGCAGAACAGCCAACCAAAGGTTACAGGTACTAAAGCTACGTCTCAGAAGGGTGGAAATGATGGAAATAAAAGGGAAATTGCACTTCCCAAAAGGAGCTTCGCCCTATTTCCCAATTTGATTATTTTGAACTTTTTTTATGCGGTGGTGACATGTTGTTTCCTTTTTTTAATTTTGCGTAATAATTGCTGCATGTTATTCTTAAGTTTCAATTTTCTAAATTTTTTAATTTCAATTTTTTAGCAAGTACGGAAACGATCGTTACACTAGTTACCAATTCTAGAGACGAGTCAAGCTACTTGGCTTTCTAGAAAAATTAGCTATATATAAGCGTCGATAGCCTATATAAGTGTTTGCAGTACCCTTTTGGAGCACTGACGTTTCCTTCTCTTTTCATTCTTTGAGGAAAACTGGAACAATTTTGCTTTCCTATAACAGAAGAATATATCGTAATATGGATATAATTCCTGAAATAATTTGGTTATTATCTAGATAAAGTGTCGGCACTGCTCCATTTACAAAAGTATACTTTTTATTCTCTCTCAATAAAATTCTTCAGGGCCTTTGCAGAAACGCCTTTATTGATGCATTGCTCTTCAAAATGCTTCCTAAAAACCTTAATGTGGTAGCTAAAAGGCACGTCCTTCCTCTCCAAAGCAATTTTCCATTGAGCAGATTTACATCGGCAGTACATAATTCCCTAAAAACCCATAAGAGAATTTTTTAAGTGAGCTTAGATAACTATCGCCATAGCGGACAGAAACACAGCGTGCCCGGATTTTCCCGATTATTCCCATCTCATGACCCCACAATTGTAATTGTCCGCCATGACATAACAAAGGATAAAAAACATTGATCTGCTTGTGAAATTACTTTTTTTATTTCGTTATAAAAAATATTTTCTTTGCCTAAAACAATTCATAATGAAACTTTTTGCATTATATACATGGATTTTCCAGAATATTTAGCCAGTTCTGATAACGAGCAAGATTTCGTAGAAATAATTCATATTATGTTACTGAGAAGCCTAGCAACAAGAGTTTTTCAATTCACTTAACACATTTTCGAGAAAATGAGTTATCCTTCTAGTAGCGCAAATCTGTAAATTGTTGTCGTTAAATTGGGAATAGATTCCCAAGCATTGTGTGAAAATAGAACATCATAGAAATTTACAATGATATTTTGTGTAAAAATGCTCCGTCCGAAACTGTTAAGGAAAAAAATAGAGAATTTTTCTCCATTTTTTATTCCGTGAAAAATAAAGTAATGATGATTCAAATATGAAACAAAAATTTTCTGGCGTATAATTAAAGTACTTCACTTGTAGGTATCGCGTAAGATTTAAAATAGTTTGGCATTTACCGTTGGAGGCATAAAAATGGTTCATAAGAGCTAGAAGCTGGTCCTTCAATCCTTTTTCAATCAGTAGATCTAAGCCGTATAGAATGACGAACTTCATACTAAGAAAAACAAGTTGGGCAACGGATCATTCACTCGAATTTTAATAAAAAAACGCTGTAGCGATTAAAAGATGGAATCCATCCATTCTTTTTCCGGATTATCTCTTTTGTTTTATTGTTAAGTATGCTCGTTTTCATAATGGGATCATGAGTTAACTTAAAACTTAAAACAGATCCATGTTGAAGACGAGGAGTTCTTATTCAAGAGGGCATTATTACCCACAAAAGTGACATCTCTTAATTTGAGATAATGCATTGTATGAATAAAATAAACAACAAGAGCAAGAATAGTTATTCAAAACTATTAACTTGTTTTCTAAAGTAGCAATTTTTTGTACAGTTTCTCAATTTCCTTGTCTTTCTCTTCTTCTATTTTTCATGTATTTTCTTGCTTACTTTCTATTTATCCCCTCTTCCAGTTGGTCGCTAAATTTTGGTGATTTTTTGAGTGCTGAAATGAATTACTACGATAAATTAATAATAGTGTAATTGCAGAAAATAATAATTAATCTTACTTTTTAACGACTCAGAAACATTTTAGTCAATTCCTTTCTTGTACGTTGCCACCATCTGTTTCGTCCATCAAATTAATTTTAATGGGCATTTCAATGATATATTACGGGCTTCGGTGTTCTATAGTTTGCTATCCATCATGATGATTTGTTTTGGGGTGAAACCTACATCTTTACGCAAATCCATTTCAAGGGAAGTTTTTCGTGTGAGAGTTTTTCTTACAGATACTGGGATTCTATTACACTATTACGCTATTTACGCTATTACAACGTGGTCATCTCTACTCACTATCACCTAATTTTAAGGTATTTTTTTCTTAATAATTATTCATTATTGCAGGAATTAAAAGGTATATCTAAAATTGCGATGGGTTCCCAAGCACCATAAAAAAGGATACAATTTGTCTCCTACGAAATGATAAGGTAATTCTTTGTCTGGTTCGTTGTCAGGATTATTTTTGTGGTGCGGGAACTTACACTTGTCCCTATTGGGTTCCACTGACAGAGAGTTGACAGCACGTGACTATTAGCCCAACTAAGGATCCAGTTTTTCGCCCCATAGAGATTTACTTCAAGCTTGCAAGGAACTTTTGGAATCAAAAGATTCAAGCAATTCAGCCTGACACTTTCAGAAAGTGGCAGGTCTCTTTTAAATTCTTCAAGTACAAATCAAATGTATCCAATGGACATTTTTCTTCGAGTAATTTCGAGCCACCTAGTGTAAAACTTGATGTTTCTAACGAGTCAAGCGAATCTTAAGCCATAGTAAATTAATAATTCCTCTATTTAATATTAGTTTGTCCAAAAATCCAACACAGGTAACAGAAGCACCCCTTGAACTGACTTCTTTCCCTTTAAAAGTATTACAAAGAATGAATTCAAATTGACTAATACAATAAACTCATTAGCATTCATTTTTGTTGATTGTTAATTTTTTTTATATTGGAGCCTGTAGCTTTGTTGGTATAGCATGCTATTAAATTCTGATTACTACTGTTGAGCTCCGAGGTTTAAGTGTCGAATCTCATCACGATAATGTTGAAAAGCTACCTTCAAAGAAACTTATTTGCGCCTGATAGGTGGATAATGTGGGTCTTGCAGAGGAGAGAGCTCTTGATATATTCTAAAGAATGTAGAGGGCTCTGTGTAAACAGAGATATAAATTGTAAAATTGCAATAGTTGCTTGGGGCATTAATATTGTCATATTGTACATTTTATATTGTCTTGTATAGTCATATTTATTTATCAAAAAAATTTCCGGGATTTTTTTTTTTACATAAAGCCCCATATTTCACTATAAGTAGGCAGCACATTTGCATGCGATTATTAAAACAAATATTATTTTATTTTTTAGATTGTAGAGAAGAAATGAAAATTTGACCATCATTAGGGAGAACAGTACATTTAATGCTCAGAACTCTGCTATTGGTCACTGTTTATCGTTGAGCTGTAGATCTATAGAAGTGTATACACCATATCCAACGGAATTCCAAACTCTTTAATACAGTATAGTTCAAATAAACTTGAGGGGCCTTTGGCTGTTTAGTGCTTTGTGCCCCTCAAGTTTATTTGGACCATACTGTACATCCTTGATATTTAGTCACTTGGAGCCCTTCTAACTAGTAAATTTGAAACCTCGTTGTCCTTCTTTTTAATGCCTATTCGGAGGCAGTAATGCTTATGATTCAGCTGTGTTGTTGAAACCAATTCTGAAGAATATTATAAGGACCGAAACTTTGAGCTTGGCATTAGCTTGCCTGCTGGCCCTATGAGAAGATTTCACTTTGACCTAATTTCTCACCAATGAAGCTGCTGATGTCTACAATCAATGTTTCTTCTGAATCTGAATCTACAAATGTTTCATTTTAAGCTTCTTTATTACCGTGTGGGTAACACGTTTAAGGGGGGTAGTAAAAACTCTACATTCGTCAGAGGACGGACATTCACCAATCCAATATACTCGAACAGAATCAGGTAACCATCGTGGTACTAATTAAAGTGCCAAAACATTGCTATAGCCACCAACTAGCAACTAGCTGGATCCCAGGAATATAAAATCTCACCGGATTCACTGGTCTTGACTTAAATGAAATAATTTTTTTAAATATCCTTACTTATTAACTATTTAACAATGTAAAAACTGAAAGACATGCAACGAATAACTCATTAATTTTGCGGACATGTTTGAATGTAGAAGCTATTGTATTTTTCACAGCCTCTATTATTTCTTGAACTTGCTGATATTCGGTCGTTGCAAATTTTTCGGCAAAAATTATGCTGCGAGGTGCCAAAATGAACTTGTGGACTTTAAACGCATGTCGTTTTGCGATCAATTCAAAGTCAGCGCCTTCTTCAAAGCGAGCCGAATCCCACAGCAGGTCAAATAAGAGGACGTCTGAGGGATCACTGCGTTCATTGTTGTAGGTGTACGAGCAATTTGAAAAGTGGCATCAATTTGTTCGCCAAAAGCTTCAATTCATTATAAACGGATGTTTTATTACACTTATGCGTGGTTTACTTTAATTTTTCGTGCTGATTGAATATTTGAGAGTAAACCAAATGTCTTTTAAAATTTACGTTAATTCATTAATAGATGTTTAAACATAAATATTTTTGATTTTCTAAGATCTAATGTGATTGATTTTCCAAGAACTCGTACTACTTTTTCTTTCCTTCATGTAGCGCATTAAAACCCGAAAAAGTTCTTATTTTATTAATCTCATCTGCATATATCGGAAACAGCAAGAACAAAATAAGTTGTTTGAAACAGGATTAGGCTTTATATATTTTCCTACCCGAATGGAAAGGAATCATGGTGGCAATAGCGGCTTATGGGTAACGCTGGGTTAAATGATCAGAGTTTTCGTATGTCTAATTTTACTGATGTTCAAGTGAACGAACATGATGGTGTTTGAGGTAAAAAATTTTAATTGGTTTTTTTCTATTATCTCGAAGATGCTAATCCACCTTAGACTAGTAAGATTATGCTGGATGACGTACAGCTCGCATTCCTTTTTAAGTGGTTCGAAATGGTAATAACCTGCTAGGTAGATGGTTTTTTGGCTCTGTCGAAATTCATCTTATCGGCGCAGAGAAAATTAAGCATGGAGTTGAAGTTTTCCAGATCGTGAACAAGTATGATTAGAGCTGCCGTCTTTTCTTGCATTCCATTTTTAAATGCGTTGAATACTTTGCTTTATAGAAAGAGAAAAAAAAAAACATGTGAGCTCGTATATCGGTTCCGTTTACCTTGAAGGTGAAGTCAGTGATATCCGCTTTTACGGACAGGTTGATGAAGTGCCCGTTTGTGGTAGTTGTCATAAATTTAAGAAAATGAATTTTTACATGTGATTTCGAGTGATTACGAGGGTAAAATAGTTATATACTTGCATCCCTTTCGATTTCTAAGTTGATGACGAAAAAATTTTCACTAAAAAGGGTTTCTTTAGTGATGTTGAATTTAACCATCACTCCAAAGTCGTTGCTGTGTATATAGTTGGTTGATTTAAGTGTTATTTGAGTACGATGATGTCTTTGTAATTGATCGTAGTTACCTTCATCATTCATACGGGTCGTAATCGCTTAAAACATCCTGTTTAAGGAAAATGGATTTTCCAGCCAACACAAGGCAGCTTGGTAAAAGCCTATATCTAAGCTTAAGCTATTATTTCACAAGCAATTTGTCATAAGAACACAAGGTGCCTATTTCTAAGAAGGAAAAGAACAACTTAACGAAGAAACTTGCGGACTTTTTGTGACTTTTCCACAAATTTCTCGTAAATCCTGCTAGATAGACAACATCAAATGAATTATTCCCAGAATTAAAAAAAATTTGTTTCAACGACGTAATTTTGTTTCAACGACGTAATTGCCACACAGTAAAACGTCGCTTTGTTATCTGAGATCTCCTATTGGAGTGATAAATTATTCTTCGATAAATAATTCGTAAAATTTGACATCTGTGATGCATGGAAGCTGTCCTAATGTTTTTTTGTTACTATACACCATATACCGCAAAAATGCTTGTCATTTGTCAGTTTTGGAAAAACGAAATATAGTTAAGTGAATTTTTATAAAAACAAACATTTTTGCTTAAATAAAGCATTTAAACCACCATTATTCCTCCCTATCCCATGGATTGGCACTTAAGTCGAAATCGTTACGTCGGGACAGAAAAGTTTTATCTTTTAAGCCTAAATTTGTCAAGTTTGGTGCAATTGTAGTCGAGTTCTTACCGAAACAAACACACACACACATACACACACACAGAAAGAGCGCGGTTAAAATTTCCATGCCAACCGATTAGAAGCTCCGCCAACGCGTCATTTTATAATACGACGCTGGCTCGCAATAAGTACAGTACCAATATGAAACAACTAAATTATATTTTATTTAATTAATGATTAATTTTTAAACAATAACCCAATTTAAATCTATTTATTTTAATTGTTAGACGCTCTTTTCAAAGTATTGTAGTTTTTTTCATCACCAAAAAGTTTGAAAATAAGATTATCAAGATCTCTTCGATAGATATGAAAATCCGATTAGTAACTAATGAAATAGTTTTTGTTAATTTGTAATTAATTTAATAGAAATTTCGTACTACAACATTTAACATTTAAGGATTCCAAATAGTTAGTTGCGGTATATAAAAAAATTAACATTGAAAAATCATCCAGAAATTAGCGCTGTGGCATAGTAAAAAAATGAAGACTGGCAGCTAGGCATGTGACACAAATAAAACCGAGAACAGATAAGAGAAAACAAATAAACGTGAGATACTATAAACATGAAAAATATGATTTAAAAAGGACAATAGAAGACTCAGAACGCTATAAATCTTTGCGTTCCTATAAAGAAGCTCTAGCTGATACAAAAAAACATGAGTATTTTTTATTCTCCTTTTGAATCGAGATGTTTTGTGACCTAAATAACGTATATTTGAAAGATTATGAGAAATAACAGATATTTAGAAGTACCACCATGAATACGTCAAAAACTAAATTTCTTACGATTCATAATTTTCTTAGGTGTTTTAAAATATTTATTTTAGCTTTGCCTCCATTTTACAATATGACTATCTAAGCCTATTTTACATCTTTAAAAACAATTAAAAGATTGTTTAGAGGTTTCTTGAAAAAAGAAATATGTATGTAACGTAGATTTTTGTTGTTCTGTGGACCGAGAAATTATACATGCCTCTGGATATTGGAAATTGTAAATTTTGAAAAATTAACAAAATTCTTAGAGACAATTTTACATTGCATGTGTACTACATAGATACACAAATACAAATAATCCATCTATGTCAATTCAGTCAAGCCGACCGTCTCACGCATGTTATTGTTATTATTATGCAATGCAATTTCTTTTCTTTAAAAAATGAAGTTGAGCTTGCATTTCAGTTTTATTGTCCAGTGTCACGACTCGTCTCTTGTGTTTGATTTTCAGGTTGACAATGAATTCTGCTCCCGATGAAGCCAGGCGAACCATCCAGAAGAAGACGATCCAGGAGAAGACGACAAAACCACAATGGATCGGAAGAATTCGGAAGCGTAAGCAAAGTAAGAGTTCTAGAAGAAAAAGTATTGGGTTTGAGGAAGCAGATTGATTTGGGTGAAACCGATATAAATGTTCTGAAGGCTCAGCTCGCTAAATTACTCGGCAATAGAAAAACACACAATATTATTTTCAAGTAACTTATTTGACTTATTTGACGTCAGAAAAGCATCTAAAGATGAAACCGAGATCTTCAACAGCTGGTACCGTTATCGACCCCTGGATCCACGAGTGCTAAGTAAAAAATCCTCAAGAATTTTTGGTTCCGATCATTTATGAGCCATAGAGTCCCACTTAAAATATAAAACTTACATACATTTGTATTTCTCTTTCTCCGAAATTTTGGTCCCTCGTCATATCTGGTTTGTGACCTTATGACTCTTTAATGGCCTTATTGACAAATACTGTCTAATCAAGAAATTTACTTGGGGTTTTTTAAATGGAATTTTTAAAATCTCGAAGTATTGTTTTTTATATGAAAGCCAGATTAAAACGACTTATTTAAAATTATTAAATAAGTCGAAGATACTGTGTTAGCGCTCAAGCGTATGTCAGTAAATCTATGGGTTTCGTATGCTGTTAATCCTAATCGAAATACCGTTATTTCTCCTCAAAGGATAATTTTATAATTCAACATAAAATGTGTCCATTATCTGTCAATGATTTGCATGTCATGTCCTAAAAATGATTGAAGTTTTTACAAACCCAGGCTGTCCTATAGACCTTTTTGAGAGGGTGTAGCTATATTTTTTGTTGGAGATTAAAAACGTGATGTGTCTAGAAAGGATTAAGACAGAGGGAAAATCGAGTTGGATCAAATTGAGTTTTATTGCTTGTTTTTTAAATGCAGTATTGTTCAACTAAATCTGAGGGGACCTTAGCTGTTTAGTGTTTGAGGGAGTGTTGAGGGTTGAGGGGCACAAAGCACTAAACAGGTAAGAGCCCCTCAAGTTTATTTGAACCATACTGTACATAAATTCCTTTTTTATTATTTACATTGTCCTTGTTGTTTATTCTTCATTCGTTTCCGTTGTTCTCATAGTCTACTTTGTTGCTCTCGCTGTTTGGCACCTTATTATAAGGTTCTTGTTTCTAATATGTGATGGTGGATCAAGCGTCTTCCCTCTTCCTGTATGAATCCAATAACACCGATGGTGTGGAGATGGCTGGTCTTCCACGTCCGTCTCGGTGCTTTTTACGCAATCCACGTTTCTAGACTCCAATATACACAGGTTTCGTTCCGTTGTATGACTTTGTCGGTCATCCCTGTCTAGTTGATCCTCACACTCGTCACTGGTACCGAATCTCCAAAGATGGTGGATTCTATCACTGTGCTATCGGTGCCATTATGGGTTCTACAGAAGCTGGTCACGCTCTTTGCAAGGCCAATGCTTCGAACCCGGTTCACAATTATCTTGGTATGTTGAGAAAGCTCCTGTTGGAGCTGCGGTATTGGGCAATCCTTCAGTTAAAGGCTGCCAGTCAACAGAGGCTCCTGAATGTCACAGAGCTGGATCTCTTCGCAGAGTTGACTCATCGTCGATTGTTTCCTCATCAAGTCGTCACCAGGGATGATTCGAATGTGCCTGCTACTTGGTTTAAACTATTTTGATCTCAAATTTTTTCCGTTTCGAAAGATTTGAATTTCTTATGTATTGATGATCTCTATCACTCTTACATGAAACATTCATCAGTTGGGAGGCATTGATGGAAGTAGAAACCAAGTATGTTACCAAGTATTTAAGTGACGCCAAGAACCAAAGTCTGGTCTGATGCTTCGGTTTCTTGCCAACAGTAAATGATACTTTCACCGCTTGCACTTATTTCACTCTAATCCAAGTAAACGTTTGTTTTATGTTATTATATTTTTTAATAGGCAGGAGGATGTGAGTGAAGATTCCCCTCAGAGATTCAAAAGGAGGAAATGTTTTATTTCGTTATGATTTTGAAGGTTCTTGGCTGGTCTTTTTTATAAAGAATATTTAAGAGATACTGCATGCCGATGAGCATGACAAGACTGTCACTATCTCCCAATGGACCGAATAGCTCAAGACCAAATAACAGTGTTGCCAGTTTACGTTTGGTTAAATCTATTTTGATTGAATGCTTTATGGGGTATAAATATAGGTACTTTACTTTGCTTTATTTTAGAGGATATATTATGACAAGGATTATTAATAGTAATTGGTTCATTTAAGTTCCTAAATAAACCTTTTAACTTTTAGCTTAATAATGGCAATGTTTTCAGTCTAAGAAGTAATATTATTTGCATATTATATCTTAGACTGCAAAGACAGGTACCTGCTTTGTTTGTACAATATTTTTGTGCCAATTAAGCATATTTGAAATTAATTACTACCTATCACTGGCTGCAAATCATCATAAAAAGGATCTATTTCCAGTGAATTTGCTTTTCAACCAATTGATTCTTTTCCACCCAAATTTTATTTGGTTTCACTCGCACAAAACCTTGAAATATCAAAGCCGAAAAATTAAAAGACATGGATTAAATGGATAATGAATATTCAGGAAATACAATTAGTTTTTAGAATTTTATGTTAATTAGACAGACGATAAGTAAATACAGCATTGGAACTAA